>PVKB01000799.1:0-130801 GCA_004027205.1 Ctenodactylus gundi
TATATATATATATATATATATATATATATATATATATATGTTTTTTTTAAATGAAGCCCAGGATGTCCTCAAACTCACAGCAATCCTCCTGCCTCTACCACCTGCGTGCTGGGATCACAGGCATGTGCCACCACACCAAGTTCACATGGTGCTGCACCCTTACGCTTATTAGGCATGCTCTCTAACCGCTGTGCATCCTCCAGCCCCAGCCAAAGTTCTCGAAAATGGCCCACCCCGAGTGGGGAGCTGGACTTACTGCTTCTGACACCCAAGGAGCTATGGTCACTTTTTTTTCCAACTCACTCACATTTGAGGGTTCCCAGATGTTCTTTTTGCTGGTCTCTGGCTGAAGGGTGACTGCCTCTTTCTCTTTATAATACTGTATCAGCTGATTCACCCCCACCTTTAATGCTGGTTTAAGCGAAGTACCGATCACTAGACCCATGTAGCCCCCTGACAGTCCAGTCATGGCCATCAGAAGGTCATAACCCAAATCTATGAACCCATCCTGACCTCGTTCCTTGGCCTTGTCAGAGCAATTCTGAATGGCATAATACAAAGCTGTGCCCAAGTTGTAGTAGGTTCCTACTCCCGGAAACAGCCGGACGACATTGTACACATTCTGTTCCTGCTCATTCCCACAGTACTCAGGGGCAAGGGAGCGCCGGGCCCTCTTTGGATCTGACCGTTCCCTGGGTAACAGCTGCAGGGCAGAGACCAGGGCTTCTACCGAGGGGCTGCTCTCTGTGCTTCTGCCTTTCCGGAGTCCCTGAAGATGGCGGATGAGGGTCTGTGCAGCATTCATACCACCCCAGCAGTAGAGCTGGAGCTGCAGGGCCCGGGCGTCAGCTTGGCAGCCGGCTTCCTCCAGGGCATTTCGTAAAGCCAGGCCTACCAGGAACTTGGCAAGGGGTGCCATGTAGGTGAAACCTGGCAGGCGCTTTGGGAGCAGAGTTTGACAAGACAAGGGGTATGAGGAGGACGGCTGGGATCCCAAGGACGAGAGAAGACGTGTTGAAGCATCTGCCTGCTTTCTGAATGAAATGGGATCCACAGGGCGCAGTAGCACGCAGCAAAGAAGAAACCCAATGGGCATAATGAGTCGGAGACTGCGCATGTCTGGAGCAGAGTGCCCTGGAAAGGGAAGAGAGACCCACAACAAACAAGCCGTTTCTCTAAAGCTGTAGTCTGAAAGCAGCCCCTGCCTCCATTAGAAATCCTCAACCATTGTCCACCTCCAAGCTTCTGTTCTGTTTAGTTAAGGGCCTAGGAAATGGGAAATGCAACTCAGTTGCTCCCACTTGGTCTCTACCATTTTCAGGTCATAAAAACTTCCTGTTTTAGTTTCACCCACGTACAGGGACTCCAATTTACCACACAGTCCAGTCATTGAGAAGTGAGACTGCCTTGGTAGTCTTGATTAGTCCTCGATCCTGTTCTGCCCAGTTCTCAGTCTCATGAACAATGGAGATATTTGCTGTTCCCTGCAGTCGGTAAAGGATGTAATCTCTGCAAATATTTACTTATTTGTACTGACTGCTCAAAGCTTGTTGCCTCATCAAATACTCACCTCCGTACCTAAGACCTTGTTCTTTGATGTTTCCTATAAAACTCTACTACATTCCTAGTTTAAACTCATTCCTGGGGCTGGAGAAATAGCATAGTAGTCAGAGCACTTGCCTAGCAAGTGCAAGACCCTGAGTTCAACTCTCCAGCAGCACATAACCTGGGCATGGTGGTGCACATCTATAATCTCAGCACTCAGGAGCCTGAGGCAGGAGGATTGCCATGAGTTCAAGGCAAGCCTGGGCTACATAGTGAGTTCAGGACCAGACTGTACTACAGAGTTAGACTCTGTCTCAAAAAAAAAAAAAAAAAAAAAAAAGCTAGTGATGTGATGTAGTTCAGTGTAAAGGCCCTGGATTCAATCCATTTTCTTCGAGGCAGCGTCTTGTTCTGTAGTCCAGACTTACTATGAACTCACTGTAGTACATGCTGGCCTCAAATTCACAGCAATCCGTTTAGCACAGGGGTAAAACTAAGGGCATGGGCCTGTCCTAAATGGCCTTTAATGCTTTTAACTACTCACCATTTCCCTTCCTTATTTTTTATTTTGTGATGGAATCTTGCAAAGTTGCTAAATTGCTCAGACTGGTGTAACTTGAAATCTTCCTGCCTCAATTTCCCAGAGTGCTGGGATTACAGGTTGTCCCACTGGGCTAGGCTATGTGCCCCATTCTTGAAAACAGTACTGGGGAAGAACTGTCACCGACATGGCCTTGAAAACCTGAAGTAAACTTGGAAAAATTCCTGAATCATTTTTCTAATAAAGTACATCAGTATAGTATGGAACATTTGCTAGATTACATTGCCATTGTTCATAGAAAGTAAAAGGTTCTCAGCTTGGGGTTTTTTTAAAGCTATTTGCCAATTTTTTTTTTGTCAACTTGCTCCCAGTCTCAAACCTACTGTTCTGGGTGATTTTGTCAACAAATACTTGTGGCCATGGCCCAGGATTTAAAGGTTCAAAGTTCTAATCCAGACACCCTGAAGGGAAAAGCAAGGCACTGTGGGAAGCCCAGTCATATTTTACTGAGGTATAACACAGTACATGGCAGACGCAAGTCACTTCCATAAGACGAGGCCAGTCTGGGCTGCAAAGGAGTTCAGGAGCAGCCTGGGGCACGGCTCTGCCTCAAAAATAATAAATGCATAAATGTGTTAGAAAAAAAAGGTAAACCCAGAGTTAATGTGGTAATACAGATAACATTGGCATTCTGTAGGCAGTTACATGTAAAGGGGGTCTCAGAGCTACCATGGCATTGGCTCAGCTGTTTCTACCATGGAAAGGCTCAAGGTTGTGGAGAGCAGAGTCAAGGTCACACCATGGGAAGTCCAGGGAAGACCCAGGGCCTGAGTAACTCCACATTCCCTGCACATTCTGAACCATTTTACCAGTTACTTGGCAGACCAACCGCCCAGTGGATATTTTTTCCTCCATTGACATTCCTCAGGAGGGTCACAGAGGGAAGCTAGTACAGCTTCCCCAGGAGACGGTGAGATCCCTGGAAGGACAGCTGCACTAGCATTGATACAATTGGTGCTTACTACTGTCGATCCCTTCGGCCTTACTGTACTTTCGTACTTTCGTCTGTCTTGGATGAGTTTCAGTGGTGCCCCTCCTCCTATCCTAAAAAGCCGGAGCTGCAGATATTATCGGGCCTCAGTAGAACAGCCAGCCTCCTCCCGGGCCACCCTCAGATGAAGTTGGACTGGTACTGAGGCAGGGAGCCTAGGAGGGGACTAGACTCAAGAAGTCCTGGCAGGTGCTGTGGCCTGGATCCTGCGGGAGCAGGATCTGGCTGGAAAGTGTGTGTGTCGGACTCCCAGTCTCTCTGAAAGAAGAAAACACCATTCTGGGAATTCTCAGAAAGGCAGCCTAAGAGATGGTAAGATGCAGCAAGGGAGCAGTATGGACTGATCACAGGGGGCCAGCAGAATACACCTGCTGGAATGAAATGGAAGGCGGGGGAGGCCAGCTACAATATAGCTAAGCCCTTGGAAACTTCAGTTACCATGGATATAGTTTCACCTTTATTATTATTATTATTATTATTATTAATTATTATTATTATTTTTGAGACAGAGTCTCCCCCCCAGTCCAGGCTGGTACTGAACTCACTACATAACCCAGGCTAGCCTTGAACTCATGGCAATCCTCCTGCCTCAGCCTCCCAAAAGTTGGAATTACAGGCATGTTTAATTTCATGTGGTACTGGGCAATCAAACTCATGGCCTGATGCTTGCTAAACTAGTACTCTAACCTCTGTACTATTCCTTCAGCCCCTTCACCTATAGTGTTTTTTATTTTAAAATTTTTATTTATTTATTTATTTTTGAGACAGGGTCTCGGTCTGCAGCCCAGGCTGGTCCTGAACTCACTATGGAGCCCAAGCTGACCTTGGACTCAAAGCAATCCTCCTGTCTCAGCTTCCCAGGTGCTGGGATTACAGGAGTGCACCACCATGCCCGGCTTATGTGGTGCTGGGGAATCGAAGTCAGGTACTTAGTGCTTACCTAAGCACTTGCTAGGCAAACGCTTTAGCCGCTGAGCCATTCTGCCATTCCCCCAAATTTTTAATTTACATATCACCTCCCTTTCCCCTTTCCACCCTCTCACCCAACCCCCACTTTTCCTTTCCACAGTGTTCATTTTATTACATCTTCTGTATCTTTTACAGTTTTAATGGTTTGGTCTTCTCATAGCAGAGAGACCACATGATATTTAACTTCCTGGGTTTGATTCATTTCATTGAGCATAATGTTCTCAAGGCACATCCATTTACCTACAAATGACCCACATTTGTTATTCTTAATGGCAGAGTAATACTCCATTGTGTATATATATACCACATTTTCTTTATCCACCCAACTGTACTCGGGCATATTGACTTCTTACAAGATTTGGCTATTATAACCTTACCTATAGTATTAAAGTTTATAAGAGGGGCTAGAGGAATAGCTCAGCAGTTAAAAAGCTTGCCTAACAAGCACAAGGCCCTTAGTTTGAATTCCCAGTACCACCTTATACAGGGCATGGTGGTACACACCTATAATCCCAGCTCAGGAGACTGAGGCAGGAGAATTGCCATGAGTTTAAGCCCAACCTGGGCTATGGAGTGAGTTCAGGACCAGCCTAGACTACAGGGTGAGACCCTGTCTAAAAAAATAGTAATAATAAATGAAGATTTTGGGAAACCCTCAGTAGTTTCCAGGGGCTAAGGAGCAAAAGGAAGAAAACAGCCTTAATATCTCAATAGTTTGATATCTTAATAGTTTTGAGTTACTGCTGGAATGTGTGTGGTATGTTGTTTTCAGACAGAGTCTTGCTAAATTGCCAGGTGGAGCTTGAACTAGTGCTACTCCTGCCTCGGCCTCACAGAGTGCTGGGATTACAGGCCTGGCCTGAACAACTTGTTTTTAATTCCACCTTCTCCCCTAATCCAACCAGAATCATGAAGAAGCCTGGAAACTGGTGGCTTTTAAAATAGTAAAAGAAGCCAGGCCTGGGGGCACAGGCCTGTAATCCCAGCACTCTGGGAGGCTGAGGCAGGAGAACCACAAGTTCCAGCCCAGCCTGGGCAGCTTAGCAACATGGTGAGACCCTGTCTTGAAATCAAAAACTAAAATAATGGGGAGAGGGAAACCATGCAATGTGTCTTTTAGTGTAATCAATATTTTATTAAACTGATAAGAACAGGTACTATACTTGATCTTAACTACCAGGCCAAGAAGGGACATTTATTTATTTATTCGTTCATTCATTTCGCTGACTATAGGATCTCATTCCATAGTCCAGGCTGGTCCTCAACCCACTATGTAGCCTAGGCTGGCCTGAACTCTGGGCAAGCCTTCTGCCTCAGCCTCCTGAGTCCTGGGATTACAGGTGTGCCACCACACCTAGTTTATGTGAAATAAGGAAATCAAACTCAGGGTCTTGAGCTTGCTAAGTAAGCGTTTTAATCATTGAGCTATTCCTCCAGCCCCATAAATGTTTTACTAAAACATTTACTGAAAGCCGGGTGGGGAGGCACATACCTGTAATCCCAGCACTAGGGAGGCTGAAGCAGGAGAACTGCTGTTTGAGGCCAGCCTGTGCTATATAGTGAGTTCAGGACCAGCTTGGACTACAGAGTGAGACCATCTTAAAAACAAACAAAATTTTTGTTTTCACTGAAAAAAAAACGGCCTGGGGATGTAGCTCAGTACAAAGGCTCCAGGCTCAATCCTCAGTACCACAAAAATAAATAGTGACAGACACAGTAGTTGCAAATATTTATATACCTTTTCCCAGCCCAGACTTTGTTCTCACCTTTGTCCCCTAATGACAAACTGACCTGATACTGTAGCTCAGGCTGGGCCTGAACACACTATGGAGCCTGAGCTAGCTTTATGCTAATAGCAATCCTGTGTCAGCCTCCTAAGTACTAGAATTACAGGTAACAAACTTTTCCCTAATTTTAGTGTAAAGAACACAGATATGTTTCTCAACTAAGCAGTAACTCTTTTCTAATCTATTCAAAACTCCAGGAGTTGGGCTTTATTTTGGGTTTAGGGGTAATGCTAGTTCAAAAACTGGGAGGGGGGTGTATCTAAAGCTTTCAAAATCCCCAAATAACCTTTATGTTATGAAGTTTTCTTTGACGCTGTTACTTATCTCTGGCAGTTAGCCAAAGGGAACAGCCTGAGGGGTCCAGGATCATTCCCTCTATTTTTTTCACTTTCTTTTCTTTTCTTTTTTTTTTTTTTTTGAGATAGGGTCTCACTTGTTCAGACTGTTCCTGAACTCACTAGGTAGCCCGGGCTGGCCTATGGACTCATGGCAATCTTCCTGCCTCAGCCTCCCAGGAGCTAGGATTAAAGGTGTGCAGCACCACACCCAGCTTTATATGGTGCTTGGGAATCCACTCAGGGCCTTGCACTTGGAAGGCAAATGCTTTAACCTTTGTACCACTCCTCCAGCCCTGATTTTACAATTTTTAAACTTCATGATGGCACAAAAATGATATGCATTCAGTAGAAACTGTACCTTAAATTCTGAAATTTGATCTTTTCCTGGAATAGCCATATGCAGTACAATCCTTTTTTTTTTTTTTTTTTTTGAGACAGAGCCTCATTAAGTTACTATATTGCCTGCCCTGTGGTGGGATTACAAGAAAGAGCCATCACACCTGGCTCCCTGCCCCGAGTCCACAATGAAAGGCCATAACTCCAATTGTAAATTCAGTACCTGTCCTTCCAGTGGAGTATCATTAAACGTTACAAAGGGATTCTCACATATTCTACAACATGAAAGGTCCTGGAGGACATCGTGCTAAGTGAGGGAAGCCAGACACAATGATAAAACTGCAGAATTTCACTTAAAAGATAGTATTTAGAGTACTTAGGTCCGTGGTAACGAAGAGAAAGTTAGTGGCCAGTGGCTTTGGGAAAGAGAAGCAGGCAGTCAGTTTCAGTTTGCCCTGGAGTCGCAGAGGGCCACAGCACGGGTCAGGTGGGACACGAGAGGGCGGAGGACCAACGCCGAAGGGCGGCCCGGGAGGTGGGCAGGGCTGCCTCTGGCCCGGTGGTTTCAGTTTCATTTCCCCGCGACCAGCCCTTTGGCGTTCAGGCAGCCTCCCTCCGTGCCGCAGTGCGTCACACGACTCCGCAGGGTCCAGCCTGCGACTGCCTGTCCCTGCCTGGCAGCTGATCTCTGTCACCTAGGTCACACCTAACCACTCTACCGGTGGTCACAAACTGGACAGCGGACATTTCACTCGGGTAATAATTGGCCCTTGCCGCTGAGGACCCACCTGACTCTCTCACAAGGTGTATGTAGATAGAGCGCTTTGGCCAGCTCCAGGCGGGCAAACCTGTCCCCCATCCCAACCCGACCTTGAATTTGCCCTTGGCCCTGGCCAGCTGCTGACCCACCCTCGGGCAAGATCCGCGGTGGCCGCTAGGAGGGGCTGTGATGGCTGGATGACCTGAGTTTGTCTCCCACGATGAAAAGTTCTGGAGATTACTTGCAGAACAACATATATATATATATATATATATATATATATATATATATATATATATATATATATATATATATATAAAATGTTGGAAGTTGGAAGTAGTTAAGATAGTTAATTTTCTGTTATGTGTTTTTAACTATAATGTAAAAGCAATAAGGAAAATGAGAACAATGCTTAATTATGAATTTTTGGGTGGTGCTTTTTTTCTTTTCTTTGAGTCAGGGTCTCACTCTGCAGTCCAGGCTGGTCCTGAACTCACTATGGAGCCCAGGCTGGTCTCGGACTCATGGCAAATCCTTCTGTCTCAGCCTCCTAAGTGCTGTGATTACAGGCATGAGCCACCACACCCGGTTTATATGATGCTGGGGAATCTAACCCAGGTACTTAGTGCTTGCTAGGCGAGCATTTTAACCAGTAAGCCATTCCTCCAGCTCCTCTTTTAGGATCTTGAGAGCTTGTTTGGAGGTTCTAGCAGGGGAGCACAGACAGCTACTCATACACCCTTGACCACCGACGGGTTCTCTCTATCAGGGAATGTCCTCTTCCATAGAGCATGCAGCTTTGGGAGGGACGTACATGGAGCAGTGAGGGAGGAGACACCTGCCCAGTCAGCCAGATCAGCCGAATCAACCCTGGGGTGACAGATGTCGCAGACAGGTTGCTCTCACATCCCAGCATTCCTTTAGATCTGCAGTTGGGTTCAACACACTCAAGCCTCATCACTATCTTCTTGACAACTGCATTAGTTACTTTTTTTGTCAGTGTAACTTAATACCTGACATTCACAACTTTAGGAACCAAAAGTTTATTTTAGCTCACAGTTTCAGAAGGTCACAGCCCACTCAGGAGCAGCAGGCGACAGTGGAAGCATATGGCAGAGGCA
Organism: Ctenodactylus gundi; assembly: GCA_004027205.1. Lineage (NCBI taxonomy): Eukaryota > Metazoa > Chordata > Mammalia > Rodentia > Ctenodactylidae > Ctenodactylus > Ctenodactylus gundi. The sequence goes on from PVKB01000799.1 coordinate 8,449, forward strand.
GAGGAGGAGGCAGATCTTCATGTCTTTGCTAACAGGAGGCCAAATCAAGGCAAGTCTCGTCTCTTAAGGAAGGCAGGAAGCAGCTTATAGATCCTTCTAGGCCTGTCCCAGTGATCTGCCCCTGGTCCAGGCTCCGTGTTCTGCCCCTTCCAGATGTGGAAGGTGTGGTAAGCCCCCACTACATTCTTGTAATCCAATCTACACGTCCCCAATCCACCCCTCCATACCAGGCCCCAGTCTTCCAACTGCACATGGTTCCATAGACAATCCATAGCATCCAAATGCATGAGACTCTTGAGGGATATTCCAGGTCTGAGCCACAGTAGTGGTTTTGGTCTTTTTTTGGAAAATTGGTTTAGTCTGTCCACCATAGCTGTGGAGGATTCAGGTTCGGGTGAAGCACACTTCACTGCTCCTTGTCCAGTGACGAACTGCTGGTTGGCAAGTCCCATCCTCCTTTCTCTAGTCCTTCTCTCCCCCTGGGCGACCCTGCCAGTTAAACCCTTGCTAATTGGCCCAAAATAACTACCTGTCTATTTAAGGCCCTGTACTTCCTAAATAAGAGAGACAGCATTCACTGAAACCACTCCCAGAGTGTGTTACTCTGTAGTCCGACCCCTCCTCGGCTGTTCCGGGAGTCCCCGCAGGACGGAAACCCCTACACATAGCCACTCTGCTTCCTATCACAATGTGGCTTTCTCTGGCATACAGATTCCTTGCCCTGCTTGTACGTGTGCCTTTGTGGGGTTGGTGCTTACCACGCCTCTTAGAGAACAACTGCTGTATCTTAGGAACATTTGCCATGTTTGCAGGAGCACCACTGGCATGGAAAGAAAAGCTATTTCCTATTTTTTGATATACAAGAAAGCAAAATTTTACATTTAGTGGACTCACCAGGGTACCAGGGAATAGATGAGAAAGGGAAGAGGGCGCACGTGGGCACAGCTGTCTTTGGCCCTGTGCGCTCCTGCCCCTGGCTTGCTGCGGGCTCATGCTGAGGGACAAGTTGGTTGGGTTCAGTTGTCCAGAGACCGTAGAGAAGGGAGTCGGGGCAGGACCAGGCAGAGAGAACCCAACCCAACACATGACTCCGAGTCTTGCATTGGGGCAAACTTTAAGAGTTTGACAAAGTGTAGTTTTCCAGTGGGGCTTTTTATACTGCAGGACAGTGAGGCGAGGATCATCAAACATCAGACAAGGGAGCCACCTAGGCTCTACGTCAGCTCTTCCTAGATTGTTTATACATGGAGGGACAATGTGGCCAGCACAAAAAGCATTGTGGACTAGAAACTATGTCCATGGTGTTCCCATGGTGTTCTGGAACAAGAGTAATTAACTGATTGTTAGCCATGTAACCCTTGCCTTGCCTGCTTGCACTCCACCCCCTCCCCTCCCCCCCCCTCCTTCCAAGCAAGTTTCAATGCCAGCCTCCCGCAGTTGGGTAGCTGAGTCTCTGCTTTTTTCTTTTCTTTTCTTTTCGAGACAGGATCTTGCTCTGCAGTTCAGCCTGGTCCTGAACTCACTATATATATAGTCCAGGTTGACTTCAAACTCATGGATGGCAACTCTCCTGCCTCAGGCTCCCTCGTGTTAAGACTGCAGGTGTGCCCCACTATGCCCAGTTTAAGTGGTGCTGGGGAACTGAACTCAGGACCTTGTGCTTGCTAGGCAAATGCTCTAACTGCTATGCTGTTCCTCCAGCCCTCCCCAACCCGCCCCTTGCACTGTGGCTTTTAAAGATGTCATAAGCCACCAGAAAAACCATAGGTGGTGACTCAACAAATTAAAATTACCCTCACCTGCCACACCTGAAGTTATGTGCTGACTTAATCAGGGGCTCAAAGGAAAAGAGTATCAGAGTGAACCGCCCCCAAGAGTCACTACAAGGAAAATACCTGTGGAGAGGTGCTGTGACAAGGGGTCTTTGCAGACAAGAGCCCACAAGCGACCTCCGGCCTCGGACTTATAGCTGTCCTCCTGAGTGCTGGGATTAAAGGTGTGCACCACCACACCCAGTTTATGGGGTGCTAGGGAACTGAACTCAGAGCTTTGTGCTTGCTGGGCAAGTGTTTTAAGCACTGTGCCATCCCTCCAGCCCCAAATAAAGAAAATTTATTTGGAGGGCTCCCAGGTCCAAGGAGAGATAATCCAACACAGCTGCATGCACTTGCCAGAGCGAGAGGGCTGGCTGCACAGAGGGGAGATACAGGGACACCAGCCTGAGACTATAGGAAGTCTGTGCGTGTGCAAAGCAAGGGCAAGGACTAAGGCTGCAGCAAGCCTGGGGTGGAGATCAGCCATGTCTCCAGACAATCAGGAAGGCTGGAGATTTCCCAGGAAAAGCCAGAACGATCTTTCTTCTTCCTACCTTTATTTAGCTCAAGCTGCCAGTTGGGCCAGCCACATCCAGAGCAGGTGCTCTTCCCTCCTTTGTGGCCCACAAGTCAGTACCACACACCTATAAACTCTCCTCTGGACATTTCCTAATCTCTCAAAGTGGATGCAGTCCCTCCAATGGTCACAGCCTATAGACACACACTGCCTGACAGGTAGCTTCGACCACCTGGACCAGGAGCCCAGCTGCACAGCAGGGGTGAGAACAACTGGCAAAGCCTCACCTGAACTTGGGGTCACCCCCCAGGGCTGGCTGCCTAAGCTCTGCTTCTTGTCAGATTCTCATAGAAGAGCAAACTCCACCATGAACTGGGTATGAATGTGATCTGAATGGAATGTGCCTCACTTTTTTGCTTGCTTTAGAGACAGGGTCTCGCTTTACAGTCCAGGCTGGTCCTGAACTCACGGCAATTCTCCTGCTTCTGCCTCCCTAGTGCTGGGATTACAGGTATGAGCTACCATGCCTAGAATCAAATGCAGGGGCTTGGTGCTTGCTAGGCAAGCGCTCTAAGCACTGTGCTATTGCTCCAGCCCTGAGCACTTTATTGGAATCTAATGCCTGATGATAATGAGGTGGAGCTAGGGCAGTGATGTTTGTGTTGTGGAGTGGCTGCAAATACAGATCCTGAGCAGATCAAGACTCAGAGGCAGCCTCTGGTCCTGGGGGGAGGTGCGAGAAACTGTCACCAGTGGGATACTATTGTGGTTTGGATCTGGAAATACCCCCCACACCCCCAAGTCTCATGTATTTGGATGTTATGAATAGTCTATAGAGCCATGTGCTGTTAGGAGATTGCTGGAAGATGGATTAGACTAGAGGTGTGTGGCAGATTGTAGATTGCAGGCATGTGGTGGATTGGGGCTTTAAACCTGGAATGATTAGAATACTGAGGCTGGACCCAGAAGGCAGATTATTGGGACAGGACCTGGAAGGATGTATGTTACTTCTTTCCTTCCTTCTTTTTGGGATTTGACTTGGCTTCCTGTTTGCCTCCAATGTTGTTGGCCATCCATGGACTGACTGTGACCCTCTGAAACTGTGAGCTAAAATAACTCTTTCCTCCCTTAAGTTGTAGATGTCAGGTATTGAGTCATAGTGATGAAAAAGTAGCTAAGACAGAAGTTGGTAACAGAAGTGGGGTCACTGCTGTGACTTTACCTCATCATGTGGTTTGGAAACCTTTGGAAATGGTTTGTAAGAGTTTGGAAAGGTTGGAGAATGCTGGCTCCAAGCTGAAATTGGAGATTCTGGTGGGAATTCAGAAGGCCAAAATAGTGATAGAAGTGTGGATTGGGAAGGCCAGGCTCAAGAAATTCCAGATGGGAAGGAGGACTGTATTGGCAAGTGATCTAAAAACCATGCATGCTCTGCTCTGGCCCAAAGTTTGTTGGCATTTTGCCCCTGTCCAGAGACTGCCTGAAAATGAGACTAAAGTTGGTGGACTACTTAATCTGGTGGAAAAAAATCTCAAGGCAGCCCAATATTCAGGCTGCCACTTGGGTACTGTTTGCAACCGTTAGCCAATTCTATGGTGAAAGGCCCAAGAAAGTAGGAGAGAAAACAGATGTGAAAGAAAAGTTTGCAGTGTCAGACTAAAATGGGCTGCAGTTGTGCAGCCAAAGAGTACAGGGAAGTTAGAGACCAGCATCCAAAAGAAGCCAAGTATTTGCAATGAGGATTATAAAAAAGAGGCCTTGAGGGTGTCTCAGCAATCAGCAAGCCCTTACCTTTTATCAATTAAAGGGTAGAAAGGATTTGAGAAGAGTACCCCAGGGCTCCCTCTTGGGCCAAAGAGGGAAATGCTTGCCACAGTTCAGCTCTCAGGAGTTAAGCAATCCAGGTACTCAGATGCTACTGCAGCCATGGCACAAGGGGCCAGGCTAACGCACAGGTCGATGGTGGATCTTGGTGACATCTACACGGTCCTGGCTTCACAGATATGCAGAATTCAAGGGCTGTGGGGTCGTGGAGGCTTCCACCCAGATTTCAGAGGATGACACTGGAGGCTGTCAATGTGCCCCTAGAAGGGCAGTGTGTGAAGTTGTGAAGAAGCCTAAGGTGCAATAGAGATTTTGAAAATTTGGAAAAGTGGAGCATGGATTGTTAGCTGATAAAAGCTGCCCACCACGAGCAGATTCGGCCTAAAGAAGATGGGTGTTGTAGCCATCAGCAAGTGCTTTAGGAGAGGCCACCCAAGCCTGCTGGAGTTCACATCTTGCTGCTGACAAGTTGACCCCTCCTGCTGCACATGGAGCTACAGAGTCAACCCCTACCCTGCTGGGTTGAGAACTTGTTTTGATCAGATTACTTTCTATCCTCCTATTCCTCCCTTGTGGAATGGGAATGGTTACCCTGAGCCATGGAATGTTGGAGGTATTTAACTTTTTTTTGATTTTCATAGGAGCTCACAGCTGAGAATTTGCCTTATGTTTCAGAGGAGACTTTAAACTTGGATTTTTTTAAAAAACAATACTGAACTTTTAAGTCTTTGGCAACTCCTAGAGAAGGACTATATGCATTTTGCATGAGGAGGCTTCCAGAATAGTTGGGACTCAAGCATGTGCCACTATACCCAAGATAAGTGAAGAATCTTGAAATGAGAACAGCATTTTATATCTTCTGTGGTAGAAGACAGAAAGAAAAGAAAATGGAAGGCTGGTGGTCTCTTTTAACTATTTTAAAGTTCTTCCAAAACCAGAGTAGGTAGACGGCTGGGGAACTTAAGATTATCAAGTCAGACTGAAATTGGCAAATTTTAATTTTACATATCTCATGCCAAACACAAATTAAATACATTCATCATCTAGTGAGCACTGTATTCCATCTCTACCTCAAGTGCAGAAACTGGACTCAACCTGGTGACTGGGGATGGTCACCCAAAAGAAAATAAGGATGAGGCAATCTGGTGTCCTTTAAAATATGTGAAAAATCCATGCATTATGTTCTAAAGCTCCTTTTTGGTATTATGACCCACTTCTAGCAGAAAACCAAAGGGAACAGCCCAACAAGAGGGGTCCAGGGTGCTTGGTATATTATCCCCACTCCTCTCATTTGCTAGAACACTCTAGTAACTAGAGGAAGTGGTTCTTAGGGGCTGAGCAGTCCGAGTGCTTACCTAGCATGCACACAGCCCTGCATTCAATTCCCCAGCACCACATAAAATTAGCTAGGTGTGGTAGCACATGCCTCTCATCCCAGCACTTGGGAGGGTGGGACAGGGGGACTGCTCTGAGTTCAAGGCCAGCCTGGGCTACATAATGAGTTCAAGACCAGCCTTGACTACAGAGTGAGGCCTTACCTCAAAAAAATAAAAAAAAGAAAGTGATTCCTAGAAAAGAAGTCTCCAGAGTGTGTTGGAGCATACTGATAAAATTGGAAGATGGGCTGGTAATCTAGCAGATACACAATAACCCTACAAAATAGCCAAAACAAGGATCCACTCAACACTGCTGACTAAATAAATATTCCTGGGCCCTGCAGAAGAGTTCAGAACCCTACTGCCTTCACCCACTAAGGGGAGATTCTTGACTTAAATTCACCATCCACATAATGTCAAACATATCTCCTCTCTCCTCAGCTTCGGGCTTTGGGCTCTTCAGTCGTCTTCTTCTTCATCCTCAATCTGATACCGTTTCTTCTTTTGCATTACTGGAGCTCTCAGCTCCAGGACTGTGAGCATGAGAAGGGTGAGAGAGGGTATCTGAGCATGGTAAGGAGTGAGGAGGTGGTAAAGAAATGAGAAGAAGCAGAGCCCACTGAGACTCCACGCCTTTACTCCTGCCCTCACCTTCCTCCGGCTCCTCATCACTGTCCAGCAGTTGCCGCTTCCTGGGCGCCACCTTCAGCAGCTCTTTCTCACCAGGAGTCTCTTCCTCTAAAGTGACTACAAGAGGCACAAAGTTAGGGCATTGAGCCTACATATTCTCAAAATAACTCCTCAACCCTTTAGAACAATGTGATTGGCACAAAGTAAGCAGTTACTGGGTGAGCAGTTTCATTTTACCCTCTGGGGACGTTGGGCATGCTTTCTTTGCACGAGCTAACAGGAGGGCCCTTAGGGCTTCTGCTCCCCTGTCCTGCTGGTCCTCCTCATCAGGGCTGCATTCTCCAGGACTCTCGGTCTCCACGACTCTTGGCTCTAAATCTGGCTGTGACTTTTCTTCCTCTTCCTTCTCTGGTTGACCCAAAGAAGCTGAAATTCTGCGAAGCTGGGTGGGGCTCAGCTTTGCTGGGATTCGCCAGAAAGATTCCTACAGGGGTACAGCAGTTGAAATGACAGCCAAGGGGCCAGGTGTGGCACTGACCTATAATCCCAGTACTCTGGAAGGATGAGGCAGAAGAACTGCAAGTTCAAGCCCAGTCTGGGCAACTTGGTGAGATCTTGTCTCAGAGGAAAGAAAAAAAAAAAGGATGTAATCAGTGGGAAGGCCTTGGGTTCAATCCCCAGTAATATGAAAACAAAAACAAAGAAAAATCAAAATGATAGCAAAAGGACCATCCACCATTCATTAGATTTTTGTGTTATCACTGAAAAAATATGACCCTTCAAATGGTGAAGATTCACAAAAGTTGTAAACTTTACATACAGTACATTAAGAGGTTCCCAGAAAATAGAGTTGCTAACCAAAAAATAAATGATCAGGGATCTACAGGTAAACCACCAATAATCCTTGTTCCCAAAAACTCATCTATGTTTTATTTGTTTGTTTGTTTTGAGACAGGCTCTCACTCTGTAGCCCAGGCTGGCCTTGGACTCACTCATGGCAATCCTTCTGTCTCAGCCTCCTGAGTGCTAGGATTACAGGCGTGTGTTTCCACGCCCACCTTATGTGGTGCTGGGGAATAGAAGCACTTTAACCTCTGAGCCATCGTCAGGCCCCTACTACATTTTTTTTTTTGAGACAAGGTCTCGCTCTTTTCTCCAGACTGGTTCTGAACTCACTATGGAGCCCAGGCTGGCCTAGAACTCACAGCAATCCTCCTGTCTCAGCCTCCCAAATGCTGGGATTCAGGCATGCACCACACCTAGCTATATTATGTGGTGCTGGGGGATAGAACCTGGGAAGGTTCCTAGGGAAGCGCTGGTATCAGAGCCACAACCCCAACCCAAGGAACTCCATGTAAGGGGAGAAAGAATGAATGTGGTGTAATACAAGTGGCCTGGGGCTATATTGATGGACCCTTGGCCATAGGGTTCCCACATACATATCTGTTTCTGTCCCTCCTCTATGTGACTTGTGGCCTTTTTTTTTTTTTTTTTTTTTTTTTTTTTTTTTTTTTTTTTTTTTTTTTTTTTGAGTCTTGTTGTATAATCCAGGCTGGCCTTGAATCCCGTTTTGTAGCCCAGGCTATTTTTGAACTTGCAATCCTCCTGCCACAGCCCCAGAGTGCTGGGATTACAGGCCTGTCAAAGTGGTAACTTTTGCTTCAGGTGTTGAAGGGATAACAGGGATTGCTTGTCTGAGGAAATGGGAATTGAGATGACTCTTGAATTGGTGGACTGAGGTTCAGCAGGAAGATGAGTAAAGGGCAAGCATGCACGTGTATGTGTGTGTGTGTGTGTGTGTGTGTGTGTGTGTGTGATTTTGCTTGTGTGGTTAGAACCGTCTAATACAGAAACCAGCATGACTGCTATTTAGAAAAGCCCATCATTTGAAAGATGAGAAGCAGTCGAGGATGACTACAGTGTAAAGTTGGTGTGTGGCAGAACGGCCCAGGGGCTGCAAAGGCTGGCAGGCCATCTGGAGCAATGGGGAGCCACCAAGGGTCCTAAACAGGGGAGTGAGCTCATAGAAACTGTATTTTAGAAGGATAAATCAGGGGAGGGGTGTGGAGGGAGAAGAAATAAGATTAAAAAATAAACCTAGGAGACAGTGTAAATATGGGTTTAAGGGGAGACTGCAGAGAGGAATACTGGCAGGCATCTTGGTCCGAGGTGAGAAGACAACAGGACAGAGGGAAGTGAGAGTGATGGGGAGGACAGTAAGGACGGTAGCAATGAGGGGACAGAGACAGACCACCATGTCTTAGAAGAACAGTTGACAGGTACTTGCCTGCTCAGAGGCAGGAGGCCGAATCCCTAGCTTGTGTAACAGCTGTTGAAACTGACGATTTTCCATTGCTTCCTCATTTTCTTCTGTCAGTGGGACTAGTGGAATTGCCTGGGAACAGCCTGAACAGGATCAATGGGCACAGGGTAAATATGTGAAGAACGAAATGCCCTCCCCCCACCCCCGCCCAGGGGCCTCCAGGGCTCCAGTCCTCAGAGACCACCATCTGTCAACTCACCATCCTCTTCCCTGTCATCTGCTGCTCGAATCAGGCAGCTCTGGAGCCACAAAAGGGGACCTGAAAAGCCTGAGGGACAAAGGGAAATTTATATTAGGTTCCCAATCAGATCCTAACCCTGCCTCTTCCAGTCAAAGTCCTCACCTTCCTGACGCAGGCCTTCACCAAGGTTTTCAGCTGAGAGAACTGAGCTACCCTGAGCTTGTTCTGTTTCCAAGCCCTCCTCTTTCTCTTCTTCCTCTTCACTCTCTTCTTCCAATGAGTTTTCTTCTTCTAGATCTTCTTGCCAAAAATCATTTGGGGACTTCTCTCTGTCAGGCTAGGGAGAGAATGAAATAGGAGCAACATGAGGAACCCCATGGAGCCTTCTGGTCACTGACCACCCTACTGGAGGCGGCAGAAGAATCTGGGTGGGCTGCTCCTGAGGGGCACATGGGAGTGAGCCAGGCCAGCAGAGCCCAGGTAAGACTGTTACCATGCTGGAGGGGGCCGACTTCTTCCTTCGTTTCTTGTACAGCTCCCGCCGCTCAGCCACCAGCCCCAGAGCCAGTAGTTTATCCACTATCCGGGCCCGGGAGCGTTTGGCTGTGATATTCTTCATGATATGACCAAGGACATCTGCAGAGAAGGAGTGTGTGAACATCCAAGAGCAGCTGGGGAAAGGCATTAGTAACAGGAAGCAGAAATCTCTACAAAGAGTCTGGTTCCATTCACTCCAAATGACACAAATAGAGCACATGGACGGAAAAGCTGGGATAAGCTTTCCTTGGGAATAAGAAGCAGTGAGTAAGAAAGTGGAAGTCTGGCTCTCATCTCAGAGGGTCTGTGAACTTCCATTTACTCACCACCTGAGTCCTGGAACTCCTCAAAAAGCCGCTGAAGCTCTAGCTCCTGATCTTCTGTCCACAACACAATACTGGTTCCTTTTCTGTCAAGGGAGGTGTCAGTGAAAGAGAAGGCCTCGAAGTGAACTGAGAATTCCCCATCCCAGTTTCCTCCAGAAATGTGCCTCTACCTTTGGAAGTCCTTAACACTGTCTGCCAGTCCGAGTGACACCAGGTGGTGAATGACCTGCCTGCGTGTCCGAGCGGTATTCATATGTGCCAAGATGGTTTCTACCACATCTTGACCTGAGATGGAGAGGAGTGAGGCAGTGAAGAGGGTCCTGGAGCCCAGTGCCCTCTCTGTAAGCTCTTCAGACATCAAAGCCCCATACCTTCCACGTCCTTATGGGCAAGGTACAGCTCCTGAAGCTGGGCTTCCTCCTCAGAGCTCCATGCAGGGGCTCTGCGGCTGGAAGATCTGGATGACGAAAGGAGACAGCGTGTGTGATGGCTGTGAGCCCAAAGCCCTCCATGATTGGTTGGAAAGGAACAAGAAGGGTGAGGCAGGTGGCTACGAGAAGCCCCCTTGCAGACAGCCAGCGTGTGGCGCCGTTTACCTCCATCTCCTTCCGCCCATGAACATGAAAGTTAAGCCGTGAGATATCCCAGCCTGGGCCTATGGAACCAGATACCCCAATGACTAAGAGTATTCTGGGAGCAAAGCAGTGTAAAAGAATAAGAGCTGAGCCAGGCCTGTAATCCTAACACTTTGGGAGGCTGAGGCCAGAGGAGTGTACACTGGAGCCCAGCCTGGGCAACCGAGCAACTTAGAGAACAAAATAAATAATGAAAAGGGCCCGGTCTGCAGCTTAGAGTAAAGGCCCTGTGTTCAATCTCCAGTACCATAAAGAGAGAGAGAGAGAGAGAGAGAGAGAGAGAGAGAGAGAGAGAGCGCGAGAGCGCGCTAGAGAGCTAGAGGAATAGCTCAGTGGTTAAAGCACCTGCCTAGCAAGTGCTATGCAAGCACTAAGTACCCGAGTTCGATTCCCCAGCACCACATAAACTGAGCAGTGTTGCATGCCTGTCATCCAGCACTCGGGAGGCTGAGACAAGAGGATTTCCCTGAGTCCAAGGCCAGCCTGGGCTCCATAATGAGTTCAAGACCAGCCTGGGCTACAGAGCAAGACCCTGTCAAAATGAAAAAAAAAAAAAAAAAAAAAAAAAAAAAGGAGCTGAGATACTAAGGGAAAGAGGACAACCATCTCTGTGAATCCTTCCTCATGGCTTTCCCAGCACATTTTGAGAGGGGCGTGTATAGACTCAACGGCAGGACAGGGTTCACCAGCGATCATCTCTCTAACGCAGCAGGACACCAGAGCAGACAGGAGACTTAGGCTCCAGTCAGCATTGCTTTCAAGGGTAACCTTTGGGAATCACTTCACTTTTTGGGCCTGTTTTCCACCTCTGAAAAGTGGCCCCAGTGATGGGCCAGCCCTTCCAGCCCGAAGCTCTGCGGCTCTGGTGCCTTCCCAACTACCCTTCCCGTCCATTCCCAAGCTCACCCGCCATCCTGGGAGCCATAGCCCTCGGTCATCTCTCTAACCACGGCTGTGTTCTTCCAAAACAGCAGCTCCACAAAGGCTTTTTGGTTAACTGCGGCCAATGCAAAGAACTTGCCCACGATGTACTTGGCAAAAGTCACCAGCTCCTATAGCAGAGGAGGCTATGATCTCTTGGTCCAAATACCCCTAGGTATATCTTTCTACCTGCTCCCAGCTGCCCCCTGCTCACACCCACTCACTTCTGTCCTTCCCCACGCAGCTCCCTCAACCACATGCTCTCACTTCCTTGCCCCCGCAGCCTCCTCTATCTCCTGAGGATCATCTAGAGCCCCCTGGCCAGGTTCCTTGGCAGCCTCTCACTCTGTAGGCTCCAGCAGCAGGGTCACTAAGCAGACGATTGAAGAGGCAGAAGACTGAGAGCTGGAAAAGCAGGGCTTCCATTTTGAGGTCATGGGCCAGTCGGTGCAGCATCTTGACAACGCAATGGTTAGTATGGGTGCTGTTCTGCTGGTAGCTCCGCAGCAGCAGGACATAGGCTCGCACAACAGTTGAGCAAGCAAAGCTGCACCAAAACAGAGGGAGAGGAGGTCAGCGCCAGGAAGTCATGGCTCCGCTGGCACATTGCCTTGGCACCAGCGCTGTCTCCTCAGCACACACCGTTTCAGGTAGTCCAGAAAATTAAACTCTTTCTCTGACACTTGTACCACTTGCAGTTCCTCTTCCTTCTCCTCCTCTTCTTCCTCTTCTTCTTCCTCGGCACCTTCTTCCTCTTGCCCCTGCTGCCCTATACAAACAGGGAGGCTTAGCTGGGCACAGTGGTGCATGCCTATAATCCCAGCACTCTGACACTGAGGCAAGAAGGCTGCAGTTCAAGCCCAGCCTGGGCAACTTAGTGAGACCTTGTCTCAAAGTAAGCAATTTAAAAAAGGTCAGGGATGTAGCTCACTGTGAAGGATCTGGATTCAATCTCCGGTATCACAAAAAAAGAGAGAGAGAGAGAGCCTGTATTTCATAGTCTCTATTATGCTAGCGCTGGAGCACAGCTGGAAGGAGAGGGCGCTAAAGGAGGGTGACTCACGGGGAAGTGGGGCAGAGAGGATTTGTTTCAGTAACTCCATCTCTTCCTCAGCAGAAACATCCAGAGAGCCAAAGACATCTCCTTCTGGCCACACCTCCCTGCAGCAGAGAGAAAAAAAGGCTTTATCAACAGGAGATACAAGTGCTAGAAGGAATTGAGATGTATTTCATTTGTCAGCCAGAAAAAGAATGCAAAAATGTCATCTCAGAGATGATACAGACACTAGAGAAAAACGTAATCACAAGCCACTTTGCAAGGAGAATCACGTAAGAACAAAATACGACACATGATTCAGAAGATGTGTGTACTTATATACAATGGTGTCTGAAAACCACTAACAATTAGAGAGACAAAGCCAGGCCTCAGGTGCAGTTCTGTCATTCTAGCTCTTTGGCAGGCTGAGGGGGGAGGACTGCAAATTCAAATTGCCTAGTATAAGCAACTTAACAACTGAGTGAGACCCTGTCTCAAAATTAAAAAAAAATAAAATAAAATAAAAAGGGGAAGAGATATAGCTTAGTAGCAAAGCTCTGCATTTAATTTTTAGTATCGTGTGCACACACACACACACACACACACACGGAAATTAAACTGATGAGAAATGATACTCAAAATATAAGAAGTAAAAAATGCCACTAGCCAATATGTGCAATATACCATTTTTTAAAAAGGACACACAGACACAGACACACACACAGACACACACAGACACACACACAGACACACACACACACACACACACACACACACACACACACAGAAATTCTGGTAGAGGGCTGGAAGTATTGCCCAGTGGTTAAAGTGCTTTCCTAGCAAACAGAAGGTCCTGGTTTTGATTCTCCAACACCTCATAAATTAGGCATGGTAGGGCATGCCTGGAATCCCAGCACTCAGAAACCTGAAGGAGGACTGTGAGCTTGAGGCCTGCCTGTACTGCTGAGGCATGAGGATTGCTACAAATTCAATCCCAGCCTGGGCTACGTAGAGAGTTTAGCACAGTCTGGACTAGAGTGAGACCCTATCTCACAAAAACTCCAAAAAATTCTGATGGAAGATTACGTATCAAAATGTTAACAATGATTATCTTTGGCTAATAAAACTCTATTTCTTCCCCTAAATTAACTATGCTTTCTTTTTCTGTGTATGTGTGTGTGTGTGTGGGGGGGGGGAACACTGGAGGAGGTCCTGGGTATCAAGCCCAGGGCCTTCACACTGAACATATACCCAGTTCATTTTTATTTTATTTTTGATTGTGAGACAGGGTCTTGCCAAGTTGCTAAGTTGCGCAGGCTGGGCTTGAAGTTGTGATCCTACTGCCTCAGTGCTACTGGGCCCTGCTCAGGCTTTCTAATGTTCCTCAAAAACAAAAACTCCAATAAGGCAGTCAAAGTTCCTCAGGAGTTATTGTGAGAACAGAATACCAGAAACTTTAATGTGATTTGTTTCTTCTAAAGAGCATCTGCTAGCACAGTGAAGGCTACCTATGACCCCAAAACCCAGGAAAGTGCCAAGCAGGGTCTTACCGAGCAGACCTCAGGAGGGCGAGGGCCTGTCGGGCCTGGCTGGCCAGGAGACAGTCCTGGATTCGCACCATGGCTTCCACTCGCTGCTCTTCCACCGGCACCTCTGAGGCAGCATCAAAGGGAGCCATGGAGTCTACACTGAGCTCATGATCCTAGGACAATAAGGCCATGGGAAGACAGAGGGAAAAACCTAAGAGCATCTACCAATAGCACTAGGCTCAAAAAAGTCAGGTTCTACAATCACGTACCTGGGCACAGCCCTGTAGCTGCTCAGCCAGAGCTGGCCACAAGGCCTCCAGCTCCTCTGGGCTATAAGAGACATTACCAGAAGCGACAGCCTGGTCTAGAACCTTCTTCTTCTTCTTCTTTCTCTTCTTTCGTTTATTCTATGGAGAAAGAACTTTATGAAGATAGTAAAAAAGGTAAGGAAGTCTTTTTCTCATTAATGTCTTCTCTATGACAAACCTAATCAGGTAAGCGGGCAGTCACAAAGTACCCATTATATGTCATTTGTAAGTAAGCAATAATAAACAGCATTTACCAGCGTATTTCCTAGCCCTTGGACAGCTTGTCCTCTAGGGGGTGAGACAGGCAGGTAAACAGGAGATTACATTACAGAGTGGGTAAGAACTATGATGTTGGTGAGCATAAAATGTCATGGAGGGGCTGGAGGAATAGATCAGCCTTTAAAGTGCTTGCCTAGCAGGTGCTAAGTACCCGAGTTTGATTCCCCAGCACCTACATAAGCCAGGCATGGTGGCATACACCTGTAATCCCAGCTCCTGGGAGGCTGAGGCAGGAGGATTACTATAAGTCCAAGGCTAGCCTGGGCTCCATAGGGAGTTCAGGACCAGCCCAGACTAGAAAGCAAAACCTTGTCTCAAAACAAAACCAAAAATATCATGAAATATAAAATATCTATCTCTTAAGAGTTTGCCAAAAATAGCAGTATCACAAGAATAAATAGGTTTGCTATAAAGATTAAGTAAGATACAGGAAGTGTTGTTGTATGACAGGTTAGTACTCCCCTTGATAAGGATGGAAGGGGCCCTGGGGTCTAACAACACATATACATATTCGGTTAAGGCACTGCCAACCACTTTGTGACTTCTAACCACTCTTATAAAAAAGAAAGTAAAAGAGTGAGTCAAGCCCTGAATCTTGTTCCCCCAAGTCACGGCTGTGAACCAGTCTTTTTGTTTTGGAGTGGGGTAAAGGGGAAGGAGGGAATATTGGGGATTAAACCCAGGGCCTTCACACTGAGCAGTATTTCCAGCCCCCCCCCCCTTTTTTTTAATAATTATTTTGAGACAGGTTCTCACTATGTTGCTTAGTTGCCTAGCCTGGGCTCAAACTTCTGATCCTCCTGCCTCAGTCTTCCAGAGTGCTGGGATTACAGGCCTGTGCCACTGGGACTGGCTGTGAACCAGTCTTTTGTGTGGATGGATGTCATTAGGATGGGTGTTGAACCGGAAAGTCCTTCAGGTTCATGATCTATTCTAGAGACTTATAATCAAATATACCAATGGAAGGAGTGTGACCTCTGGAGTCCAACAACCTGGATTTGAGTAGTGATATTACCCACTGGCTATCAGGGCTTGGGACAAGCTGCTTATCTACTTTGTGGAGAAGTCCTACAGGAGTTGTGGGCATTAGAGGGAAACTTTAGCAGTGTTTGGGACATAATGAACTCTATAGAAATGATAGGGCCTATTATTACTGATATTACCATAGAGTCCTGAACTTGAAAAATACCTTTTAGCCAAGTCTCACTGGCACTGCTGCCCCTTACAAGCCCAGTTTAGACAAAATTTTAATCTATAGTTATTAGAATTATAGGAAGGCTCTGGTACAAAAGTGTTTTTATAAACCAGAGTCTCTGTGTTTCCAGAATACAAATTCTTTGAAGTTTTCTTCTTGTCCTAGGCTTTTTATTGACTATTCTATTTTAGCCTTAAGGATAAATTTGATAATTCCAACTTGAGATCTGGAAAGCGAGGTTTGGTAGTACACCGTGCCTGTAATCCTAGCACTCAGGAGGCTGAGGCAGGATGATCGCTGTGAGTTCAAAGCCAGCCTGGACTACAAAGGGAGATCCTACCTCAAACAAAACAAAACAAAACAAAACAAACAAATAAAAAAAAAAGAGACCAGGTGAGAGAGAGAGAGACATCTGGAAGCTGAGATGAGCAAGTTGAGTTTATTCTAATAGTAACTAATAAAGTAACTACCCATCTCCTAAATTACAATCAAAGCTTTTACCCATCTCACCACCATGCTTCCTAAGTATAAACAGGAAGTACTACCGCGTCATTTTTGCTATGGTTTGGATCTGGAATGTTTCCCAAAGACTGTGTGTTGCAGGCTTGGCCCCATGCAGCAATGCTCAGGGGTGAGGCTTTTGGGAAGTGACAGGACCACGAGGGCTCTAATTTCATAAAAGGATTAATCCACTGAAGTGTTCATAACTGAATGGACTACTGGGGGCAGCAGAGCCCGAAGGAGGTAGGGCCCAGTTGGAGAAAGTAGTTCACTGGGGGTGTGCCCTACAGGAATATGTTTTGTCTTGTCTTGTCTGTCTGTCTGTCTCGTCCTGCCTTCTCTCTTCCTTTTTCCTTCCTGGTCACCATGAGGTGAGCAGCTCTGGTCTACCATGCCTTTCTTTCACAATGTGATGCTGTGAAATTCTAAAACTTCTGAAATTGTGAGCTAACATAAGCCTGTCCTCAAGGCATTTTTCTCAGGTGCTTTGTCACTGCAAGGGAAAGGTGACCATCACAATTAGTAAATTCTAAAATTCTAAATCCCAAGAGGCTTATGTAGATGGCACACAGTAGGTGTTCAATAAATGTTTTCTGAATGATGCTACTTATGGTAGATCACAGTTGAAACTAATGGGAGAAGGAAACTGTAGTAGATCCACGTAATAAGCCTGTTGTCTAGTCAGTTCAGATGAGTCTGAACAGATCAGCTTAAGCTACGGGAAATCTGAGGAGCAAGAGCCGTCTGTCCTTCAACCTCCCCCACAGCTCCTTCCACATCCTCGGGCTGCTCAGTACCTGCACCATCAGGTTCCCACGGTTCCGACAGAATCGCTCCAACATCCTGAGGAAAAGGTGGGTGGTTTCTACCAAGTCACGAAGGAAGGAGAGGGGTTGGCATCTTTCATCAAACTTCCGGAAGAGTGCGAGGAACAGTTCTCGGTACTCCATCACATAGAAAATGTTGGCTAGGAGAGGGAAGAGAAAGAAATAGGAGAACTCGTCTGGGAAACTTAGAAAAAGGAGATGAGTGAAGCTGGACTGACAAGAATGGAATTCTAGTCAAGAGATGGGAAGGGTGGGATGAGGGCCAGGCCAGGCCTCACTCTTGATGATGCGGCTGCTCTCCCTCACGGCCTCGTCTGCTGACGTGCCCATCTCGTTCACTGTGGCCAGCAGCTCCTGATAGGCCTTTAGAGCCAAGTGCATCCTATGAGTTGAAGGCAAGAGATAACACGGAGGATAATATAGGGAACTGGCTCATGGGAATTATCACCTCCCTAAAATGTCACCAAAACCAAAATGATCCCACCACTTCTTCCTTCCCAGGCTGACAACTTCAACCCTAATCAGGAAAAAAAGTACCATTCAAAATGCAGTATTCAGACTCCCAGTCTGACCAAGACACTCACTGTGACCCCAATCACTGTATCACTCACCGTCGTGCCCAGGAGACAGCCTCTTTGCGGTCAGTCAGCATCATCTCATAGTAGTTAGTGAGGTTCTGCTCGATGAAGTGGAAGGTACGGACACTGAGGGTCTCAGAAACCAAGCCAGGCCGAAAGGAGGCAGCTCGGTTGAAAGCCATGAAGAAAGCCAAGGCCCACATATAGTAGGTCTCGTCATGCTGTTGAGCCTTCTCCCGAAGCAGGTGATCCTAACATAAAAAAAGACCACTATGACCTCAGGGCTCCCCACTTCCTCTTTTCCTGTGACACCATGCAATAATTCTGATTCTCCTCAGGTCTGTCCCCATTTCTACCACCTCTTCTTCTATGGCAACTTCTCCAGAGCCTTTTTTGGTCATGCTAATAACCCACCTCTCCTGGCATCTTTACCATCTCCTGGGGCACACTCTCTGATTTCTCCTCTATACTCCCAAGTCAGCATCCCACATAGTCCTTGCCAGGCTGCCTTTCCTGATCACCATGCTCCATCACCCGTCTGGTCACCACTCTTTGGCCCCTGAGGCCTCCACATCTTCCCAAGTCCTCACCTTTACGGCACCCATGAGCCGGTTGTAACAGTTCTCCAAGAACTCAGAGCAGAAGTCTCGGAGGAAAAGCCTCACATTGAGGGCAGACCTGCGCTGAACGGAGAGGTCCTGCGCAGCCTGGCGACGTTTAGGCACCCTACGGGGCTGCTTTCCCAAGTCTGAACTGTAGTTTTGGAGCTGGGAATGTGGGCGAAGGGATTAGAATTTACACCCAGTCACCACCCCCCTCCTGCAGCTCTTTCCGACCCTGGGGAGTTGCAGGGGTGGAAAGGGTAATCAGATGTGCGAATACTCACGTTGTGAAGACCTTTGTGAAAGATGAGGTCTCTTTCCCCAATGGATTTCAAGCCCTGGACAATATAGGAGCCCCCAAATCGAGAATGCCTTCGAGGGGAGAAAAAGAGAAAGTCCAAAATGATTCCTTCATTCTCTGGGAGCTTTAACCCACTCCCTTTGCCAGGAACCCACAGCAAAGCAGACAAACATTTAAAATGTTGTCCAGTCTCTACTGTCTCAGAACTGGTCCCTAACGCTTGGCATTCCCTGCTGCAGGACGACACACGGGCATAACACTCCCTGCCACACACCTGTTGCCACGCTGGAGGGCTCGAGCCTTCTTTTCTGCCATCTCTCTCTGGCGCAACAGCTCTAGTTCTGCCACGTCTGTACTCCGCTCCTGACCTAAGTGTCCTTGCCCTACTCCTGCCAGCTGCTCAGGGCTCTAGATTTGGAAGAAGGAGAGAAAAACCATAAGGCAGTCACTCCTAGTCCTGAGTTCACTTCTACTAGGGACAGAGAGAAGAAAGCAAGACCACTGATGGACCCTGTACTGAAGACACAGCCACTCCATCTATCCCCTGCTTGCCTCAGGCAATTCAGCCATTGTTCTAAGAGCAATTCTGGCAGTGTAGACAAAAAGTTCATAGATGGAGGGACTAAAGCAACAGGCCGGGATCTCACCTGGTCACGAAACATAAGGGAGATAATCTCTAGCACATGTAGGCTCCACTGCTGCTCAGCAGGTGAGCTGGCCAGGAAGAGAAGCAGGTCATCCAAGCCACTGAGGTGAATTGCCCAGAGAAGCTGGTCATGGACGCTGGCATCATCATCAATCCTCTGAGCAGTGAGGAGAGAAAGGGAGCACACTCAGTTCCACAGCCCTGCCCTGAAGGTCTCCAACTCATGCCTTGGCCAAGGCTTTTCCCCCAGACTTATCATCAAAAGGTAGAGAAGCCTATAAAGGGCACTTTTGCCTGAATAAGCACCAGAAATCAGATAACCCAAGATCTCACCTTCTCCTGCTCAAGGTCGGCCGGCACATGCAGAATGTTTCTCACCAGCAACAGGATGCGCTCAATCAGAAGGTTGTCTTCCTCCTGTCTTTCCTCCCAACCCTGGGTAGAGGGAGAAGGATCAGAGGGAGAGATTTCTTGTGGAAGGGAGGCAGCACCAACCTGGGCTGGAGGACAAGGATGTAGGAGAGAATCAGAAGGAAAAGGAGGAAGGAGGAGGTCACATAGTCCTGAGGCAGCCATACACTACAGACAGGACTATCAGGTCTCCAAGGCCTGGGCCCATATCTCCAAAATCACACCTTCTCCTGAGCCCAGGGTATGCGAAGCACCATCTGTCCCCTAGGCTGCCACAGGGAACTCACCAGCTGCAACAGCTCGTACAAAGTTTCACTGAGGACTCCAAAGGCCTTCTCACTGGCAAAGGCCTACAGGACAAGGAATGGACCTTACATAGCATCCGTCCCCTCCATACTCACTGTCCCTAACTCTGCCCATGGACTCTGCCCAGGCCTTACCTCCTTGTAGGCCTGCAGATAAGTTAGCACCTGCAGAAAGTGGTGTCGCATGCCGGGCTCCTTAGGTACACTGCCGAAACAAAGCAAGGCTGGTTGTGTCAAGTTCACCATCAGTCTGGGGAGACAGTGAAGGAGAAAAGGCCATTCGGTTTCCACTCTAGGCACAAGCACTGAAAGCTCCCAGCACCAACACAAATGCTGGCCTGGGGTAAGAATGCAAAAAGCCAGGCAATAAACCTGATAACAGCATCAAAGAGAGGCTTGTCTTGGCGATGCTGGGTGAGGATAGGGAGGAGGTCACCCTGCAGGATCTGGGCTGCCCCCAGCTGCTGCCGCACGTCTCTCGTGTCATCTTCATGCCTCAAGTAGCGGATCAAATCCTTCACACTCTCTTCAAAGAAAGAAAAGAAAAAGTACATGGAAATCTGAAAGATGTTCCACCCAGGCCCATGTGCTTTTCATACCTAGGGCTTGAGAAACTCAACAGACATCCTCAATTCTTTCATGTTTTTTACCTAATTTCTCAAAAAGGTACTCACCTAGGCAGTCTGGTTCCTTGTGATAAGTGTCCCCCTCCAAGTACCCCAGGGCACTACACGTGGCCAGGAGCTCGCAGTTCATCATGTTCATGGCCCAGCATCAGAGGACCCGAGGAAGACGGAGACAGTAGAGACAAGGATGATGAGGCCTGCGGAGACAGAGAGGATGATGTAGGGTCCTTTCTGTGAGAAGGAGAGAGGCACATGGCAGGGCCCTAAGGT
This sequence comes from Ctenodactylus gundi, assembly GCA_004027205.1. Lineage (NCBI taxonomy): Eukaryota > Metazoa > Chordata > Mammalia > Rodentia > Ctenodactylidae > Ctenodactylus > Ctenodactylus gundi. Next base: position 28,947 of record PVKB01000799.1, read on the forward strand.
TCAGAGCATTCTAAGCAAGATCCTCCAAAGCATCACTTCAGTCAGAACTGAACTACTGCTCCCACTCCCAAAGAAAAGTGTCTTTGCTTTCACTTCATCAAACAAAGAGGGAGCAGGCCACTTTGCAGATGCTGCAGTCCTCCACTGCCATTTACGTTAGCCATGGTCAACCACTGTGTTCTTCAATATTGCCATCGACGGAGAGCTCTTGGGCCATGTTTCCTTTGAGGTATTTGTAGACAAAGTTCCAAAGACAGCAGAAAACTTTCATGCTCTGAGCACTGAAGAGAATGGATTTGGTTATAAGGGCTCCTACTTTCACAGAATTATTCCAGGCTTTATGTACCAGGGTGGTGACTTTACACGCCATAATGGCGCCAGTGGCAAGTTCATCTGCAGGGAGAAACTGGATGATGAGAACTTTCTTCTGAAGCCCACAGGTCCAGGCATATTGTCTGTGGCAAATGCTGGAGCAAACACAAATGGTTCCTAGTTTTTTATCTGCACCACCACGACTGAATGGCTGGGTGGCAAGCACGTGGTCTTCCAGGTGAAGGTGAAGGGGGGTATGAACATTGTGAAAGCCATGGAGCGCTTGGGTCCAGCAAGAAGATCCCCACTGCTGGCTGTGGGCAGTTGCAGTGTTTCTGACTTGGGTACCCCCACTCCCAGGCCACTCCTTCTGCAGCTCAGGAGAGCGCCCTCAGCCCTGTCTGCTCGCGGTGTCCTGTGGTCTGCTCTCCTTGCAGTTCTTTGGGTTCCATATTCTCCTTATTCCCCTTCAAATCTAGCTGGATCACAGAGTTAAGTTTGTGAATAAAAACCAATCGATGAAAAAAGCAAAACAAAACAAAAACAAACAAAAAAAGGCTCTAGTCTATGAGCTAATTAAACAGGTTCCTGTACTCTACCCTCGGTCTGAAACTATAGAAACAGCCTGTTTCAAAGTTAAGAGAACCTGTCAGGAAGAAAGACTGGCTAGAGAAGGGTATCAGCTCTGAGACTTTACCCTCAGAGAGCTCTTCAGGCTGAGGAGCGTGGCGAAAGCTTGCCTTTCCCTCAAAAAGGTCAGACACAGACCCTCCACCTTCTGTGGCTCTTCCACACAGTCATAACCCTGACATACCACGGGAATTAAGAAAACTCAGCTGCATGGTTGGGAGCAGAGCTCAATACTTAAAGTGCTTGCCTAGTATGCCCAAGACCTGGGTTTGATTCCTCAGCACCATATAAAATTAACTGGGTAGTATTGCATGCCTATAATCTGAGCACTGAGGAAGCTGAGGAAGGAGGATTGCCTGTAGTTCAAGACCTGCCTGGAATACATAGTGAACTCAGGACATGTCTGGACTACAGAGAGAGACACTGTCTCAAATAAATTAGTAAATACATAGCAGAACAAAGTTCCTTAATTCTCCCCAAAGTTACTTAGTTAAGAATGGGGATAAAAATGATTGACAAAGACCAGTAAACCGCGTCACTCTCTCCGGCAGAACCATCTGTGTCTTCTAAAGTGTGCCCTTTTTCATTCAGGTCCTTAAACCTTCATCAGATAATCAAGTTGCCACAGCTCCAGGACCCTGGGTGTCTCAGAACTGGAGCTGAGGCGCAGAAGCACACAAACATATGCCATCCCTTGCCCGGCTCCAGTGGGAAATCGGTCCCACCCTTTAGCACTTTCAGCTGCACTGCTCTGTGCTTTCAGCAGAGTCCTCTAAAAGGCCTTTCCTGGCTCCCCTACCGATTTCTAGACCCTTACCCTTTCTATTCTCCTTTGCAGAAATGGGCCCTGAATCTCTATAGGACAAGGATGGATGCTTAGCATTACCTCCCTGCACAGATGCATACTAGTCTCTTCAGGTTCCTGCTGTCTCTCCACCCGACCTAGTGCGAACTGACTTTCTGACCGCTCAGACCAGCAACCTGCAAGGACCTTTCAATAAAAGGCTTATCTAAGACTTACCTTTACAGCCTTAAATGAGCACAAAACCTGGGGATGAGGAAGAGCTAGCATAACTCTGGAATGAACTAACTTACGTTCTGTCTCTCTTTCCTTCCAGTGCTAGGTACTGAACCCAGTATCTTGCACACACTAGGTAAGCACTCTACCATGGTCCAATCCTGGTAATGCTGGAATGTTGATAAACATCACGTCATGGGACAACCCCACTGGGCACCCCCTTCCACACAACAGGAGCTTTTATCCCTTTGTTTTGTTTCTAAATAAGGACCCTCTCTACACCTTGAAAAAACAAAAATAACAACATCACATTAAAAACTATACAAATTAAAATTCAAAGGGTATTTCTTTTTCAAAGGGTTTTTATTTTTTATTTCTTTGAGGCAGTATCTTGCTCCGTAGTCCAGGCTGGTCCTGAACTCACTATGTAGCCCAGGCTGGCCTCAAACTCATGGCAATCCTCTTGTCTCAGCCTCCTGAATGTGGAGTGCATGCATCACCACACCCAGCTTTTAAAGGGTATTTTAAAAGGTTACATAAAGTAGAATATTTCAGTATCACAGGAGATAGGAGACAGGACAATGTGGTTTGCAAACAGGGATGTAGAATTCCTCCAGAAATAAGAGAATTTTGTTATAGCAGAGGCAACACTGAAACTAACTACCAAGACAAGAGGGAGAACTGAGGGGCAGAAAGGAGGATGGAAACTTTAGAAATGAGCTTCACCAGCCATACTGGAGACTTAACAGCAAACCAGTTTGCGGGACAGTCCCTTCTTCAGTTCATCCATGAAAGCTCCTACACAAAAAGCCACGTGAGTTTTTCTTTTCATGACTACCTTAACTTAACGAATGCTTGTGCTGGGATTGGAGGAATAGCATACCAGCGGGAGTGCTTACCTTAGTGAATGCAAGGCCCTGAATTCACTTCCCCAGCACCACATTAAATGGGCCTCTAATCCCAGCACTGGGAAGGCTGAGGCAGGAGGTTTGCGATCACTTCGAGGCAGGCCTGGGCTGCACAGTGAATTCAAGACCAGCCTGAATTACAGAGTGAGATCCTATCTCAAGAAGAAAAAAAGCTAGCAAGCCAGCATGCATGCAAGCTTGCCTCTTTGGTATGCACTTTTTCCCCAATATCCCTCCCCAGTATTTCTCTATGGTTTCTCTGCACTTTGCCTCTCTTTGATTTCATTTTTTGATTTTATTGAGATACTGACTCAATGCAGACATCTATAAAGTCATTCTACTCCCTCAGTCTACCAGCCTCCCCAAGAGCAGGATTACAGGCTTGCACCACCAGGCCCAGGTTTTTTTCATTTTCTGATAAACTCCTGGATGGCTTTTTTTTTTTTTTTTTTTTTTTTTTTTTTTTTTTTTTTTTTTTTTTTTTTTTTTTTTTTTTTTTTTTTTTGAGACACGGTCTTGCTCTATAGCCCAGGCTGATCCTGAACTCACTATGGAGCCCAGGCTGGCCTTGGACTCACAGCAATTCTCCAGTCTCAGCCTCCTGAGTGCTGGGATTACAGGCATGTGCCACCAAAAAATAAATACAGGACTTGGAGCGTAGCTCAATGGTTAAAGCCCTTGCCTAGCAGGCACAGGGCCCTGAGCTTAATTTCCAGCACCACATAAATGAGGCATAGTGGTACACACATGTAATCCCAGCACTGAGGAGGCTGAGGGAGGAGGATTATGAACTGTTTGAGGCTAGCCTGGGCTACATAGTACATAGTAAGGTTGGGACCAGCTTGAACTATAGAGTGAGACCCTGTCTCAAAAAAATAAAAATAAACTAAATATATGCTTCATGCAGCCTGGTACAATCAAGACATCTAGAAAGGTACTCTTAAAACTATTCTTACTAAGCTTACTCTTGAAACTCAGCAGTCTTGGCCCATTTACCTGCCAAAAATTCTCTTAAAATCTCAAATTACAAGGCAGGTCTATAACCCTAGCATTCTGGAAAGCTAAGACAGAAGGATTCCAAGTACAAGCCCAACCTGGATAACTTAGTGACTTGATGAGAACCTGTCTCAAAAATCAAAAATAAAAACAGGCCAGGGATAATATAGCTCAGTGTGAAGGCCCTGGGCTCAATCTCTAAAAAACCTCAATTATGAATTATACCAGGGCACTGGAGGAATGGCTCAGTGGTTAAACTGCTTGCCTAGCAAGTGCTAAGTCAAGTGCTAAGTACCCAAGTTCAATTCCCCAGCACCACATAAGCTGGGCGTGGTGGTGCATGCTGTAATCCCAGCACTTGGGAGGCTGAGGCAGGAGGATTGCCATGAGTCCAAGGCCAGCCTGGGCTCCATAGTGAGTTCAAGACCAGCCTGGGCTACAGAGCAAGACCCTGCCTCAAAAAACAAAAACAAAACAAAACAACAACAACAAAGGAGTTACACCAAAACTCATTTCTCATTCAGCCCCTTTGTAGTCTTGGCAGGCAGCCTGTTAGACCTTGAGGCCCATTAGTTATCTCAGTAGTTATCTCATTAGGACAAACTCAAAAAGCTATTAATAATTATCAGGACAAGTGTAGCCCCAAACCTCACTCCTCCTTCATGGGACCTCCCACTCATATTAACCCTTGGGATGGGGTAGATCTCAAAACCTCCCTCAGGATAAAAAGCTTTTACCAGGTACTGCTTACTTTTCCAATGGCCATCAAACTACAGGGACAGTCACCTTAGATTCACCTGTTCAGGATAAAGAGTGCACCCACATATGCAAGGCTCTAGGAGACTTCAGCTTCCCCTTTCATCAAGAATCTGGTCAAACACACTCATAAACACTGCCAGACTCTAACACTCCTGTCTTAATTACTTTTTTGTTGCTGGGACAGAATAACCAACATCCACAACTATAGGGAGGAAAGATTTATTTTAGCTCACAATTTCAGAAGGTCTCAGTCCATTCACGGGTGGGCAGCTGGGAAATGGTAAAGCATTGGAATCACATGGCAGGACTGGAACTGGAGCAGGGCCAGGGCCAGAGCTCCAGAGACCGAGATTCTTACAGTATGGCAGAACAGAGACAAGACTGGGAAGAAGGGCGGAACCAGCACACCCATCTCCAGGTCAAGCCCCAAGCACCTGCCCCTCCCAGCCAGGCCCCACCTCCTGACAGTACACAGTATCCATAAGTATATGAGGCTTTTGGGGGACACTCAAGATCCAAGCCACAACTCCTAACCTCCCACTACCTCCAGGGAGTCAAATAATGTGATGGCGGTATTGTGTGGAAAGTCCTTTGTCTTTACCATCTTGCTCATTTTTCCTCTACTATATTAATTGACTTCCCGCTCCTACAATTGTCTCTTCGGTCCCTGTTGGGTCTAACTCCACCTCCTCCCTTACTCATAGTCCTTATGTTCTATATATCCTACTATATATCCCTGTAATCCTACTGACAGAAAATTCATTTGTGATGAAAATGTCTTGTCAATGGAAATGACTGGAACTGGACTTTTACTAAGCATGGTGATGCCTGCCTTTAGCCCCAGCACTATGAGAAGTGGAAGCATGAGAATCACAAGTAAGAATCCAGCTGGAGCAATTCTGACTTACAGAGACCTAGCCTCAAAGATAAATAAATAAATAAATAAAAAGGGATGAAGTTCAGTGCCAAGGCCCAAGGTTTAATATCCAGTACAAAACATAACAAACAAACAAAAAACCCCACCAAAATCAAACAACAAAACCTACTGAGCTCTTTTTCTTTTTGAGACAGAGTCTCATTGTGCAGTTCAGGATGTTCCTGAACTCATTGTGAGGACCAGCTTGAACTATAGAGTGAAACCCTGTCTCAAAAAAAATAAAAATAAACTAAATATATGCTTCATGCAGCCTGGTACAATCAAGACATCTAGAAAGGTACTCTTCAAGCTGGTCCTCATTAGAGGCCCATGCTGGCCTCTAATTTGCACCAATCCTCCTGCCTCAGCCTCCTGAGTGCTGGGATTATAAGCATGAACTACCACACCCAGCTCCCCTTGGACTTTCAAAGACTGCAGAATAGGATTCAAACAGATATCACCAAAGCAGAACAAAGCAAAAAGGAGGCCACTATGGATATAGGAATCTAATTGAAAGCAGTGGAAGGGGTCCTGGAATCAGCTTTATGGGAAAATCTTGCCTTTGTCCAATTCAAAGAGTTACATGAAATTTCTGAGTTGGGAAAGAAAATGATCCAAACTTATCTATGACTCCATTATCAGTTTAGCAAATCTCCTATATGGCCTCAAGCTTTCCCTCTCAGGACACTCTGTAAAAACTAGTCTCAGATCAATACAACATAGAACCATCTGCTTTCTAAACTCTTCAAATCAAGACTCAGATTTGCTGGAAAAACTAAACCCACCGAGCCTAGTGATGCAGACCAATAATCCCAGCATTCTGAGAGGCTGAGGGAGGAGGATCTCAAATCCAAGCCCACCCTGGGCTACTTAGCCACTTATGGAGAACCTTTCTCAAAACCAAAACTAAAAACTGGGTGGGAACCAGGCCAGTGGCACAGAACTGTGAGGTTTCCCAGGCCTCTCTCAGCTGGTTTCTCTGCCTTTTTCCTCTTGGGAAAAACAGTGACCAGACATGAACTCTCTTAATTCCTCCATCCAAGAATAAAAACATACATATTTCAAGTCCGGCCTGATGAGGTAGGCCTGCAGTCCCACGCACTTTGCAAGGAAGATCCCAAGTTCCAACCCAGCCTGGGCAGTTTAGCAAGACCGTGACTCAAAAAAATAAAAAATTAAATAAATTAAAAAGTGGGCTAGGGGGCTGGAGGAATGGCAGGGCAGCTAAAGCGCTTTTCTAGCAAGCACAAGGCTCTGGGTTCAATCGCCCAGCACCAAATAAAGCCGAGTTGTGGGGGCATACGCCTGTAATCCCTGCACTGGGGAGGCTGAGGCAGGAGGATTGCCGTGAGCGCAATGGCCCCCTGAGCTATATAGTGAGTTGAGGACCAGCCAAGGCTACAAGAGCGAGACCTTGTCTCAAAAAAGAAAAAGAAAAAAAGAAAAAAAAGTGAGCTACGGATGTAGCTCAGTGAGAAGGGCCTGAGTTCAATCTTCAAATATCTCAAAAATCTAACCACTCAAACAGCCTTTGAATTACAACCCTTGATGACCACCATGCCGCACGTCTGTTTTTCGGACCTGAACTGGATCGGGGGCTTTGAAGTGGAAATCCCCTGGAACCTCCTGCTCCACTTTCCGGGCTCCAAGGATTTGGCCATCACAAGCCCTTGAGGCAAAAGGCCTAAGGTGCGCAGAGCGCGACTTATACACTCGCGACAGCCGCGGCAGACTGAAAAGGGCGCATGCGCAATCACAGCCGCGCCCCGCCCCCTGCTGTTCAACAGGGTGGCGGGAACCCGGACTTCTCGCCGCTCTAGACTCTCCGGCGGCTCTGAGGAGGACGCCAGTCCACCCAGAGGCCTGTTGCCATACTCACCCGCTCCCAGCGGGTCCTCGGAGCCCCACAGAGACAGCGGCCCTCACGCGCTATCAGTGGCCTTTCCCGCCAACTCGTCCCGGCTGGGCCACTCCCCGCCTGCGCGGAGAGGGGGCGGGACAAGCTGGGCTGATCCACTTGACTCCAGGGGTGGCGCCGAGGGCAGCTAGGACAAGAACTGTTTTATTGGAGTCGATAGGAGTCAGTAGGAGTCGATACCCTCCTGATCTAAATGTCACAGTGCTGTGAATTTCCTGCTGGCTTATAATAAAAGTCAAGGTCCGATTAAAAGGTAAAGTTATAAGCATGCTTCCCCTTCTAGTAAAGTGGAGTATTCGAAAGTCTTAAGGATTAGAAAAGTTGCGTTTTATTTGAAGTGGAGAACTGAGGTACCGGTAGAAGTTAGGATTGTCTCTCATGCTACAGGCATGAGTTTAAAACTTGTGAAGTACGCAGGAGGCTCGTAAAAGGATGAGGTCCGCAACATAAATTCATTGTTCATTTGAGAGTCTTTTCCCGCCTTGGTTGAGATATCATTAAACGATGTCAACAATAAAAGGAAGTACGGCTCAAAAGAATCATCTCTTGAATTATTAAGCATTTGAATAGAAGAAATCAACTTATGGGGTATGAAGGAGAGTTAGCAGAAGTTTGCTCAGAAATGAAAGGACATATGAGGGGAAAAAAAGCGAAAAGACAGAGAAGACTGGAGCTAATGATAAAGGCTGACAGATGTCATTTGGAGAGTGGCTTGGTTTGCTCTAAAATTCTGAGTCTCAGGGGTGATGCAGGTCTGTAATCCCAGCACTCTGGGAGGCTGAGGCAGGAGAGTTGCAAGTTCTAGCCCAGCCTGGGCAACTTAGCAATTTAGGGATGCTGCTTTTTTAAAAAAATGGCGGGGGGGGGGGGGGAGGATGCTGGGAACGCAGCTCATTGAAAGGTCTTGGGCTGCGTCCCAGTAAGTAAATAAATAAATAAATAAATAAATTCTCTGAAGATCGAAGTCTCTCCCTCTCTACCCTGAAATTTGTTGCAGGTATTCCTAAATTTGCTCTACACATTAGATATTTTGGGTTGACCTTAGAGAGCCATCCTGGGTCTTAAGTACTATCTGAAAGGGGAAGTCATGCTGGCCTGTTAAACTTCTTAATTCTTCTAGATTCTAGGCTCACCTGCTCCCTATTTAGGTTGAGGACTCCCTCATCCAGGACCTCCAAGGAGATCCATTATTCTAGAATGAACACACAACCCAGCCAGTGGATGTAGACAGGTTTATGTGGCTTTACAGAACAGCTCAAGTCCCAGTGTTCACTTTTCTCAGAGCTACTTCCCCACCCAGTCCCTGGGGCAAGCATCCCTGAGATAAGTAGGCTACATACCCCCTTATTCCCCCCAAACTTTAGGTACACTTGCATCATGATCTGTGGCTAATACCTCCACCTCCTCTCCCACCCACCTCCCCTGAGTCCCTTCTCCCAACCCTTGCAATGCCTTGCCTTTCCACTGCTCATCACCTGTCTCCTAGAAGGAGGGACTTTCTACTCCCCTGCTCCCTCAGGAATCAAGAGTCCTACATACACTTGCCTGCAAGCAGGACAAAGGCCAAAAATGTAAGGTGTTCCTTCCCTGCACTCACCACACTGGGGTGGGGAAGGGAAATATATGCTGATACCTCTTTTCCCTTCCCTAGCTCTTGTGCCCCAAAACTCAGACACAGCCACACTCACCCACATTCATACGCACAATCTCACACACACGGCGAAGGGAGATGGGATGGGGAGGAAGGGAAGTTGGCACCAACCAGCTCATGAATGCAACTTGAAAGATTTCACACAGCAAAAAGAAAAAAAAAAACACACACATAAGTTAAAAAATAAAGAAGTACATGCCCCTCCCCACAGTCTCTTTCTTCATCCAAGACTGGCTCAGCCCCTCCACAGAAACCCCAGAAGCTTTCTACTCCTCCTTTCCAGCTGGAGCCTTTAAAGGGCTTGGGTCTTCAGTTCAACAGGTTCTCCGGTGCCCTCTGGCTGTCCATTGGAGTCACTGGGTCTGGCACCCTTGAGAATAGACAGTCTCTCAGAAACACTCTTGAGCCGAGGGAAGAGCAGAAAGTCATACAGGAGGCTGCCCAGACCCGCTCCAATGATTGGGCCCACCCAGTACACCTGTAAGAAGAGAAAGGGCACTCAGGCTTGAGAGGGGACTGGGCCACAAGACTCTACTCCTTTTCTACCCTTTTCAGTGGACGTTCTGCACTTACCACACACAGCTGGGCACCCTCTAAGAAGAAATCGGAGTGGGGTTTTGTTTATTTACTTACCTTATTTTTTTTCTTCCAGTACTATGGATTGTACCCAAGCCTCACACACACTAAGTGCGTGCTCTATCACCAAGCTGCACTCCCAGTCTTGTTTTTTTTTTTAGTTTTTTTTTTTGTGAAAAGAACACTTTTTGGGAAAATTACAGAAGGGGAAAGGAAGATGGAAGGGGATAGAAGAAAGGTAAACCTCCTGCTAGTCAGAAGGGGGACCCGGAAATGTCGGTTGGCCACCAATTTCAGTTTTTTAAACTCTAGTCTTTAAACACTGTCTGTACTTCAAAATTTACTTTTTTCTGGGACTGGAGGAATAGCTCAATGGTTAAAGCGCTTACCCAGCAAGCACTAGGTACCCAAGTTCAATTCCCCAGCACCACATAAGCCAAGCGTGGTGGTGCATGCCTGTAATCCTATCTCTCCAGAGCCTAAAAAGGGAGGATTGCTTCAAGTTCAAGGCCAGTCATGGCTACATAGTGAGCTCAGAACCATCCTAGACTACAGCATGAGACTCTGTCTCAAAAAAACCCTTCACTTTTTCTTTTCTTGTTTTTCTCTTCCTTTTTTTTTTCAGTACAAGAAGTTGAATGCAGGCACCGAGCTACATCCCCACCCATTAATTAATTTTGAGAGCGTCTTGCTAAATTGCCCAGACTGGGCTCCAAGCTGGAATCTTCCCACCACAGCTTTACAGGGAGCTGGGAATATACGCATGTGCTGCTGTGTCCAGCTTATCCCATACCTTCTTCACACACCAACCCCCCCTACGTTTTCTATTTTTATCAGTTTGCACTAGTTTATGTCTCTCAACAATTTTGTAAATGATAGCAAAATGTATTTTATAACATAAATTTTGCCTTGTTACTTTTTAAATATGACCTTCCATAGTGTTAAGCATATTCACACAGTTGTACAACCCATTTCCAATTTTTTTCACTTTGTAAAACTGAAATGTCGTAATCATTAAATATTCCCCCCACCCTAGGCTCCGGCACATACCCTTCTACAGTTTCTATGAATGTAAGTTCTCTACCTCGCATAAATAGGATTATACAGAAGTTGTCTGTTTATGACTAGATTATTTCATGTGGTATAAAGTCCTCAAAGTTCATCCATTCTGTATAATGTGTCGTAATTTTCTTCCTTTTCAAAGGCTGAGTAATGTACAGACCACATTTAGTTTACCCATTCCTGTACCAAAGGGAACCCCAGGGTTACTTTTGCCTCTTGGCAATTGTTTGAATAATGCTGATATGGATAAGGATGTATAGCTTTGAAGATTTTTTTTTAAGACAGGATCTCAAAAAAAAAAAAAAAAGAGAGAGAGAGACAGGGTCTCATTCCATAGTCCAAGCTTGTCCTGAAAACACTATATAGCCTAGGCAGGCCTCAAATGCACACCAATTCTTCTGCCTCAGCCTCCCAAGTGCAGAAATTACTGGTGTGCACCACCATGCCTGGCTAACTTTGAAGAATTAAAAGATTGCTTTCATGTATTTGGCTTGCATGTGGTCAAAGCAACATAAGCATAAGCAATATTTTTATTTATTTATTTATTTTTGAAACAGGCTCTCACTCAGTAGTCCAGGCTCATCCTGAACTCACTGTAACCAGGCTGATCTCGAACTCACAACAATCCTGCCTCAGCCTCTGAAGTACTAGGATTACAGGCATGCACCACCACACCTGGCTAATATGGTGCTGGGGAGTTGAACTCAGAGCTTTGTGCTTACTAGGCAAGTGCTCTAACTGCTGTATTATTCTGCTAGCCCATAAATAATATTTATGGAAAATTTAGACAATGCCAGATTTTCTAATTGATTTTTGTTTGTTTGTTTTGAGATGGGGTCTCTGCTCTGTAGCCCAGGCTGGCCTTGCACTCATAGCAATCCTGCTGCCTCGGCCTTCCGAGTGCTGGGAGCCTGGGATTACAGGAATGCATTACCATGCTCGGCTTATGCTAAGTGTTTCATGCGTATATCTTTTTTTTTCTTGCAATACTGAGGATTGAGTCCTGGGCAGTTGCACTGAGTTATATCCCCAGCCAACCCATTTTTAAAAAATTTTTTGAGATAGAGTCTCACTAAGTTGCTATGTTTCCCAGGTTGGGCTTGAATTTGCAATCCTCCTGCCTTAATTTCCCAGACTGCTGGGATTACAAGCCTGTGCCACTAGCCTCAGTTTCTTTTTTCTTCCTTCTTTCCTTCCTTTCGTGTCTGTCCTTACAGCCTCTAGTTTGGCATCCATTGGATACTCAGTAAAATCCCTGACTAACAAGAAAAAGAACATTATGAGTAAGAGCCTTTTAATTTTCTTCTACTTTTTTCCCTTTTTCTTTCTCTTCCTTTTTTTTAGAGTGGGCTGTTTTGCCAGGGCTGGCCTTGAACTTCTGGGCCCAAGGGATCCTCCCACCTTGACCTTCTCAGTGCTGGGACTGTAGTCAAGCACCACTGTGCCCAGCTAGGAACTTCTTTCTAGTAAAATCATGCAACCTTAGCCAACATACCAGGCTTCCTGACAGTCGAGGGCTGGTAAAACAGCCAGCATATCCAGATGGAAGCAGGAACCAAACTGGAGCCTGCAATCCAGCCCTGTTCTAAAGAGCTCCGGGAGGTCGCCCCTCTCCCCTTACTCACCCAGTGGTTGGTGAAGTTCCGGGTGAGAATGGCAGGAGCAAAGGAGCGGGCAGGATTCATGCCTGCACCAGTGTAATACATCTGCAAGAGACAGAGTTGTAGCTGAGACACTCCCCCAGCTTCCCTCTTGGCATCTCCCAGCCCATAGTCCTCTGAGAACTGGTGACCTGTCTGTCTCCAGCCAGCAGAAGTAGAGAAGGACAACCTGCATGGTTCTCCGGGGGTTCCCAGGGAGGGTGAAGGCACTGACACCCTCTCTGGAGACAGACTGTGGACTAATGACGTATTTTTTACCTTGGGGTCAAGAAAAACTAGTCACAAGAGATGGATGGTGTGGGGCTGAGGACTCTGTGTCACGTGATTCAGAGAGAGGTCGGGAGAGTTCCTGTTCAGGGGAACCGGCAGGAAGAATCCTCAAAAGCTGGGGAAAGCCTCTACTGCTTACCCCAAAGAGGTGCCCCAGGGTGAGGGAGAAGCCAACGGCCAGGGCCACGGAGCCCAGGCGGCCATTCCGCCTCTCGTCGTACGTGGCAAAGATGCAGAGCACAAATTGGAGCGTCAGGAAGATCTCCACCATGGTGGCCTGGCCCACGCTCACCCCAGCATGCAACTGGGCAAAGGAAGAAGAAAGAGGCGTTACCTCTTCAAGGCTTCCCTGGCGGGATTCCCATATAGACAATACCAGTTCCTGGGAGAGGAAGGGCATACAGCCCCTTCGGAGTAATGGCATTGGCATCTTACGTTCTCCTAACACAGTACTCCTTCCTGATAGAAATGACAATACCCACTTACATGGCGGAGGAAACTGGGCTCCTGTAAGGTAAAACAAGTTTCCTTAAGAACCTGAAAGGAATTGGAAGGAAAGCTGAAGTCCAAACTCAGTGTTCTTGATTCTCAGTCTAAGGCTTTTCTTCCTCCATGAAACTGCCTGTTGATCCTCCCCACCCTGAAACACACACACACACACACACACACACACACACACACACACGCACACGCACATGCACGCACGCACACATGCACACACGCACGCACATACGCCCTGCACCAGGCAGGAGTCAGGGTAACAGAGCAGGCCGCCCGTTTCCCACGCCCCTCTCAGCCGCCCATTACCGTGTTGAGGGCTAGGTTTCCTCGGACTGCAGGCGGGGTAACACTGTACAGCACTGCGGCGCCAGCCACAGCTCCCAGGAGCTGGGCTGCCACGTAGCAGAAGGCACGGAGTAGGGACATCTGGGAGCCCACAAGAAAGGCAAAAGTAACTGCAGGATTGACATGGGCTCCGCTGATGTGGCCCACAGTCTGCACCAGGGTAGCCAAGGCCAAGCCAAAGGCCAAAGCCACCTGCAAGACATGCAGGGGTCCGGGGGCCCAGCGCAGTGAGGCCCCAAGCCCAAAGAAGACATAGAAGAGGGTGGCAAAGAACTCAGCAAATATGGCCCTCCAGAAGGAGGCAGATCGCAGTTCCCACATGGCAGGGGGGATGGGCACGGCGCCTGGGTCCCTGATACCCCCCTGGCCTGGTCCGGGCAAACAGTCCCCTTTATAGAGAACTCTCAATCCCTGGGAGGGGCAGGCTGGGGCGGCTAGCCCGGCCTCTTAACCCCTTCGCAACTGACGGTGGCTGAATCCATTCCCATCCATCTGATGGAGCTGCTGGATTCCCCTCCGTCCTCAACAGGGAAACGGACCAGAGGGCCACAAGAACGAGACCCACAGATGGAGGAACGGGAACAGATGACCCTCAAAGATTCTGTCCTGTCTGTGTCAAAACTGGGCTCATCATCCTGATTGACATCTACATTGCAACGTTTCTCCAATCTTCTTGGAAAGTCCATCCAACTGAGTTCACTTTGCGGGGGACAGGGCTGTGCCTCAGGGGGCTACAGGCTTCTCTGAGACTGTCAGGGGTACAGGTGGGGGTGGGGGTGGGAGTAAGAAGTGGAGCTCAACAGGGAAGTTGGATAATTGAAGAGAATTCTTTAGTTCCCTGGGATTAGAGAGCCTTCTCCTATTGGCTAGCTTGGGCTGGAATCTGTGGACCCTGCAGCTCTGGAACAGAATAGTTCTGCTGTGTCTGGCTTTCTCCAAGCCCACGTTCCCTACCCCCAGCCCATGACAGCCTGGCCTTTTAAACCACAGATAGACTAGGGGGAAGAAGCTATCCTCCACACACAGGCTGGGTGCAGCTAAGGCCTGGAGGAAGCAAAGAGTCAGTAGTTTAAGAGTCTGTGGTTTGAAATACAAGCAAACTGGCTTGTATTTCATCTTTCCTAAATCACAGGCCACAGCAGGAAGTGGTGAGAGGAAGGAAGAGTATGAAGCAATGCGAGGGTCTAATGTCCTAATAGAGCCACATTTGGGACACTGGGCTTCTAAATCTTACTCTCTCTAACCCATCTGGCTATGGCAGAGTCGCTGAAACGAGAGAGCAGCCAAAGGGACAGGTACTCCTGGTTTCATGGAAGACAAACAGTCCCTCTATCTCCTGACTGCAGGCCCATAACCTTTGCCGCATCTCACCCACCCACCACCCCAGACTGCTTCAGAGAATGGGCAGGGCTTCTGTTGCCTCCAGAGAAGGTTTCCAGGACAGAAGATAGGGCAGCGTAACGGGGTGTCCACTGCAGAGACTTTGACAGCAGATACTTTGGTACAGATATATGGATGAGGGTACAAGGTGACGGAACCGGTTATGATGACTCCTTGTGGGAGCATAAGTTGTGGGGTTATTCATTTTGGACGCAGTATAGCACCACTGTGTTAAGATGAACAAACATATTTTTTGATTCTGGAATTTCACTTATATACCTACAAACATTTTTCTAGACATGTGACAGGAGACATGTACGAGACTACTTACAGCAGCACTGTTCACAATGGCAAAAACTGAAAGAAACCTAGATGCCACCGACAGAATCAATGGATGAATAAATAGTAGTATAGCCATACAAATGAATATTATTCAGACTTGGGAGGCTGAGGTAGGAGGATCAAAAGTTTGAAGTCATTCCCAGCTACATACTGAGTTCCAGGCAAGACCTTATCTAAAAAAGAAAAGAGAGAGAGAAAGAGAGAAAGATGAAAAGAAAGAAAAAGAATAGTACTGAGCAGTCAACATGATGGAATTAACAGTGACAGTAAATAGTAGGGATGAAACTTTACAATAAAATAGTAAAAAGTACAGTTTCATATAATTATATATGTCATGGTGATCTTTTTATAAATTTAAAATAACTAAAATAAAACTTTCAGAATATATATAGATGAGATATAGCTTTACAAAAAAGAAATAAGAATGAACAAAGCCTTCAAGATGGGGTTTACTGGGCTGGAGGAATGGAATGGTTCAGCAGTTAAAGCGCTTGACTAGCAAGTGCTAAGTACCCGAGTTTGACTCCCCAGCACCACATAAGCCAGGCATGGTGGTGCATACCTATAATCCCAGCAGTCGGGAGGCTGAGACAGGAGGATTGCCATGAGTCCAAGTCTAGCCTGGGCTCCACAGTGAGTTCAGGACCAGCATGGGCCCCAGAGCAAGACCCTATCTCAAAAAAAAGGTGGGATTTTCCTTAGTTTAGGAAAAGGTATAGGATGGGCATATATATATATATATATATATATATATATATATATATATATATGCATATGTATATGTATGTATGTATAGGTTTGTGTAATTGTCAAGGCTCTAGTTTTTCTATTCAGTGGTTAGTTAGTGATATGTAGCCATAATTAAAAATAAACATGAGGGGCTGGAGGAATGGCTCAGCGGTTAAAGCACTTGCTTAACAAGTGCTATGTCAAGTGTTAAGCACGTGAGTTCGATTCCCCAGCACCACATAAACTGGGCGTAGGGGCGGGCGCACGCCTGTAATCCCAAAACTCAGGAGGCTGAGGCAGGAGAATTGCCATGAGTCCAAGGCCAGCCTCGGCTCCATAGTGAGTTCAGGGCCAGCCTGGGCTACAGAGCAAGACCCTGTCTCAAAAAAAAAAAAAAAAAAGAATAAAAAATAAACACAAGGCTGGAAGAATAGCATAGTGGTTAGAGTGCTTGCTTAGTATGCACGAGGCCTTGAGTTGGATTCCCCAGCACCCTATAAACTGGGTGTGGTGACACATGCCTGTAATCCTAGTAATCAGGAGGCTGAGGCAGGAGGATTGCTGTGCATTCAAGGGCAGTCTTGGCCACATGGTGAGTTCAGGACTAACCTGGACTATGGAGAAAGACTCAGTCTCAAAATATAAAATAAAATAACACAAAAATAAACATGGCTGAGGGTGCGGCTCAGTGGTAGAGCACTTGGCAAACACACACAGGGCTCTGGGTGGGGTCCTCGAATTCATAAATAGCAGTGACAATAGTTGCTTTCCATATGGACAAGTTATCCCCTCTAGATATAGGCTTAGGGACAACAGGGCCCATATCTGATCAGACCGCAAACATGATGCTTCGCAAACATAAGGGAGAAAATGAATCTTTGTTGAATCAATTTAATGTAAGCTCTCTGAGCCTCAGTCTCCTCCAGATAAAGTAAGAGAATATAAGTAATGAACCTAGTATAAACCAGGCATGGTGGGGCACTCCTTAATCTCAGCACTTAGGAGGCTGAGTCAGGAGGATTGCTGTGAGTTGAAGGCCAACCTGGGCTACATAGTGAGTTCAGGACCAGCCTGGACCACAGACTGAGACCTTGTCTCAAAAAAAAAAAAAAAAAAAAAAAAAAAAAGGAAACTGGTATGGTGCCTGGAAAAGAGTAAAGTACCTAAGAAACAGGAACCATTTGATAAGAGTTTTATAAACAGGAAGGGCCTGTTTTCACACCAACACTTCAGCCTCTTATAGAAAGGGATAGAAGGGCAAGCCAGGCCCCAGTGGTTTAATCTTGTAATCTCAGCACTCTGGGAGGCTGAGGCAGGAGGATCTCAAGTTCAAGCCCAGTGCAGGCAATTTAGTGATTTACCGAGACCTTACCCAGAAAAAAAGGTTTGGCATGGGAATGCAGCTCAGTCTGAAGGCCATGGGCTTGATCTCCAGAGCCACAAATAAATAAATAAACAAGGAACAGAAGGGCAAAGTACAGTTAATTCAACTCCTTGTGATGCCAAATAAAATAGTTAGAGCTAGAGAAATAGCCTAATAAGCTCAAGGCTCTGGGTTCAATTTCCCAGTACCACATAAGCCAGGCACGGTGGCGCACGCCTGTAATCCTAGAAGTTGGAGGGCTGAGGTAGGAGAACTGCCATGTGTTTGAGGCTAGCCTGGGATACATAGTGAGTTCAGACCAACCTGGTCTGTGAGCAAGACCCTACCTCAAAAAAAAAAAAAAAAAAAAAAAGGTTAGATTTTCTTTTTTGGGTAAAGAAACTGTTTCCCTTTACTCCTTAACAAAGGCCGACGTTAGATTTTCTTTTTTGGGTAAAGAAACTGTTTCCCTTTACTCCTTAACAAAGGCCGACTAGAACCCTATAGAAGCTGAAAAGAACCTATGGTAGCATATGCACTCTGGGAAGCAGAGGCAGGAAGACCGTAAGTTCAAGGCCATCCTGATGAGACCCTGTCTCAAAATAAAAAATAAAAGGAGTAGAGTAGACTTCAGAGGTAGAGTACTTGCCTAGCATGCACAGGCCCTGGGTTCATGTCCCAGCACCACACAAAACAATCACAGGTCACATCTTTCTTGAGTACTGGAACCTGACCTTGGCCACACCACTGCTCTAGTAAGTCCTTGAGAAACCCACTGCCAGGCTGCCTAGGCCACCAGCTTCCTGTCACTGCTGGAAGCCACAATAAAGATAGTAAATGCCCGTAAGAAAGAGGGAGAAACCCCACGACCAGAAGCCTGCGCTGCGTGATTCTCCCTGTTCACCCATGCAGACAGAGCAGCTAGACGCAGGGGAAGGATATAAGACATTTCTCTTCCTCTCCTGTGGGCCTCACATCTATCCATGCTATGGTTTGAATATAGGTAGCATTCCCCAAAGGTTCATGTGCAGTTTTTTGTTTGTCGTTTTTGAGACAGAATCTCACTCACTCTGTAGTCCAGGCTAACCTCCTGCTGGAGTCTCTCAAGTGCTGGGATTACAGGTGTGCGCCACCACAGACTGGCACGGCTCATGTGTTAATGACTTGGTCCCTGTCAGGCCCAATGGCACAGGCCTGGAATCTCAGCACTCAGGGAGGCTGAGGTAGGGGGATCACAAGTTCAAGCCCAGTCTGGGCAACTTAACAGCTTGGTGAGATCCTGTCTGAAACTGCAAAAAGAGCTGGAGGTATAGCTTAGTGTGAAGGGCCTAGTCTCAATCCCTACCACCAAAAAAAGAAAGAAAGAAAGAAAGAAAGAAAGAAGAAAGAAAGAAAGAAAGAAAGAAAGAAAGAAAGAAATAAAGAAACTTGGCTCCCAAGGTAGTGCTAGCAGAACTGATGAACCTTCAGGAGGTGAGGCCTTGCAGGACCCTTCAGGTCATTGAGGTCATTGGGGTGTGCATGTGAAAGGGCCTGGGAACCCCGTCTCCTCTTCCTCTCTTGCTCAGCTTCCTGGCTCCTTCTTCTACTTCATATTCCTACCACGGTGTGCTGCCTTCCAGAGGCCCAAAGCAATGGGTTCACTGGATCTTGGACTGAAATATCTAGAACTATGAGCCAAAATAAAACTTTACTCTCTCTAAATTAGTCGCCTCCGGTATTTTGCTATACTGATGGATAGCTACACAATGCAGCTCACCTAGGAATCTCTGAGCAAAGGGTCTGCCCCAAGTCAACTAAATTTCCGGCTTGCTGAGCCTAATACATTGGCCTATTTGCTTGTATGATGTGAAAAGGCACAGAACCGCGGTCCTGGTAGAGAACCCTCATCCATGCTCCTAGTGGGTGGTCCCTCACCTGCGCTTTTGGAGGCAAACCCCTCACCCATAGTCCTCTAAGTAACCCCAATAAACTCATTGTTTCACCAAACTGAACTTTGCTATAATCGTTACTTTGGCCTGTCTGTTGAGCCCCATCAGGAGTGAATAAATGTTGGTGTTCGTGTCTCCCTGGAAAAGCTACTCCTGCTTTGCTCATTCCTTAAAGCTCCCTCAGGCAACTACCTTCATTTCCTGCCCAACATTGCCCTACTCAGGGAGAGCATTGCTTACCTGGGAGACCAGCTACCGAAACCTAGAGTAGTGATGGGTAGAAAGATACTGTGACCATTCCAGGGATTATGTCAATTTGAGGCAATCAGGAACCACCCCTGGATTAGGGTTTGGGAACCACACCTAGAGTGGGAATTAAGAACCAGCCTGGACTAGAGTGTGAGTGATTTGTGGGCCAGCGAATGAGGGAAGAGCACCCACCCAGATGTGGGAGGCCCAACTGGAACTCCGAAAGAAGAAGAAGGGTTGTTACAGCTTCTTCCTCAGGGAAGGCTCTGGCCTCTGCAATTACTGAGGCTGACTTGCTACACACTGCAGATCTTCATCACAGATTTGCTCCAGTCTCGACTTGCGCCTATCTGCCAGTCACTGCTCTTCAGCTGCCAATCTTCGGTTGCTGGCCTTTGCCATTGTTCTTTGAATAACCAAGATCCGCAGCAGACTCTCACTGGCTGTCCTGCAGTTCCTGATGGGAGTTCTACTTCGTGGCTGAGCAGCCATTGGACACTCCAGCTCTCGAACGTGCAGGCCGCCATCTTGGACTATCTCTATCCTCGGATTTGTAAGCCTTCCGAATAGATCCTTTTTGTTATAATTTCTGTAAATTCTGCCTTTTGAAGGAACCCAAACTAATACAGATTTTGAGGTCACAGTCTGGGCCAAGAGGTAAACCAGCTCTCAGAGAGCACAAACTGGTGGACACAGGGCAGTGCTGAGTCAAACCTGGATGCACTGTGACTCCGACATCTCTATAATATACCTGTGCCAACTTGCCACAAATGGTGCAATAACCTCCTCCTCCAAGGCTAGTTACAGGAGGTGAGGGACTGTGCCTGGTATGGAGATACCACTGGGGCATAAGCCGTAAGGATTTGTAAGATCAGGGTAAGGATACCAAGGCTCCAGCCAACACTTGTCTCTCTAAAATCCATCCACGCTGTAGAACCTGGAGAAGAGGGAGGAGAAAAGCAATATTTGATTGTCAATACTGGTGGTGTCTGCCCTATTCTTTTTCCTACTAGTCTTCCTTTCCCCTTAAAAAGTACCCACCAGGAGCCGGGCACAGTAGCATATGTGCATTCTCAGAGGCAGAGGCAGGAGGACTGTAAGTTTAAGTCCATCCTGGACAACTGAATGACCTGGGAGAGTCTATCTCAAAGTATAAAAAGATCTGGAGTCTGGGGGCATATCTCAGTGGTTAGATGCTTCCCTAGCATGCACAAGGTCCTGAGGTTGATCCTCCAGCATCACATAAAAATTAGGTGGGTGAGGTGGCACATGTCTATAATTCCAGCACTTGGGAGTTTGAGGCAGGCAAACTACTGTGACTTCACGGCCAGCCTGTGCTACATATTGAGTTCAGGACCAGCCTGGACTACAGAGGCAGACTCGATCTCAAAATAAATAAATAAAAATTAAAAAATAAAAGATCTGGGGATGTAGCTCAGTGTGAAGATCCTAGCTAGGTGTAATTCCAACTACAGCCAAGGAAAACAAACAACCCAGCCAAACAACCCACCGACGCAGGCGCTCAGGGTGTTGCTCAGTGGCAGCGTGCTTGCCAGAGCCCCCAGGAGGCTGGGCGTGGCTTCACTTCTCAGAACTGAAGGCAAAAGACTATCAACAGGTGTCCCTTGTATGAAATTTTGAAAAATAATTGCATTGGGAAGGTCCCAATAGGAGAAGGTATGAAGAGAGACAACGGACTGATAAGATAGGGTGAATCTCTGAGAGCGGGATGCGGGAAGGCATAGGACAAGGGGACCAGGGAGGGAAAGACAGGCCCAAAATAGTGTAGGCAGTCATTGGCCCCCATGCCGGATGCTTCCAATGTGTTAGTGAATCTGTAGTTCATTTATTGAAAAAACACTCAAACTTTTGAAGGGAAAAAAAGGCGGAGCCTCAGGCACTTAATTCCGTTTCCCTCAACTATCTGATCTGAGAGGAAAGAAGGACTGAAAGGGGAGAACAAAGCTGTGCTCAGAGGAGAAGCCACCACTCAGGGGGCTGGGTTTAGTGATGCACAGCGGGGAAGGCCCCAGGTTTCCATACAGGGAAGCAGTCAGTAGAGCCAGGTGGTCATTTTTCCTCCCCTCGGGAATCTTACCTGCAGATCCCCACCTTGCCAGCTCGGTCCAGAGTCTGTGTTAGATTTCCAGGTTGAAGACTGCATTCTAGGGGCAGAGGGGTGAAATTGAGAGGCGAGGGGCAAGTGATCCACCACCTGCCCTGGAGAAGGAGGCAGCCAGAGAGGCGAGAGCTGCCCTGCTCCGACCAGGAAGCACCTTGCCACGGAGACAGCATGGTCGTCCAGCTGCTCCGCCAGCCCACGGGGAACTCTCCAGGGAGCCTTCTGCCCTACGTTCACTTATTTTTACACCCCGACATCCACTGTCCCCAACCTTGGCCTTTCATTCTGATACCAAGCTTTTCTGCTCCTGGGGGAAAGGACAGGGTCTAAAGATAGCTTCTGTTAACCAAAGCCACTCACACTGAAGGCAGAAACACAATCTCCCACTCCCTAACCATCTCTATGAAGCTGGATTACAGGAGCCATAGAAGTTAACGAGGGCTGGCGGAATGGCACCGAGGTTAAAACACTTGCCTAGCAAGCGCAAGGCCCTGAGTTCAGTTCCACAGCAGCACACGAGCTGGGCGTGGTGGCGCACGCCTGTAATCCCAGCACTCAGGAGCCCAAGGCAGGAGGATTGCCATCAGTTCAAGGCCAGCCTGGGCTGTCCATAGTGAGTTCAGGATCAGTCTATCAGGCTGGGCAGTCTCAAAAAAAAAAAAAAAAAAAAAAAAAAAAGTAAGAGAAAGGCTGAGGTGAAGATCTGGGAGATAATAAGAAAAGTTTAAGGGAAGGTGAGATAAGGACATCCTCATCTTTCACCAGAAACAGAGCAGACGTCACAGTGCTGGTCTGGCACATGCACAACTGGAATCTAAGAAGGAGCTTGCTTCACACTAGGATCACCCAGGGCACATCCCAAGTGATCTTCATCTTTCATTTCTGCTGTATTTTTCCTCTTTTTGCTTGTACTTCATTCTTGAATTTAGAGTTGGGTTTGTTTTTTTTTTTTTTTAAATAGAGGGTCTTACTCTAGTTCAGGCTGTATCTGTGTAGGCCAGGCTGGCCTGGAACTCATGGCAATCCTCCTGCCTTAGCCTCACCAGTGCTGGGATTACAGACATGCACCAACATGCCCAGTTTATGTGGGACTTGGGGTTAGCAATCAGGTACTTAGTACTTACTAGGCAAGTGCTTTAACTATTCCCATAGAGCTCTTTTTATCAGTTGCAAAAAAAATTTTTTTTTAGTTGTAGAGTCTTACCTTTCTTTGACACAAAGAATTGTTTTTAAAGTTTTTCATCTCTGTTCTCTGTCTCTTGCAGTTACAGGGATTAAACTGAAATCAAGACCAGCTGCATGCTGGTAAGGAGCTATGGAAGTGGAGAAAGGGCTTGTAAAATAAACTTGTGTGGTTATAAAGTTACCACAAGTCTTAATGGCGTGTAGTAGGAGTCATCCTGGAATCTCATCTGTCCCTACCCTTAACTGAGTTATCTTTTGGTGACTGTAATGATCAACTCTGCATATTATACGAATTCCTTCATTCTATAAGAAAACCCCATTCCTCAGTCCAGAGAGTGCTGCAGCAGCATAATTCACGCTAACAGGAAAGAAGTGAGTCTACAGAAATCAGGGAATCTGCATGCAGAGCAGATGAGCTGTCCTGCTCATTCTTCCCCACTGGGGGTCCAGTGTGATTACCATAGCCACATCCAGGTGGCCCACTGACTCACCACTTTCTGCAGCTTCTCCCTAGCTAACTCATATCACAAGGACCTAAAAAGTAAATCAGGTTGGAGTCCCATAAAAATACCTTGCTGATGTTGTGGGATTGCATGATGGTTAAATGAGATCTACACGTTGGATTAGCTGCCTTAAATCACAGTCTAAGTGAATCGGAATATGAATTCATTATATATAAACAGAACTTACTATGGTCATATTCTGAACATCTGTCTTGCGATTTCAGTGTGTGTGACCAGAGGCCCAGTCCTCAGAGACCAGGTGACCCTCCATCTTTGCTTCACCATGTAGAATCTCTATGCCAGCCCCATACCCGGATTGCCAGGTCAGCAAGTAACCCAGCTCCATTGTGTGGGCAGTTTCAGTATAACAAAGGCCCCAACACAGCACAAGCCAGCCCAGCAGCCCTTTGGCTAGCTCCTGAGCACCCCCCTTCTCTCTCTTTCTCTGGTTATGCTTTGCTGACTGCTGACTGCTGGCAAAGTCCAGAACAATCACCAAGCTCTGAGTGCATCATCCCTCCCCATCTGTAGTTGAGGGCTCCACTTAGCACCTGGATCAGGTCAGGCCCCCACACGCTGGGAATGGGATAATCCAAGGAAAAGAGTAATCAAAGGGTTGGCCTGTAATATTCTTGCCTCCTCCTCTCTGTCTTTCCTGGGGAGTTAGGTACAACCCAAAGCAGAGCAGTGCTCATTAGTGGTCAGGTCCTGCTGTAAGCGTTGTGTGTGTTAGCTCATGTACTGGCATTCCCTGTGGTGGGGCCTCCAGCTTGTTCCCCACCTACTGGAGTCTATATTCTTACCTTGTTTGACCTTATTAGTCACCTCTCTCTTAATTTCTTTTTGTGAGGGGGAGGATATTATAGATCAAAATGAGGGGAACTTTACCACTGGGCCACATCCTTATTGCTTGTGTGTTGTGTGTGTGTTCCTAGAGATAGAGCCCAGGGCCTTCAGACTGAGCTACATCCCCAGACCCTTTTTATTATTTATTTGAGACAGAGTCTTGCTAAGTTGCCCAGGCTGGGCTTGAACTTTCCCCTCCTCCTACCTGGACTCTACAGAATGCTAGAACATAGGCCTGAGCCACAGACAGGGCTCAGCCTCAGCCCATTCTTTCAATTTTGAGATAGGGTCTTGTTAAGTTGTTAAACTGCCCAGGCTGGGCTTGAACTTGCAATCCTCCTGCCTCAGCCTCCTAGAGTGAGGTAGGGATTATAGGCCTATAACCCTGGACCCAGCTCCCTGTCCTTTCTTTCTTTCTTTCTTTCTTATTTGAGAGATAATGTGTCTTAGTTACGTATCTTGTTGTTGTGATAAAATACCCAACACCCTTCAGGGAGGAAAGATTTATTTAGCTCACAGTTTCAGAAAATCTCACTCAGTCCATTCATAGGCAGATCACAAATGTGAAAGCACATGGCAGGGGCTGGAGAGCTGCTCAAGGCATTTCAGACAGGCGCCGAGTGTAGCAGGAGCCATACGAGTCTGGAGACTCAGGTAAGGCCAGAGCCTTCCTAGGAAAGAGCTGTAACAATGTTTCTTCTTCCTTCCTTTAATTACTTCAAGCTGGCAGTTGGACCACCCAGGGCGGGTGCCCCTTCCTCACTTCCTAGCGTCCAAGTCAATAATACTCATATGAAAGCTCTGACCTAGGCACCCCCAAGTTGGCATAATCTTTCCAGGTCTGACCCCAAGCATCTGCCCATTCCAGTCAGGCCCTTCCTCTGATAACACACAGATCTACAGTTATCTACTACATCCAAATACATGATCATGGCTCCAGACCCAAAGCATAGCATGGGGTCTTGCAAAGCTGGCCATCCTAGCACCAAACTCCATGCGTGATCCTCCTGCCTCGGTCTCTTGAGTAGCTGGTGCGTCATGCTGCCAACCTGTCTTGAAGTACATACTGATATACCTAACTAACGATCTCTCTCTTATCAGCACCTCCTCCTCCTGTGCCTCATTAAGCCTGGCCCTATGAGTTGGCGCCTGCCCCTCTGCTATCCTCTTGCTCCCATGTGATCGCCACCAGGCTCCACAGGCTGTACCTGCCAGGTAGCTGAGCCCACGACCTGCCTCACCTGAGGACTTCAGGGCCCGGACCCTTGCCTCTCTCCTACTTGCGTCCCCTCCAGTCAGCTTCCTGTATTGCTGCCAGCTTCGCCTCACTACAAGGACCTATAATTTGTCACTTCCCTGTATTCTGTTTGACAGTTCCCAAATGTCTGAAGGACAAGTTCAACCTCCCTGCCGTGCACATGTGGCCCCTTGAAATCTAGCCCCAACTCCCCCATCTGCTCTCCTCACTCCCCTCAGCATGCTACTCTGGAAACATTGGTTTCCTGTGGATCCTCACTCAGTTTTGCTTTAAAGCCAAGTTCTTTAGCCTAAGAGGTCCCCTCTACCTTAAATGTCACACCTGTTGTCTGACTCTCTCTCTCTCTCTCTTTCTCTCTCTCTCTCTCTCTCTCTCTCTCTCTCTCTCTCTCTCTCTCTCTTTTCCTGAGGCAGGTTCTTGCTCTGTAGCCAAGGTTGGTCATGAACTCACTACCTAGCTTAAGCTGGCCTTGAACTCATGGCACCCTCCTGCCTTAGCCTCCCAAGTGCTGGAAAAACAGGCGCATGCCTCTCCTCTCCCCAGCTCCTACCATCTTTTGTCTGTCAAGCAATTCTATCACTTCCTGTTTAGGATACATGAAAATGTCAAGAACTAACTACTTGTTCATTGACAATGAGGAAGGTGAATCATTTTAAAGATGAAGGTGAGTTAATTAGATCGATGGTCTGTCTGTATTAGTGAGCTAGTACAAGAGGTGACAGGGGTAGAGATTCTGAGTAGGGAAAAAGGCAACACAGGCATCTCTTCATGAGAGGGAGAAATCCTATAGAAACACAATCCTGAAATCTTCCTTGTTACTACCAAAACGCAAAGTACAGCAGAAAAGACTTCTCTGAAGTGACTCTCTCCTCCCAGCACCTGCTTCTGGGTGTAAGAGGTAACAAACCAGATGGGTGGGGAGACTCAGCATAATTCTAATTCTCTGGGAGACTGAGGTAGGATTACAAATTTGAGCCTAGCCTGGGCAACATGACTTGGCAAGACCTTTTCTCAAAATAAAAAGTAAAAAAGGGTGGGGCCTGGTGGCAGAGGCCTGTAATCACAGCGCTCTAGGAGGCTGAGGCAGGAGAACTGCAAGCCCAGCCTGGACAATTTAGCAATTTAGTGAGACCCTGTCTAAAATAAACAAAAAAGGGGCTTGGAATGTACCTCAGTAAGAAGGTACTGAGTTCAATTTCCAGGTTCTTCTACCCTCAAAAAGACAAATCTCACTTCTCACATTTAAGTGGTTGAAAAAGCTGGGCCAGACTGTCGCCTGGTGGAGAGAATGCACTACTGCACTTCAAAGGTGACAAAACTCTCTCTCCTTTTGTAGTCTCATTTTGTAGTCCAGGATGGCCCTGAACTCACTATTTGGCCTAGGCTGGTCTTGAGCACACCATAACCCTCCTGCCTCAGTCTCCTGAGCACTGGGATTACAGGCATGCACCACCATGCCCAATTTATGTGATGCTGGGGAATCGAACCCAGAGCCTTGTACTTGATGAGCTTTATATTGAGCTACGCCCCCAGCTCCCTCTCTCCTTATACTCAGATTATTTATTATATAAAAAACAAAAGTACATATGCCCTGCTAGAGGCAAGACTGAGGCTCTGGGGCACAGAAACAAAGCACTTAATTTCTATTTTTAAGAAGGCACAAGGCCCTGGATTCAATATAAGCTGGGCATGGTAGCTCATATCTGTAATCCCAGCACTTGGGAGGCTGAGGCAGGAGGATTGCTGTGAGGTCAAGGTCAGCCTGGGCTTCACAGTCAGCTCAGGACTGGCCTGGACCACAGAGTGAGATCCTTCTTCAGAAATAAATAAATCAATAACAAACAAATTTATAACATAATGGCCAAGACAGGCACCTGCCTAGCACATTCTCTGTCAGCAGGAGACTTATTACATGCAGTAATTTCTGACAGAAATAATTTGCCAGGAATTCCTGGCAATGAGACATGCTAGATGAGAGAGAAAAAGGACTCTCAGGGCCTCTCAAGGACCCCAAGCAACTGGCTGGACATGGGCTGCAGCTGCCTGGCAGCCCAGGGCTGGAAGAGGAAGAGAAAATCAGTGAGGGAGGCTGAGGTTATCTTCACACACAGTTTGAGGTGACAGGAGAGCACCTAGGTATGAATGTCCAAAAGACCATTGTGCATCACACCCAGGACACAGGCAATATGCAGGGAGCCTGAAATTTTGAGAACTTGTCCCCAGCAAGTAACAGTCGGTTACATCACAGTAGGAGAGGTACTCAGAGCATGTTCCTGAACTTATAGGACTATGCTCCTGGGTCCCTTTTTATTTTTTATTTTTATTTTTTATTTTATTTTATTTTATTTTTTGAGACAGAGTCTTGCTCTATAGCTCAGGCTGGTCCTGAACTCACCACGTAGCCCAGGATAGCTTTGGACTCATGGCAATCCTCCTGCCTCAGCCTCCCAAATGCTGGTATTACAGGTATGTGCCACCACGCCCAGCTTTATGCGATGCTGGGGAATCGAACCCAGGGCCTTGTGTTTGCTGTGCTTGCTGTATGAAAACACTTAAACTGCTGTGCCATTCTTCCAGCCCTCTCACTTTCGTTTTTGAGACAGGTTCTCACTCTGTAGTTCAGATTGTTCTGAGCTCACTATATAGCCCCAGCTGGCCTCAAAATTCCAGCAATCTTCCTGCCTTAGTCTCCTGAGTGCTATACCATGCCTAGTTCATGTGATGCTGGGGAATCAAACCCAGAACCTTGCGGCTGGAGGAATGGCTCAGCAGTTAAAGCACTTGCTAGCAAGAGTTAAGTAAAGAGCTAAGTACCCGAGTTCTATTCCCCAGCACCACATAAACCTGGAGTGGTGGCACACACCTGTAATCCCAGCATTTGGTAGGCTGAGGCAGGAGGATTGCTGTGAGTTCAAGGTCAGCCTGGGCTCCATAGTGAGTTCAGGACCAGACTGAGCTGCAGAGCAAGAGCCTGTCTCAAAAACCAAACCAAACAAACAAAACCCCCAGAGACTTGCACTTGCTAGGCAAGTGCCTTAATCTGCTAAGCCCCTAAACTTCTAAATTTTCCAAATTATTTTTTGAAGGGTGGGAAGATGAAGCTGGAATATCAATATTGGGTTGATCAGAGAACCTTAAGAAGTGGACATAGTGAAATAATTAGGAAGCAAGGAGCCAGGCCTGGTGATGCAGGCCTATAATTTTAGCACTCTGGGAGGTGGAGGCAGGAAGATCTCAAATTTGAACCCAGCCTGGGCAATCTTTAGTGAGATGTCTCAAAATCAAAACCAAAAAATATGGGCTGATGTAGGGTGAAAGCCCTTGGTACCATCCCAGGGCTAAAAACAAAAATAAAACAAAGCAAGACAATGACGCACCTGAAGCAAATCAAAATGTTAAATGTAGGTTGTTCATAATCACCTAATACATGTTATAACTTGAACCAAAATACTGATGCTTTTGCTTAAGTTGGAAAAACTTGAGTATTGGTGTTGAGTTAAACCATGCATTCTAAGGACTGAAAATCCAAAGCCAACCTTTTATTATAAACAATTGCTGCTTAGTGGAAATTTGTAAAGCCGTACCTTTATTTTATTAGTGTTGGGAATCAAAGGCAGGGCTTAATTTTTCACTTTCACAATTGAGAATATTAGTTCAGAAAAGTTATGAAACTTGTCCAAAGTCATGCAGTGAGTGTATTTACCTGGTCGACTACTAGCTTAATTAAATTAATTAATTAATTTATTTATAAGTTGTGTACTGGGATTACCGGTGTGAACCACCATACCCGGTTTATGTGGCGGTGGGGAATCCTCGGGTACTTAGCGCTTGTCTTAGCGCTTGCTAAGCGAGCACTTCAACCGCTGAGCCATTTGTCCAGCCCCTAGTTTAACTTTAAAATACATTGTCTGACTACGCCTCTTCTCTACAGATCCTACTCGATTCCAGAGGAACCAGGGGCAACCCACATTTCCGGGTTCTCCTTGACTAGCAGAAGCTTTTCTTTCCTTCTTTCCCCTTCTATACTTTTTCTCAATGAAGTGTTCTCTTCACAACCTGCAAACAAACAAAACAAACAAAAAAACAGGACCAGAGCTGGAGGAATGGCACAGCGGTTAGAGCGCTTGCCTTGCAAGCACAAGGCCAAACGTTCAGTTCCCCAGCACCACATAAATCAGGCGGACTGGCGCACGGGCAGCTCAGGCAGGATTACCATGAATGAGTCCAAGGCCAGCCTTGGCTCCATAATGAGTTCAGGACCAGCCTGACTACACAGCAACCCTGTCTCACAACAAAACCAAAAAACCAACAACAGAACTGGGACCAGCATTTCTTTACACATTCGTACACATAAACTACAAAGCAGCACCAAATCAACAAAAACCGTAGGAGAGGCTGGAAAAATGGCTCAGCGGTTAAAACGCGAGCTTTAAGTACTCGAGTTCGATTCCCCAGCTCCACATAAGAGGGACGTGATGACACACCCCAGAACTGGGAGGCTGAGGCAGGAGGATTGCTGTGAGCCCAAGACCAGCCTGGACCCCACAGTCAGCTCAGGACCAGCCTGGGCCGCAGAGTGAGACCCTGACTCAAAAGAAAAAGAAAAACCGTAAGAAACTCGGCTCCAGGGGGCGGGATCATGACGTCATCACGCTGCGCGGCCGCCGGGCGCACTGAGTAGGCGGGGCCTGCCGCAGTTGGAGGATCTCCGGCGCGGGGGAGTGTCCTGTGTACTCGTGGCGCAAGATGGCGCTGCCCTTTGCACGTTCGCTGCGTTTGTGGGGCTGGGCAGCCAAACGATGGGGGGGTGCCACCCGAGATGCTCGGAGAGGTAGAGTCATGTTCTTTTACTCTCTTCTACTTCCAAAATATTTCTGTTATTCCTGGAGTCCGCTCAGAGGATTCCATCCCCCTCGAGTCATTTCCCCTCCCCCGTTGGTGTTAGGAAAGTCCTGAGATTCAGACCATGCGCACCAGGTGTTCGTTTTTTTTTCTTTTCCGTCTCCCTTTTCCTCTCTCCCTCTCTCTCTCTCATCGAGGGCAGGGATTACAGGTGTGCGCCACCTCGCTCGCCTGAGCTTTCCGCTCCTTGGAATGTCCTTTCTGAAGCGACATCCCCGAGTGTCCCGTGATCTCCACACTGCCTGCGCCCTATCTAAACGTGTTAACAGACCTAGGGTCCCATAACTCCTGTCATTGTCCGGTCTTTTTGCTCTGCCCGCAGGGATCACTTTCAAACTGGAAGAAAAAACCGCCCACAGCAGCCTGGCACTCTTCAGAGGTGACACAGGTGTCAAATATGGCTTGGTGGGATTGGAGCCCACCAAGGTGGCCCTGAATGTGGAGCGTTTCCGGGAGTGGGCAGTGGTGCTGGCAGACACACCGGTCACCAGTGGCAGACACTACTGGGAAGTGACGGTGAAGCGCTCCCAGCAGTTCCGGATAGGAGTGGCAGATGTGGACATGTCCCGGGATTGCTGCATCGGTGCTGATGACCGTTCCTGGGTGTTCTCCTATGCCCAGCGAAAGTGGCACACCATGCTGGCCAACGAGAAGGCCCCGATTGAGGGGATTGGGCAGCCAGAGAAGGTGGGGCTGCTGCTGGATTATGAGAGCCAGAAGCTGAGCCTGGTGGATGTGAGCCAGGGCTCTGTGGTCCACGCCCTGCAGGCAGATTTCCGAGGTCCGGTGGTGCCTGCTTTTGCTCTTTGGGATGGAGAGCTGTTGACCCATTCGGGGCTTGAGGTGCCTGAGGGTCTCTAGTGTGTATGTTACTTAAGTACCTAATTATGCTTTAGGCCAGCCTTCTGATGAAAGTGAATGAGTTTTCTGTTGTCTGGCAATGTCTGGTCCCTACAATCAGTGTCAAGTCCTGTGCAATGTAGTCATATTTTTTTTTGTTGTTGGTGGCAGTGGTACTAAGGATTGAACCCAGGGCCTTTGCACTGAGCTAGCCTTTATTTTCAGTCAGGGTCAGAGTTGCTAGGCTGGAACTCTTGGTCTCCTGCCTCAGCCTCCCAGAGTGCTGGAATTGTAGGCATGTGCTGCCATACCATGCTATCTGTCCGTCTTGTGAAAGCGAGGCAGCCAGCCAGCTTTTCTCCTTGGACTACGGTCAATTGTCTAGCTGCCATGGGTGCATCTTCCCAGGCCTTTCTCACACTGTTCAGTCCAGGGGTCTTCTCTTTGAACAGTGTTTGAATTATGTATTCATCACCAGGATTCCTCTTTTAACCACAGGAAACTTGTTTTCGGGGTCGTACAAAATCTTTGCAGAGTAAATCCTTTCTACCTCTGGCTGGAGGAGTAGTGCAGTTAATGACTTGGCCCTTTTTTGTACAGCATCTATAACGTCAAGGCCCTGGTTCCTCTGTGCTTCCTTGACTCCATGGGTCTGAGTGAGAACAGAGATCCTACCCTACTACCTCTGGGCCACATGTCCTCAGCCTGAGTCCATCTCCCTTCACCTCTACCTCTAACACCTAGCCAGTCCTTCATAATCATTGTGCCAGTTCTGTGATTAAAGGGAAGAGACATCAGGACATCTAAGGGGTTAATGCCGGAAACTTTATTC
The DNA here is from genome assembly GCA_004027205.1 of Ctenodactylus gundi. Taxonomy (NCBI): domain Eukaryota; kingdom Metazoa; phylum Chordata; class Mammalia; order Rodentia; family Ctenodactylidae; genus Ctenodactylus; species Ctenodactylus gundi. The sequence continues at coordinate 60,952 of PVKB01000799.1, forward strand.
CAGAGAAGTCCCATCTTCATTTTGCCATAGTGCAAACTTCAGAGGGAGGAAGATGAGGTTCTGCACCATTCATTTTTGGGTCTGTTCAGGCCCACCCTCCTTTTCTCTGTGGCAACAGAATATACTTAATCGAAAGCAGTATTTGGGATATGAGGAGATCCTGGTGGGGTACATGATAATGTGCATGAAATGTGTTATTGGGCTGTCTGACCTCGTGTGTGTGTCTCTTTTTTTTTTTTTCTTTCCAGTTCTGGGGACTGAACCCAGGACTTTTGCACTGAGATACATCCCCAGTGGTGCCCTCTCCCCTCTAAGTTGCTAAGTTGGCTACCTTGGGCTTGGACTTGGGGTCCTCTGCCTCAGCCTCCCAGTGCACTGGGATTATGGCGGTGGCCTGCCATGCCGGGATCCTGTGGTTCTGTCTTGCTTCACCTGTGATGGGATGAAGCTGGATACCCCAGGGGAAAAAGAGAATGATTTGGTTTAGCAAAAATAATAACTTGTGTAATTAAAGTTTATTTGGGCACAAAATACTTTGTCTATAAAATTCTCTAACAGTAGCAGTAGCAGCATGTCCTGGCCAAAAGGAACAGAGCTCCAGGTTGACGCCCGGCACAGGCTCCTGCTTTCTCTCACTCCATGATATGTGCACGTGCGTGGTATTTAGAATCCTCCCTTGATGAATTTCTCTCTCATGATTATTTCTTCAGGGACAGGAAAGAGAAACCTGGGTGGAGACCTGGGATGATTTTGAGTGGACCATGCCATTAGGCTGTATCTTGAAGTGTCAGGATACCATGGCTGCAGGTATCCCTGAGGTCTTTCTCTTTGTTGTCTGCCGAAGCAATGGGGTATTTTGACTCTCAAGAAAAAGCACTAGCGTATGTCCACAGATGGCTCTCTTGGTCCCCACTAAAACAGCCTTCCATGATACTTTGGGTGGCTGGGGGTTGGCTGTGTGGCCAGCTCATGCTTTTACTTAAGCAAGGACTGTCTGTGACCTGTGTTTACACCATACTCTCTAAATTCTCTTTGGATAGGTCCTCAGCTGCTGCCTCAGCTTGAGTCTCTGAGAGTGTGTATGAGTCCTGGTAATCTTGAAGGAGTTTGACCACCTCCAGGTGGTTGAACTGCACAGCATCATCCAAGGGAATGTTGCCCCACCTGACAGGAACAATGATCACCATTAGGCAAAGAAGACATGGAGAATGCTGTGGTTCTATACCTGTGCCACCTCCTCCTTTTTAGCCTAATCCTCCTTACCGGTCCTTCACAAAGGGATTCACTTTGCAAGCCTCGATCAGAAATTTAACAACATCGACGTGTCCTGGTATAAACAGAGGAAAATGAAAGAGTACAGGTCCTGCACCCATTAGTGCCGATGTTAGCAGCTGGAGTATACCAAGAATGCTACCACCCAATAATGGTCTGCCTGCCCACTGAAGGGTGTCCAAACACAACTAATTGCTACCGCCAGAATACTGAGGACACACACAGTGGGGCTGATCTTGGTAGGAAGTCTTTCCCTTTGCTCCCGGCTCTGACCCTTCGTATACCTTCAGCTGCGGCAACGTGCAGAGCTGTGCGGGAGTCATAGTCTTTCTGCTCCATATTCATGGCAGACAGTGCAAACCTGAGGGTATTGGGAAACAGCTGGGGTTACTAGAATTACTAGTTCCTTTCTGAAGTGAGGTTACACTGATGGGTTCCAGGAAAAACAGTCTGTGCCAAAACCTTTAGGCTGTGTATAATCTATATTCTGTACCAAATGAGACATGACACAGGGGAGAGCATGATGCTACCAAAATCAGCACTGTCTACCTGTAACAAATATTTGTTAATACTGGTAATCTACTTGAGGCAGGATCCCTACCTCCTAGGACTATGCTGTTAATACAAGTGATTAACAGTGACTTCCATCACGTATTTACCATATGGCAGGCACTTTGCATTTATTTGTTTATGAGGCAGGGTCTTGCTCTGTGGTCTAGGCTGGTCCTGGAGCCTCAGACTCTCAAGTGCTGGGGTTGTAGGAGTACCACCATGCCTAGCTAGTTATTATGCAGTGCTGGGGGACTGAACCCAGGGCCTTGTGCATGCTAGGCAAATGTTCTAGCCACTAAGCTCTATCACCAGTTTGGCACTTTGATTTAAGAAAATAATCTTGTTTATGGGGCTGGAGGAATGGCTCAGGGGTTAAAGCACCTGCTTAGTAAGCACTAAGACAAGCTCTAAGTACCTGAGTTCAATTCCCCAGAACCACGTAAGTTGGGCTTGGTAGCACATGCCTGTAATCCCAGCACTCAGGAGATTAAGACTGGAGGACTGCTGTGAGTCCAAGGCCAGCCTGGGATATAGAGCAAGACCCTGTCTCAAAAAAAAAAAAAATCTTGTTTAAATGTAGTCTTGGTGCTAGAGGAATAGCACTTAGTGTTTCCCTCGCAAGCACAAGGCCTTGAGTTCAATTCCCCTGGACCACATAAACTGGGTATAGTAAGTAGCGCATGCCCGTAATCCCAGCACTCAGGAGGCTAAGGCAGGAAGACTGCATGAGTCCAAGGCCAGCCTGGGCTCCACAGTGAGTACAGGACCAGCCTGGGCTACAGAGGGAGACCCTGTCTCCAAAAAAAAAAAAAAAAAAAAAAAAAAAGGCAGTCTGTTCATTCTGTCTAAACTTCAAATGGAGGCATTTTGCTATTTTGTTTCATGTCTCCTAAATAGATCTCTAGCCAGGAATATTTTATAATTTACATTTGGTCACAGTAGAATTACCTTCGAAGAGCTGAGACATCTCCACTATAGGCAGCAAATAACAGGTTCACCACAGTCTTGTTCTAGAATGCAAATCATACTAGCCTGAGATTGTGTCTTTATTTATTTGTTACTGGAAGAGTGAAGCCATGGACTTGACACTGAACGACATCTCTAGCCCTTTTTTTATTTTGAGACACAATTCTGCTCAGTTGCCCAGACTGGGCTCAAAATTGTGATCCTTCTGTCTTATCCTTCTAGACTGCTGAGATTACAGACATGTGCCACTTCACCCCCACTAACTGGCTTTGAATCCAGCCACTCTAGCTCTGTTCTGTGACTTTCCTTCCTGGAGGCTTAGCGAAGGACATTGCCAGAGTGTTACAGAATATTCTAACCTGAAATATCCTTAAGATCCCTTACCCGAACTTCTCCCCCTTCACGCCGTGGGTCTAATTTCCTAGCACAGTGCCGCAGGTTATCATAGTTGTGGAAGTTAAAGAGAGACACCAGCTTCTAGAATTGTAAGCCAAAGGTATTGTTTACTTAGCATTGCATTATTTACTGAGTGGCAACCATTAAATAAATGTAGTACCCAATTCATAAATAGTAAGTACTGTGTGCAGAGCATCTTACCTGGCAGAAGCTGATCCCCCTCTGACTGTTCCCCAGCTTGTCCAGGGGAGGGGATAGGCACACCATTCCCATGACGTTGGGGACCACCAGGAGGATGGCTCCGGACACGGCTGACTTGGCTGGCAGACCCACCTGAGGAAAAAATTCGAAGCTGACGATGAGCTGGGGACTACCCCCCGACCCCGCGCGCTAATCTATGAAAATAAACAAGGCAGGATATTCTGAGGAACCAGAGCATGACCCACTTCAACAACCTCTTGGCTTATTAATTTGCTTATTACTGCCACCATCTCCACACCACTGCTGCAGTGCTGTGTATAGTGCTGGGACCAAGTCTCATTTAAACATGTTCGGGCAGCAGGAGATGAGCAGGAAAGAGACAAACAAACAAAGACAAGAGTAATTATGATGAACACAGAAGCAAAGAAGTAGGGTGGAGAAGGAGAGACAGGCCCGTTTAAGACAGGGCAGTCAGAAAACCTCTCCTGGGCTGGGTGTGTAACTGGGGGGAAAAAAACCTCTTTAGAGGAAAAGCTAGAGGCTGGAGGAAAAGCACAGCAGTTACAGTGCTTGACTAGCAAGCACAAGGTCCTGGACTGGATTTCCCAGCACCACATAAACTGGGAGTGGTGGTATAATCTCAGCACTCGGGAGACTGAGGCAGGAGGATTTCTGAGTTCAAGGCCAGCCTGAGCTACATAGTGAGTTCAGGACCAGCCTGCACAGCAAGTCCCTGTCTTCACCAATAATAAAAAAAAAACAAAAGGAAAAGCTAAGCTGAGACTCCAGAGAAGAGCCAGCCATGTGAAGAGTTGTACGAGAGCAATTCAGGAGCTGACAACCTCCCCTTAAGATCAGCCTCACTGCCTAAAAGGGAGAAACCAGCTTCTGCCTCTCTATCTGCAGAGACCAGTGTCCTTTCTTGGCAGTAGGTTCCTGGCAAATAGATGGCAGGGCCAGAAACACTCACGTGGAAAGCAAACTGGCCAGAGAAGTCGTACATGCCACAGGAGTGCATGAGGCTGAGGGTGTTGCGCACTGCTTCGGCACTCAGCACGTTCTCGCCTGTGATGGGGCAGATCCCACCATTGGCAAGGGTGGCCGCCATTACGCTGCCCGATTCACAAGTGACCTCCACAGAGCACAGCTGTGGAGACAGGGAGAGGTGAAGGCACGCCATGAGCAGAAATACAGTGGTTCTGGCAGTTACATCCTTCACGAGGCAGGAGGATTACAAGTTTCAGTCCACCTTGGGCAATTTAGCGAGACCTTGTTTCAGAATCAAAAATAGGGACTGGAGGAATAGCTCAGTGGTTAAAGCACTTGTCTAGCAAGCTCAAGACCAAGGGTTCGACTCCCCAGCACCATATAAACTGAGGATTGACTGATGCACTGTGGTGGCCCATACTTGTAATCCCTGCCCTTAGGAGCCTGAGACAGGAGGATCCTGGTGTGTTTGAGGCCAGCCTGGGATACATAGTTCAGGACCAGCCTGGATTAGAGAGATACTGTCTCAGAAAACAGACAAGCAAAACCCTGCAGAACTTAGAACATGAGCCTCTCAAAATCAAAAATAAGATGGGCTGAGGATGTAGCCGAGTATGAAGGCCCTAGGCTCAATGTCCAGTAACTACTCTCTCTCTCTCTCTCTCTCTCTCTCTCACACACACACACACACACACACACACACACACACACACTCTTCCCTGGTGTCCCTTGTGTGAATCAGGGAAGGAAGGCACTCTGTCCTGTTCCCTTGAGAATGTCTGCTTACCTGGAAGTAGAGGTCAAGGGCAGCCATCATGTCCACTCCCTTAGGAAAGCACTGCAAAGAAGAGGCAGCCCATAGCCCCTTCCACACTGCTAGGATCTCTGCTGAAACCCCCAACCCCTACTGCTCTTCCTCCACCAGCAGAATTCCCAGGCACTTTTTCCCCTGGCCTCTCCCAGTTACCTTCTTTTCCTTGAGGTAATAGCCAATGGCATAATTCCGATCCCCCGTTTCCTTCTCTGACTGGAATCTGAAGCAGACACCCAATTTAGTGCTTGAAGTTTGAGAAGTGGATGTGGGGAAAGGAGAAATACCTTTGTGGAGAGACAGAACTACACATGTCCAATGGAATCCACCCCTCCCTTACTTCTCACAGTAACATTCAAGGAAACTTCTGAACCTGAACAAACACTAAATATAGCTTTTTTGTAAATGTGAACAGACCAACAACAGTGAGAACAACCAGAGCTCTCTGGTTCTCGGAAAACTGATGAGGTTTTTGGCTTTGGTGAGGTCCTAGGCACAGACCATCACCCTGCCTCTCTCGTTACATAACAATTAGAAACAGAATAAATTATTTCACAAAGTACACAAATGCTAAGGGTTTGGAGAAAGCTGTGAGGCCAGAGTTTCCCTGGAATTTCTTCCTCCTAAGACCCTCCTTCCATCCTGTGCATACCCCCTCTCCACACACCACAGTGCATTCAATCAATCCTCAAAACAAAGCCTTACGTGGCATTGCTGAAACCCAAGTACTCGTACCCGGCCATTTTATTCAGATACTGCAACACCTGGAAGGGAAGAGCAGCAGGGAGGTGTCATTTGATTAAGGACCCCTACTGACACTAAAGGAGAGCACAGCCCTTCCAAACCAGGGATCAGGGACTTCCAGAGGCTTTCCTCTCTGAGGTTAGCAGATTCCCACTCCTGTAAGTAAGGCCCTGGTATGAGCTGGTGCACCTAATGTTGGGCTTAGAGCCAGACATTTGGGATAGCTGGAGAGGACAGTGTGCCATGGAAAAAGGTAGTCAGGAACTGGGTAGCAGGGAACTTACAAAATCAAACTTCTCTGCTTTGTTACAGTCCATCTGCAGAAGAGGGTGGGGATAGAGAGAGTGCAAATCATCAGTATTACCAAGCCGAGGAGGGTCAGAAGGACCTACACAGTTAAATTTGTTAGACAAGTGTTGCTCCTGGGAATGTGTCATATTTTACAATGACCTTGTTTCTCTCCCCTGTTTGCTATGTTCCCAGCCTTGTCTTGAGCTTGGGGGCTCAAGCAGTCATTCCAAGTAGTTGAGACTAGGCACTTGCCACCATGGCCTAGTAACTTTCTTTAAACAACTGAGAGCTTTAGTATCCATGTATATGTAGTAATCAGTGACCTAAACAACCAAATCCTTTGGATTTTATTAATGACGGTACAGATAACCTTAGCCCATGAGTGAGCCTTACGCACCCTGAATCTACCCTTAACTTCTGTTATCAATTCTAAACCCTCATTCCTGCTATCCCACTTTCATTTTCCTGACTCCAGTCCTGTCCCCAAGTCCCACCATTTTGCTGATCCCTGTCCTCTTTCCCTATGCCTCATGCTAGAGCCTTACTCTAGCACATCCCTGATGTGCATACCGTCTTCAGGACTGGATGGAGTAACAGAAAGGGACCAGTGTATCTGTTGCATATGTTACAATATTCTGTGAAGCTAGAGGTTTTAGTTTTTCGGTGGTGTTGAATATTTAACCCAGGGCCTCCCCCAGGCCAGGCAAGCACTCTGCCACTGCGCTACATCCTCAGCCCTGAAGCAAAAAATTTCAGTGAGAGCCAAGTCTTAATGGCCAGTTTACATGGGAACATGGGATGAGGCAGGCCCCAGATACAGGGCTGTAGATCAAGCTGTCATACAAGAGGGCGAGAGGTGGCCTGGTCTCTTTCCCCAGACTCTGCTTTCTGCACAGGTCAACTGTAGCGTCAGTACTATAGGGACTCTGACACCTGAGTCCTTGGAGGGAGGGGTCCTAACACCACCTTCCCCATGAGGGGTTGTGATTGGCTCCAGAGTGTTGCTGCCCACGCTTCTCCCAGGTTCTTGCTCAAGCCCTGGGAGACCTACAGCTGATGGGCCTGCCCAACACCCTTGCTCAAGGCCAACTCACAGCTCCAGGTGACGTGAATAACTGCCCTGGCCTGGCCATTCACCTTCTCTCCACATGTCTGTCATCCAGAGGTGGCCAATCAGTGTCTAATAGGGCTGTCCTCCCCCTGTCTCTGGCATTTAGCCCTTGGTCCTAGATAGGGGTCAGGATCTGCTCACTTCTCTGAGGGCCAGGAAACTCTGAGCTCTAGACTCATAGATGGGGGCAGGGAACAGAATGATGGGAGAGGTGTGAGGGCCGGGGAGGTGGTAGTCTTACTGAAATCCTCTGTATAAAAATTGGATCCCTGCTGTGCTTATATGTGCCCCCTAAGAGCCCTCAAAGGAATCAGTCTCCCACCGGTCTCCCTGTAGAGCTAGCTGAATGAGGGATATGGAGACAAGGAGAAGAGTACCTTTCAGAAGGTTAGGGAGGCACTGACCTTGATCAGGGAGCTGACGACAATGGCACCAGCATTGACCATGGGGTTATGGGGGATTCCTGGGGAAATACACACCACCGAGAATCTTATTAGCCACTGAACAAAGCCTCCTTTAGAGCCTGTCTACTCTGTAGGTCTGACAAGAAAGATTTCTTTGCTGGGGAGAAAGGAATGGCAAGGCTGATCAGGAAAGCAGCCTAAAGATTACCACTGGGTGTGTGCTGATCTCTTAAGCTAAGCAGGGTCAGGCCACATTAGTGCTTGGATAGGAGGAAAAGCGCACACACACACACACACACACACACACATGCGCGCGCGCGCCTGGGGGTAGGGGAGAGGAAGAGAAGGAGGGGTGGCAGATGAGAGCTTGGTCTGAGCCCTGGGGGTGCTCACCATCTTCATTGAGGGAAAGCTTGTTGTAACGCAGGCCACTGGGCTCCTTGCCTACAAACTTGTGCACATAGTCAGTACCTAGAGTGCTTATGGAGACAGCGTAGGTGAGGGGCTTCACGCAGGACTGCAGGCAGAAGGGGATCTTGGTGTGGCCCACAGAGTGCCTGGAGGCAGACAGGTGCCATGAAAGAGGTGGTTTCTGCTCTGCACCTGTGCCCTGCCTCCCGTCCTGTCACCCGGGTCCTCACCGCTGACCATCCACTGTGCACAAGGAGACGCCCCACAGGTCTGGGTTTGACTTGGCCAGCTGAGGGATGTAGGCCGCCACCTGGGCACGGGCGGGTAGAGAAAGGAGAGAGGTGATGTGGGGAAGAGGAACAGCACTTAAGTTCAGGGTCAGGAGAATCCTCTGGATAAAAGCTAAGACTCTCTTGCATGATAAAAGGGTCACCCTCTACCTATTGCTCCCAGCAATACCCAAGCCTTGAGTTTTAGAGGACCCATCTTTCTGGGAACCCTATAGGAATCTCAGTAAAGCCCACAAAAGTTAAGAAAAAAAAAAAGGAATTCTGGGATCGGTTTCCCTCTTTGGTTCTTAGGTTCAGTTACCCTGTAAGTCTCTTTGAAGGCTTGACTATGCCAATTATCTTCATAATTTCCTAATATTTCCTCACCTGGTCTAGGGGGTCACAGTAGAAACACATGATGTCGTGTTCCCGTTTTTAGAGGTTCTCCTTCTCATCCCTCATCCATCCACTGGATTCCCAATCCCAGGAAGTCTGAGAAGCAAGGTGTGTCTGGCCCGGAGCCCTTGCCCCTCCCTTTCCCCTTGGCCCTCACTTTGCCTCCAGTGAGTTCTTTGGCATCCTCAAAGATGCGATCCACATGGCCCGTGAACTCCTCAAAATCAGGAATGACAAACTTCTTTCGGAATGCCTGGGTCAGGAGCACAATGTTGCTGCTCACACACCTGGATCCCAGACACGATTACATTAGGGGCTGGAGAGATGCAGCTGGGTGGGATTTGCTCTGGAGCCATGGAAGTTGGGAATAAATTGTGAGTGATCCTTGTTTTGGACTGACAGATTTTTGGTCTTTGGCAAGTCACTTTATGTTCTGGGTTATAATTTCCTCATTTTTTTTGTTTTTTTGAGACAGGGTCTTGCTCTGTAGCCCAGGCTGGTCCTGAACTCACTATGGAGCCCAGCCTGGCTTTGGACTCATGGCAATCCTCCTGCCTCTGCCTCCTGAGTGCTGGGATTATAGGCGTGTACCACCATACCCGGTTTATATAGTGCTGGGGAATCGAACTCATACTTAGCACTTGACTTAGCGCTTGCTAGGCAAGCATTTTAACATTTGAGCCACTCCTCTAGCCCCTAATTTCCTCATTTCGAAAATGTGGTGGTGTCATGACATGGGAAGATAACCCAAGGCTTGATATGTTGCCATATGAGGAAAAAAACACAAATAAGCATAGTATGTTACTTTTATATATTAGAAATCTTAAGTCATGTATTTATGGGTACACATACATGTATGTGATTATATATAGGGCATTATTGAGACAATAAACACTATTCTGATAACAATACTTACTTCTGGGAAAAGGGATAGGGATAGATAGAGGGGGAAGGGAAGAGGTATTTTTATATTGTTTGAACTTTTAAGGTGAATATTCATGTATTATTTATATAATAATGACCAAAACAAAATGAGAGGCTGAACTATATAATCGTCAAGATTCCTCTCTGTCCTGCTAGGCTGTGTTTACTGAACAGTTTTGAGAGCAGTGCCCTTGTTTCTGGGACCCTCACCTTTGGAAGAGATCTCGGTCCAGGAGACCACCGCTGCTGGACTCCTGGACCATGCGGTGCATCTGGCTCATGCAGTCCCGGAGCCGGGGGTCTGATGTCTGCAGGCCTGTGGACTTCAGTGCCTTCAGGGGAAAAGAAAGAAAAGGTCTGGTAAGGTCAGCTCCTGGACAGTGACCTAACCCTAATAATCTTTCCAGATACTCATTAGCTCAACCCCAATTACTAAATTAGATTAAGCAAATGGGTTTAGAGACCAGGAAGAAAGGTAATGAAGCAGACTTGAAGGCTGATGAGAGCTCTCTTGGCTCCTTTCTAAGTCAGGGTGTGTTGTGCCCTGGCCCGGGGACAGGGAGGCCTCAGCTGGGCATGTTTCTACCCACTGGCCATCTCCATCCTCTGCTGCAACCCAGGAGCAGCTGTGTGCCTTTCCTGCCATCCTTTTCCTACATTCCAGAGGGCCTAACAGATCAGGGTTCCGACAGGTGGAGACCAACTTACAGTAGTGAATTTGTGGATAGGGATCCGTTCCTGTCCCTCAGCAATAGTGTAGAAGAGCAAGTCACCAAGGCGGGACAGCATGCCACTCTCTGATGGATTGCTGTTTGGGCAACAGAGACAGAAGAAGAGCAGAGGCCTGAGAGAACTGCCCATTCCTGCTCTGCAGACTTACCACACGGTGGGCATCTTCCCTCTGTGCCTCTTCCCTGAACATCTGATCCGTCTCTGCAATTCTTTTACTCATGTCCTCAGAAGTTGTTAATTTTATTTATTTGTGATTAGAGACAGAGTCTTGCTCTGTAGTCCAGGATGGTCCTGAACTCACTATGTAGTCCGGACTGGCCTTAAACATAAGGCAATCCTCCTGCCTCAGCCACCAAGTGGTGGAATTACAGGCACTCATCACTATGCCTGGCTTATAGAAGTTGATTTCACTCTTTAGCTTTTTTGTTTTTCCTTTACTGGGGATCAAACACCTAGGGCTTTCATACTGAGCTAAATTCCAAGCCATTTTTATTTTTTAGTTTGAGATAGACTCTTGCTAAATTACTAAATTTCCCAGGCTGGGCTTGAATTTGAAATTCTTCTGCCTCAGCCTCCCAGAGTGCTGAGACTACAGGCATGTGTGTAATAATAACTCTTAAATCCACCCTGTTTTTTCCTTTTCCCCTGTGTAGTGTGACGGAGTCGAAAGAAACAGAGTTTGCTCCATAATAGCTATGTGATCTTAGGCAGGTCATTTAGTACTATCTGCAAAAAAATAGGTAGCAATGGGCTGGAGGAATGGCTTAGTGGTTAAAGTGCTTGCCTAGCAAGTGCTGTGTCCGCGCTAAGTACCCAAGTTTGATTCCTCAGCACCATATAAGCCCGGCGTGGCAGTACAAGCCTGTAATCCCAGTACTCGAGAGGCTGAGACAGGAGAATTGCCTTGAGTCCAAGGCCAGTCTGGGCTCCATAGCTACAGAGTGAGAACCTGTCTCAAAAAAAAAATAGTAGTATCTATTTCTGAGTAATATAAAGCTTAAGATCCTAGTCCATGAGGGACTGGAGGAATAGAATGGTGGTTAAAACTCTTGCCTAGCAAGTGCAAGGCCATGATTTTGATTCCCTAGCACCACATAAAGTGGACGTGATGGTGCATGCCTGTAATTCCAGCATTGGGGGGAGGGTGAGGCAGGAGGATTGCAGTGATTCTAAGGCTAGCCTGGCCTACATATTAAGTTCAGGGCCTGGGCTACAGAGAAGACTGTCTCAAAAAAAAAAATTATAGTCCATGAAAAACAGTCAGATACAAAGTAGATGCCCAGTATCATAATATCATGCTGGTTTATCACCAGTTCCTGTTGTCTGTTATTTAATGATCACTGCACTCTCTGGACTTCTCATCCGTCTTCTATACTATGGCAGTTATCTTTCTAAAACTCAAATTTTCTCTAATTAAAAACTCTGAGGTGTTAGGCATAATGGCATACAGCAGTAATCACAACTATTTGGGATGATGAGGTAGGAGGATCACAAGTTGAAGGCCAGCCTCGACAATTTAGCAAGACTTGTCTCAAAATAAAATAATTTAAAAAAAATGGTTACGAGGGGGGGCTGGAGGAATGGCACAGCGGTTAAAGTGCAAAGGCTCTAAGTTCAATTCCCCAGCACCACATGAAACCAGGTGTGGTAACACATGCCTGTAATTCCAGCACTCAGAAGGCTGAGGCAGGACCAGCCTGGATTACAGAGCAAGACCCCGTCTCAAAAACAAACAAACAAATAAAAATAAAAAGGGTTAGGGACATAGCTTAGTGGTAAAGCACTCGCCCATTATGCATGAGGCCCTGGATTCAATCCCTATTACTGCAAACAAACAAAACACGCCTACCTTGTCGTAGCTCCTTAGTGCCTAACTTGTTATTTCTTGGTGTAATATTCAAGGTCCTGTTTAAAAGCTGCCAGCTCTCCTTTCCTACCATTCTCTTACTCTTCAGTTATGACAGGTAAGACGGATCCCCAGATGGGCCAAGCACTGGGAGGCTTCCTGGACTTTACGTCTGTTGCAACTTCTCTAAATGACTTTCTTCTTCTCCACCTGGCACAGTCCTGCTCGTCCTTCACGGTCCAGATGCAATGCCCCCAGCCCTGTAGCAGCTTGCTCAAATGTCCAGATTTTGCACAGGCTGCTTGTGTGACACACGTACCATCTAACTATCAGAGGATTCTCTCTCTAGCTCCACTGTGAGGTCTTTGCATTTTATACAGTTTTTTTTCTTCCTGTATTGAGCAACACCTCTAGGACCCAGTGGATCTTCAGTAACCATCACTAAATCACATTTCTGAAAAGGTCCCTGGGCCCCAAAAGTATCTCTCCCACTGGCTTCTGACAAATATGCTAACAGGCTTAGGGGAAATATTTTATGAGATCTTTTCCAAATAGGACAGCTAGTTGAAATTAAGCCTCTTTAGAGTTATTTGGCCAATTTAACTTTCAGGAATTCTCCTGCAGGCACGCCTCCAGAGTAGCATATTCAGTTATGCATTGCACCATTTGAAATAAGGAGAATGGAGCCCAGAGTGTAGCTCAGTGGCTAGAGTGATTGTCTAGCATGCTTAAGGCCCTGGATTTGATTCCCTAGCACCACATGAAATAACCAGGTGTGGTGGTACATGCCTATCATTGCTGCACTCCGGAGACTGAGGCAGAGGGTTGCCCTAAGTTTGAGGCTAGCTAGGGGACTGGTTAGGTATAAATTATGGTATATTTATGTAGTGGGATGTTACACAATATAAAAAGAAATTACACACTGCTTTAAGTATTGATCTCTAAGATGTAACAGTAACTAAAAGGGAGGGATAGAACAGTGTATATAAAATGGAACTTTTTTTTGTTTTGAGACAAGGTCTCACTCTAGTCTAGGCTGATTCTGAACTCACTATGTAGCTCAGACAGGCCTAGAACTCATGGCAAATACTCCTACTCAGCCTCCTGAGTGCTGGGATTACAGGCATGTGCCATCACACCTGGTTTATGTGGTGCTGGAAAACTGAACCTAGGGCCTTGCTCTTAAAAGGTTAAGTACTCGCTATTGTACTATTCCTCCAGTCCCATTATTTGTTTTAGAGGGGAGAATATGGATGTGTTTGCTTATTCTGGCACAAGATATTTCTGGAAGGACATACAAAAAATGGGCAGAGATTCCCTAAATGTTAGGTGCTAGGCAAATGGGGTGGAAGAATACTTTTCACTGTATATGTTTCGTATATTTTGAATTTTTAACCATATGACTATGCTATCTACTGAAACAATGCACTAAAAATAGTTTCAAGGGGCTTGGCTTAGACTAGGCATAAGTGTGTTTAGGGCATGAAGAATACCAGAAGAGAAATACCTATTTTGGAGAAATCTAATTGTCACAATGACAGCATTGCTCATGGGGTCGGTAGGGGGGAGCTACCTGATAACTCAAAAGTAAAGTTTAGCCAGGCTGAGGGGTACAGGACTGTAATTTTAGCACTTTGTGAGGCTGAGGCAGGAGGATCACATACTTGAGCCCAGCCTGTGCAACTTAATGCTTTAGTGAGATTCTGTCTCAAAATTGTAAATAAAAAGGATGGGTGCTGGGACAATGTAGTTCAGTGTGGAAGCCCTAGGCTCAATATATAGTACCATAGTATCACTAAAAAGTTTGTAGGAACATTTCAAAGGCGATTTCTATGCTCGAAAGCTAAAGGAAAATAGAAAACAAGCCATACCTCTTTAGAATGTTTCAAAAGCCTTTAAAAATCACCCTTTCATCTAGATAAGGATTGATCACCATGAGTATGCTGAAGGGAAAAGTTACAGAACAATGTATGTAGTATGATAACCATTTTTTTTTTTTTTTGGAGACAGGATCTTGCCCTGTAGCCCAGGCTATTCCTGGACTCATTGTGTAGCCCAGGCTGACATTGAACTCATGGCAATCCCCCTGCTTCAGTCTCCCAAGTGCTGGGATTACAGGTGTGTACTACCATGCCTGGTTTATGTGGTGCTATAGAACCAAAATTAGGGAAAAGTTCTAACCTTTGTGCTATTCCTTTTAACCTTATGAGAGTCTGTGGACCTTAGCACCTCTCCACTACTCCAGTGGGAAGAAGAAATTTTACCCCAACACCAGCACTCAGGAGGCTAAGGCAGGAGGATTACTGCAAGTTAAAGGCTAGCCTGGGCTGTATAGTGAACTCAAGGTCATCCTGAACTACAAAGCAAGACCCTGCCTCAAAAAAAAAAAAAAAAAAAAGTGATGTTATACGTGGATTGAGTGCTATTAAAAGCTGTTTTTAAACTCGGCTTGGTGGCACAGGCCTGTAATCCTAGCAGTTTGGGAGGCTGAGGCAGGAGGATTGCAAATTTGAGCCCATTTGTAACTTAACAAGATCCTTTCTCAAAAAAAAAATACCTTTTCAAAAATGGAAAAGATAATTTACCAAACAATATTTTTGTTAAAGTATTTATGTACACATACATATATAAGATCTATCACAATCTTTTTTTTTTTTTTTTGGCTTGGAAGTAGACAGTTTACTGGGAGAAGTATAAAGGGGAAAGTGAGGTACAAAGTAGGAACTCTCCTGCAAGCAGGATGTGGGGCAAGGGTGCCCTTTTTTTAAAAATCACAGTCATAATTGGTTATAATAGGAGAATAGGCCAGGACTGCTAGGCACGACTAGTATAGGGCATGCGTTCCAGTAGCCATGGAGACTGCCCCTAAACAGCCAAGGACAAATGATCACAGTAAGAATAAGAAACTCCCACTCCCCTGTCTTCAAAAGACAGTACATTTAGCAATAGGCTAAGGTATATATTTTTTGCAGTTGGGTCACCCCAGAAAGCTAAACTGCAAGAACAAAAACTGCTGTGTACACAAACAGAAGAGTCTAGTTCACTATCTCAATGGGGCCCCTTAGCTGAGAACCCCTCTCAGCTCACCATGAGAGCTCTCTCTCCTCGCTTTCTGTCTACAATAAACTTTCCCTTGCGTGGAGTCTTCCTCTGGGCTCCATGTTATCTTATTTATAACCAATCTAAGCCTGTGAGCCTGGATAACTGAAGAACTGCAGCACTGTTGCTAACAGTTACCAATAACACTAGAATCTTTATTTTCTCTTTGCAGTGCTGGAATCAAACAGGGCCTTGTGCAGTCACTAGGTAAGTACTCTGCCACTAAGCTACATCCTCAACCACCTATTTTCTTCTTAATACTGTTTATCTTGTTTTTCTTTAAAAAATCATTAATGCAATAAAGCTAAATGTTTTTTAAAAAACCCTCAATTTCCTCCTTGCTGTTCTCCTTTCCCCCTCCTGCTCACGGTGTGCCCACTCCCAGAGCCCGTCACCCTACAGTACTGTCAGTCCCTCTGCCCAGGGAGCACCCATCCAAGGCTCCAAGACCTCCGGCTTTCCTGGCCGTGGGTCGGTGGGTGGGAGAAGCAGGGATTCCTCTAGCTGTCCCCCCAGTGAAGGTGGAAGGGTGAGGGAGGTTAGGCCTTTGCTCTTATCACATCATTATTTTCTCAAGGTAAATATTTGGGAGGAAGTCGGGTGGAGATTAGAACAGAAAGGAGGGTCTATGCCTCTTGGAGAAAAAGCTGGTGGAAAAGTACTGCAAAAAGATTATTATTAATAAATAATATTTATTGGTCCATTACCTCTCTGGACAGGAACTTCTGCGGCTGTGTCAGTCTGGCTACTTTAATTACGGTGTGCACATGTTCCTGAGTGTCATCAGATGCCAGTGACAGGGGAAACGGCCCATTTCCTGTTACTGCTACAGGAGGGCACAGGCTTCTTGGACAGTGTCTAGCTGGCCCTCTAGACAAGAGTAAGATTTCCTTCTCATACCATCTTGTTTAGGAGAAAAAAGACTCAGCCGCGAAGTATTCCTGGGCGGTGTGGGAGAGAAATGTTGGGCCTTCCACTCGGAGAGCCTGAGCAGCACAAATAATGGCTCCGACCGGCTCCGGTTTGGGGAAAAATGTGCGTCTCATGATTTCCCCCATTACAAATACTCTCCTCAGCCAAAGACCTATTTAGAAAATCATCCTCACTCTACAGATTAGAGAGCCCTGCTAGGCACGAACCTGCGCACCAGGGACACAGGCACACCACCCATCACCCGCTGAGGACAGCAGAAACAGACGCGTCACACAGACCCGAGAACACTCGACTCTGAGGCGGGAGGCTGTCTGACAGTCACACATCCCCTGAAATTCACACGAGGAGCAGGGAGGCGAGGAAGGGCGAGGGCGGTGGGCACGCATCCGGCCGGCATGCAGACACACGTGCACCGGCACCACGCCACGCTCTCTGCGCGCCCAGTGAAGTACGCACCTTGGACAGGTACCATCTCGAAGACCGACCTGCCCCAGCGCCCTCCCGGGCGGACGGCAAGCTACCGCCCGAGCGCGGCTGACCCAAAGCCCCAGATCTATAGGAAAAGGCATCGCAGGCTAGTGAGCCAGGAGAGGAGAGGGGAGATGAGGCGCTCCCCGGGGAAGGGGCCGCGGAAGCCGGGGAGAACGACGTGGGAGTGGGAGCAAGCCTGTCCCTGTCCCCTGTCCCGCGAGCCTTACTGAACCTGGCGCTGCGGCTGGTAGCTGTGCGGCGTCTCCCTGCCTTGCGCCACGGTCTCACCGAGGAGGTGCCGGACGCCCCCGCCCAGCAGGGGGCTCCGGTGCGGGTGACCCCAGCCTACCCGCCGGCAGCGAGCGCCGGCCTGGCCCAGCGCGTTCTGCAGAGCCCGCATGGAGCGCACGCCCGGCGCGCCGCCGGCTGAGCCCGAGCGCCCCGGACGCCTGAGCCGCAAGGGGAGGAGGGCGGAGGAGCCGCGGCGGAGACAGGTGCGGGGGAGCTGCGCGAGGAGCGCGGCGCCGGGAGCGCGTGCTAGGGCTCGGTGGGCGGGGCTGGAGCGCAGGCGGAGCCGCGGCCCCGGCCAGGTGCCGCAGATAACCAGGGTAGGGGCGAGCGCGTCTTGCGGGGCAGCGAGCGAGCCCCGCAGGGTCTTAATGACTGGGGAGGAGGGGGCGGTGCTCGACAGCTGGATGGACAGGGTCCAAGTCCAATGATCAGGGAAACAAGGAGCTGGGGGCCGGGAACGGGCGAGGATGCCCAATGAGAGCAGGGCGGAGGGCCGTGCGCGGGCGGGCGTGCGGACCCTTCGGCGCAGCCCGGGGCGCGCCGCGCGGGCGCCGGGGCGGTTGATGCGGCCGGACGAAGCTGGCGGAGGACGATGCAATTTTGTGACTTCGTGACCTTCGACAACCGGAGGCCCAAAGTGACCTTCAGTAACCCGTTGCTTAGCGCGATGAACAGCCAAAAGCAGCCTAGTCACGGACGCGCGGCGGAGGGTGAGTTCAGTCTGGTGGCCGTGAAGTAACCCCATCCACAAACAGCTCGCCAGCGCTTGGGTGAGGCGTGCGGTGGAGAGGAGCCCGATAATCCTGCCGGTTGTTGGGGCTCCTGGGTTCATTTTGTCTTGCTACCGTTTATTTGGTGGCTGTATATATATTAAAAAACCTTTCTAATTTATAAAGTTCAGACGTTAAATTAGGCAGTGCACAAGAAATCATGAACCGTTAAGTACTCCCAAAACTTTGGCTGTTTCAGCTGCTTGCCCTTGTCTTACCGGTGGAGAAGCGATGATACTCAGGAGTTTTATTTGCAACTAAGAGAACTTTTACTGTGTATCTCCACAGCACCTACAAGCATCTATACTAGGCACTTATGTATGTAATCAGTTATTACAGTGTGCTTCTGTAAAACAGTTTTTTTCTAATCTTATCTTAGAAGCGAGAAAACTGACCTGAAGAAACAGCACAGTGGTTAAAGCGCTTGCCTGGCAAGTGCGAGGCCTTGAGTTCGATTCCCTAGCACCATATAAAGTTGGCTGAGGTTGCACGTGCCTGTAATCCCAGCGCTTGGGAGGGTGAGGTAAAAGCTTTGAGTGCAAAACTAACCTGGCTGGGCTCCATATTGAGTTCAGGACAGCCTGGGCTACAGAGGGAGACCTGTCTCAAAAAACAAAACAACAACAAAAAACAGAGGGGATGAGGGAGAGGGAACTAAGACTTAGAAATTCAGACTTCATGCATAAAGTAATACTTTCTAGCAGAGGCAGAAATTATACTCAGGACTGGTTCCAAGACTTTCTCCTCCTTCCAGCCTTTCCCCTAAATTAACAGTTGAATTGAAATATCCCAGGACTAATGACCCCAATCGTAAAGGACTTCAACAATAAAAGGACAGGCAGAAGCACTAAGATACAATACTGGGAATTGTCTCTTGAGGCAGCTGTGGCTGTGTCACAAAATACGTTTTCTTTTCACAAAATATTAATTTTGATTTTTCTTCCACAAAATGGCCATGGAGAATAACTGTGGGAAAATAGCTATTGAAAGCATACACCTGCCCCCTGCGGCTGTCCCTTATGGGGACTGGGGTGGGTGTAGTGACCCTTTGTTGTTCCCGTTTGCTTTTCCCGTTTACAGTTGGTCCGCACATGCCCAGTCCTGTGGCTTCTCCCCTCAGCAGTTCGCCTCCACCTTTCGGCCTCATACTCGGCTTTGCCCAGGAGCCAGAATTCTGGTTCTTAAATTCTTAGCATGAACTCAATCGAGCACTAGTTTTTGCATATGTAACAGGCTAATCTTATCATTTTTATAGGAATGTTATTTCTCTTCAGAATTTTGATTTGCTCAAGAGAAAATTACTGTGTTTTAGGAAATGTCTAAATGTTCTCCAGAAGTTATTTGCTTTACTTCCTAGACCTTCTTTGAATTAACTTTAATTACAATCAGTTGTGAGTTCTTGCTTACCTGCCCTTTTCCCTGATGGGAATTGATTGGGTAGTGTGAAAATCTGCCTGCAAAATCGCTAGTTCATTGATTGCATAGGGAACTAGCCCCAGCGGCACTCTGACCTTTGGACTGTGTCTGCCTCCACCTGGGCACGGTTGCCTTTGTGAGGATGGAGCACGAGCTGATGATGTGGGAGGCCCACAGCACTGTATGTGGTATAAAACGATCAAGAACAAGTCAGTCATCTCAAGTGGTTAATGCTTGGCAGGACCAGTCTTTTCATTCTTTCTGATTTGTAACGGACCCATCAAATTAAATCTGTGCTAAAATATTATTCTACTTTGACCTGGGCAGCTTCACAGAAGGGCCTTCGTGGTCACGGGAAATCTGTGTGTCCCTAGTAGTGGGTTAGGTCAGACCTTTGCTTATTCACAGTTTAGTTTCATATGCTGAAAAGCTGGTCTTAATGATTTGACTCAGAGAATCTGAATTTCCTGTGGCACAGAATTGGAAACTTGGTGTTTGTGTTTGAAGACTTTATTTTTTATGATTTACTTTTTAATTTGTTTTGCTCTTTATATCGTGGGTGGGATGTTAATTAGTCCTAGTGAAAGATTATATCACTTTCTTTCCCCCCCCAGTACTGGGGATTGAGCCAGGGGCCTTTACCATAAACTGCCACCTCCCTAGCGCTGTCTTTGTTTTAATTTTGAAACAGCATCACTAAGATTCCCAGACTGGGCTCAAACTTTCTTTTCTTTCTTCCAGGACTGAGTGAAGTTTATTCTTAGATTTCGTGGCCAAATGTTAAGAAATCTGTTTTTTTTTTTTTTTTAACAAATTACATCCCTTCCCCCTTGCCACACTCTCAGCATTCCCTACTTTCCCTTTCCCTCTCCACAAGGTTCAACTTCTTACTTTCTTCTACCTCCCTTTAACTTTTTTTATGGCTCAGTTTTCTCATGTTAGAGAAAACATACAATATTTAACTTTCCATGTCTGATTCATCTCATGAAGCATAATGGTCTCAAGGTGCTCTTATTTTCCTACAAATGATGAAAACGTGTCCTTCCTTCTTTATGGCAGAGTACTACTGCACTGCGTATGTATGCCACATCTTCTTTATCCATTCATCTGTTGGGCATATTGGCTTCTTCCAAGATTTGACTGTTACAAATGGTGCTGCTATAAAAATAGGTATGCGTGTATCACTCTTGTATGATGACATTAACTCTTTTGGGAAGATACCCAGAAGAGGTTAGCTGGATCAAATGGAATATCTGTTTTCAGTTTTTTGAGGACTCTCTGTACTGGTTTCCATAATGGTTGTATCTAGTTCACAGTCCCACCAGCAATGTGGGAGGGCTCCTTTTTCCCCACAGCCTCGCC
The DNA here is from genome assembly GCA_004027205.1 of Ctenodactylus gundi. Taxonomy (NCBI): domain Eukaryota; kingdom Metazoa; phylum Chordata; class Mammalia; order Rodentia; family Ctenodactylidae; genus Ctenodactylus; species Ctenodactylus gundi. The sequence goes on from PVKB01000799.1 coordinate 81,607, forward strand.
AACATTTGTTGTTTTTGAGTTCTTTATGCCAGCCTTTCTTACTGGCGGTAGATGGAACCTCAGTGTTGTTTTGATTTGCATTTCTCTGATGGTGAAAGATGCGGACCGTTTTTTCATGAATTTACTGGCCATTGGACTTTTTTGAGAAGATTTGTTTGTTTTAGATTCCCATCTTTTCATTGGGTCCTTTATTTTGGAGGGTCTGATTTTTTTCAATCCTTTGTCTATTCTTGATAATAGTCCTCTGTATAAGGAGTAGCTGGAGAAGATTTTTCTCCATTCTGTGGGTGGGCTCAAACTTTCTTTTTTCTTCTTTTGAGACAGGGGTCTTGTAGCCTAGACTGGCCCTGAACTCACAGTGAGCCTCCTGCCTCAGCTTCCCCAGTGATAGGATAACAAGTGTGTGCCACCACACCAAGAATGTGTGATACTGGGAATCAAATTCGGGTACTTCGGGCTTGCTAGGCAAGCACTTTAACTGCTGAGCTATTCCTCCAGCCCCTCCAACTTTCAGGTCTCCTGCTTCAGCCTCCCAGAGTGCTGGGATTACAAACCTGGACCAGTGGGGCCTGTTGCCAACATTTTTAAAAATATATTTTTATTAGTACCTATTTTACAAAATATTGAATTTCAGTGTAGCATTTTCATGCATGCATATAGCATATTTTGGTCATGTCCATCCCCTCATTATACTCCCAAAAGCCAACATTTATTTTTATTTTATTATTATTTTTTGAGATAGGGTCTCACTCTGTAGCCCAGGTTGGTCTTGAACTCATTAGGTAGCCCAGGCTAGCCTTGGACTAGGCAGTCCTCCTGTCTCAGCTTGCCAAGTGCTAGGATTACAGGTGTGCACCACCATGCCTGGCTTCATGGGCTGTTGGGGAATTGAACCCCAGGCTCAAAGGCTTTAGCTGCTGTGCCATTCTTCCAGCCCCAAGAACCAACTTTTAAAGGATGAAATGTGTTTTGGCAAGTTAAGGAGAAAGGTGTTTTATGCAAGAACTGCTTCAAAACAGCATGAAAAGAACATGTGAGGGACTATAAATTGCTTTCTTTGTAGTGAAAGGTAAGTGTGAGAATGTAGTTGGTGGTTACATGTTTTAACCTGTTACATGACTTTCATGAAATAAAATTTCACATCAGTTTAGATGTATCTATGAGCTATTCCAGCATGCTTTACTAATTCCTCTTTCTTTTGTCAGTTACCAAACCAAATTAAATAGAACCAAAAAATATAAACATGAATATGTTAAACAAAAACATGTCCTTACACTGGTCCATTTTACACAGTTACACATTTTTTTCCTCTTGTGCCAAATATTGGCTAAAATCTGATTTTGTAATCTGGTTTTTCTGATAGCCATTGAAATATAGTATTCAGAATCATTAAAAACCTTCTGTTTTTGTTTTGTTTTTTTTTGTTTTTGTTTTTGTTTTTTGTTTTTTTTTTTTAGTCTTTTTTGGTTTTCAGACAAGGTCTCCCTGTGTAGCTCAGGCGGGCCTTGAACTTGAGATCTTCTTGCTGTAGCCTCCTACATGTTGGGATTAAAGGCTTGCTGCCATGCAACACCATACCTGTGTGTGTGTGTGTAGTACTAGGGATCCAGCCTGTGGCCTCCATACTGTGCTATATCCCAGCTCATTTTTATTTTTGATTCTGAAATATGGTCTTGCTAAATTGCTGAGGATGGGCTTACACTTAGAATCATCCTGCTTCAGCCTCCCAGACTGCTGGGACTACAGGTCTGTGCCTCCACACCTAGCTTAAAAGCCTTTCTTTGAAATGGCAAATAGAAAACATCTGCAGGGTTTTATTGGTAGAATCTTAATTTTTTTTAACCTAAAGAAAATAGAAGATGTCGGACATTTGTATTACTGTAAATGAAGAAAACTGTTTTCCAAGAGACAGTTTTAATCACACCTAATTGAAAAACTCCGTGAATCATATATATGTATGGGATTAAACATGCCAAGTTTGTGCTCTGCCATTGAGCCATCCCCAGCCTCTCTCTCTTTTTGCATATCCCATCTTGGTCATTTCCCTTTCCTACCCCTTTCCTATCCTCTCACCCACCCACATCCCCTTTCCCTCTCTGCAGAATCTGTCTCCTGCTTTCTTATCTTTTTTTCTATCCCAAGCCTCTCTACATATCATCTGCTTTTTTTTTTTTTTAAGACAAGGTCTCGCTCTGTACCCTGGTTGGTCCTGAACTCACCTTGTAGTCCAGGCTGCCCTTAGACTCAGGGCAATTCTTCTGTCTCAGGCTCCTGAGTGCTGGGATTACAAGCATATGCCACTGTGACCAGCTTTAGGTGGTGCAGGGGAATTGAACTCAGGGCCGTGTGATTACAAGGCGAACACTTTAACCGCTGTACCATTCCTCCAGCTCCTGCATATCATCTGCTTTGACCTTTCAGTTTGTGAAAAGATTTTTTTTTTTTTTTGAGATAGGGTCTCGCTCTGTAGCTACAGGCTGGTTCTGAACTCACTGTGGAGTCCAGGCTGACCTCAGACTCATGGCAATCCTCTTGCCTCAACCCCCTGAGTGCTGAGATTACAGGCATGTACCACCACGCCTGGCTTATGTGGTGCTTGGGAGTCAAACTCAGGTACTTAGTGCTTGATATAGCACTTGCTAGGCAAGGGCTTTAACTGCTGAGCTATACCCCTAGATCAAAAAGCTGTTTGTATAGCTCTCTGGCCTTCAGAAAATTTTTAGATAAAACAGTTTTAGATAATTAGGTAACAGATTTGATAATGACCACTGAGAAAAGCAATTTCCAATGCTAAATGTATTCACTGGTTTGTGTTTTTATTCCTGTTTAATTTAATTAGATGAAAAAATCACAGTAAAAAGCACAGGGGTATAGCCTAGGGTTAGAGCACTTGCCTAGCATGCACTAGATCCCGGGTTCAATATCCAGTAAGGTGGAAAGCAACAACAATAAAAAATACAACAACAATATAAACAAATTGCTCATTGTGGTGGCTCATACATATTATCCCAGCGCTTGGGACTGAGACAGGAGCATCTCAAGTTCAAGGCCAACCTCAGCTGCATGGTCAGACTCTGATAACAAAAATGAAACAAAACCAAAACCCAGACAAACACAAAACCTGATTTCAATTTTTTCTGAAATGTACCAGTTTTTTGTTTTAGACAGTGTCATCTCTTTGACTATAACAGAGTTAAAGTGATTTAAACATTTTTTAGGGAACTCAGTAGAATCGTAGTGTGGAACAGACTTACTCAACATGGAAGCACAAGAAGAAAAAAATGCAGGTCATAAGACTTGTCAGTTAGCCAGATGTTCCTAACCCAGGTTCTTCTACAGTTTTATTTATTCAGCCTGGTATATATTGCACACTGCAGCCACCTTCTTGCTCTTGTTTCCCAAGCAGTGTTACTGGTTTTCAGGATATCCTTCTGTCTTAGTTACTTTTCCTGTCGCTGTGACTCAATACCTGACATCTACAATGTAGGGAGGAAAGATGTATTGTAGTTTACAGGTTCAGAAAATCTCAGTCCATTGATGGGTGGGTGGCTGGAAAATGATGGAATCAGATTGTGGGGCTGCAGCTAGAGCTGCCTGGGACACAGAGATCCTCACAGCATGGTGGAGCAGAGAGACCCTGGGAGGAAGGGCAGAGGCAGCCCACACCCCTCCAGGTCAAGCCTTAAGTATCAGCAGATTCCAACCAGGCCCTACCTCCCAGCCCTACACAGTATCCATAGGTATGTGAGGCTTTTGGGGGATACTCCAGATCCAAACCAGCACACCTTTCTAATTTACCTATGGTTTTCTGTTCTTTTATTTTTTGAGACAGGGTCCTGCTGTGTTGCTTAGTCTGACCTTAACTCCTGGGCTCACATGGTCCTGCTGCTTTGCCTCCCAAGTCGCTGGGACCACAGCACAGGTATGTGATAGGCTACCCCACACTGATGACTCAGCAACTTTCTCCTCTTTCACACAGTTGGTAGCATGTTAGGCACTATTTTGTGTTTTGCCTTTAAAAAATACATATATATTCAAGAACCTTATAAACCAATAAATACTGTTTTTTAGGGCTACTTAGTATCTTATTATCTGGATATGCTTTTATTTGATGAGTCTCTTTCTGGCGAATGTGGTGTTTCTCATGTTGATGGTAGAAAATATTTTGAAATTTACCCAGAACATTTATGCCAGTTTTATTTCAGGTTAAGTATTGACGACACTCTTTCTCGTGTATGTGTTGTGATTTGGGCAAATTTGTTGTTGTATTTTATGGTAAGTTTATTACAGACGATGCTCCTAAGAATAAGGCTATATATCTTTTTGCAGGTGGTAAGTATAGGTTGAGTATCCCTTACCTGAAATGCATGGGAAAAGAATCATTCCAGATTTTGCTTTTAAACTGCGTACACATAATGAAATTTTTAAAAAATGGGAATGCTTGCATATATGTGGTGACATTTATTTTTTCAGTACTGGGTTCTGAACCCAGGGTCTTCAGATTGAGGTACAGTCACAGCTCTATTTTTTATTTTGGGATAGGACCTTACTAAGTTGCTAACATTACCCACTCTGGGCTCAAACTTGTGATCATCCTGCCTCAGCCTCCCAGGAGCTAGAATTATAGGCATGTGCCATGACATCCAGTCATAATGAGGTATCTTGAAGCCAGGACCCAAAGTCTTAACATAAAATTCATTTACATTTTATATATTCTGTATATACATAGACTGATAGTAACTTTGTGCAGTATTTGTAGTGTATGTGAATTTTGCCTACAACCTGTGATATTACATGAAATGTGGAATTTTCCATTTGAATGTCATGTTGGCACTTAAAAAGTTGGAGACTTTAGAGCATTCCAGATTTTGGATTTTCAGATTAGGGATACTGAACTTGTATAACTGTAGGAAGTCTTAAAAGTAGAATTACTGGGTCAAAGAATATATACATGTCCTAGTTACTTTTCGTTGCTGGGACAGAATACCTGACATCCACAACTTTAAGGAGGAAAGGTTTATTTTAGCTCACAGTTTCAAAAAGTCAGACTCTGTTCATGATGGATGGCTGGAAAAATGGTAGAGCCATGTGGACAGGTCAGATACAGAGACAGAGCTCCTTATGGCATGGTAGAACAGAACCAAGTCTGAGAGGAAAGGTGGAGCTACCCTTCCAGGTCAAGCCCCAGGCACCTCCCCCTTCCAGCCAGGTCCCACTGCCCAACAGTACACAGTATCCATAGGTTCATGAGTCTTTTGGGGGGCATTCCGTATCTAAACCACAGCATTCCACCCCTGGCCTTCAAGAGACTCATGTCTGACCTCCTATTTATTTATTTATTTATTTATTTATTTATTTATTGAGGCAGGGTGTCTGACCTCCTATTTATTTATTTATTTATTTATTGAGGCAGGGTCTCACTCTGTAGCCCAGGCTGGTCCTAAACTCACTAAGGAATGCAGGCTGACCTTGGATTCATGGCAGTCCTCCTGTCTCAGCCTCCTCAGTGCTGGGATTATAGGCATGTACCACTACACCCAGCTTATGTGGTGCTAGGGAATCAAACTTGGGTACTTAGCACTTCTAGTGCTTGCTAGGCAAACTCTTTAACTGCTGAGCCATTCCTCCACATACCCAAAATTTAACATTTCCAGCGCTGCTAAAAAAATCATAACTCAAAGGTCTCCTTTGAGACACAAGGTAAACTCTAAGCTGCAAGCTCCTGTGAAAACCAAAGAGTTAAGCACTTCCAACATTGAATAGCACGGAATAAATATTCACATTCCAAAAGGGAGGACTAGTAAGATAAAAGGCAATTGGACCAAAAACAAATTTTAAATCTGGCAGGGCAAGAGTTAAATTCTGTAGCTCCGTGTCCAGAACTGGGAGTAACTGTAGTGAAATGTGGGCTCCAAAGGATAGCCCCACCACCTCTACGGCATTACCACAGGCTGCAACTTCCATCTTCTCTCCATTTGATTGGTCCCACTCACAGCTTGCAACCTTCCTCAGGGAATGATCCATGCTTCTGGCTTTTCCAAGTTCTCAGCGTCTTTATTGTACCTTAGGCTTTGACTTCATACACTTCTCTGTGTCTTAGTTACTTGATTGTTGCTGTGAGACAATACCTGACATACACAAAGAGGTGGGGACGTATTTTAGCTCATAGTTTCAGAAGGTCACAGTCCACTTATGGGTGGCCAGTAACAGTGAAAGCACATGGTGGAGGAGGAGGTTGAGGCAGCACCTCACAGCATTGCATATGGGAAGCCAAGTCCCAAGAGGAAGGGAAGAAGCTACATTTAACCTTCCAGGTCCTGTCTCACTGATCTGCCCTTTCTAGGTCCAGCCTCAGTCTTCTACCCTTACCAGGTTTAAACCCTCACCACATACCTGTAATCTATAATCTACCACACACCTGTCTTCCACCATAAACATATTATCTACCACACACCCATAATCCACCCTTGCAGACCAGGCCCCCATCTCCTAACAGCCCATGGTTCTACATCCCAAATGCATGAGGCTTTAGGGGGGTTTTGCAGATCCAAGCCCCATACCCTCCTAGAGCATACTACCTGCCCTCCAAGGCTTCCCTCTGAAATCTGGGTGGTAACCCCATAACTCTTATACTCAGCAAGCCTGTGAAGCCAGGACCATGTGGGTGTTGCCCAGGTCTGCCAAGCCTTGAGCAGTAGCCTCATCCCCTTGGACAACTGTTGTTGAGGCTGCTGAGTTCTTAGATGGTAGAACGCCGGGTGGCTTTCTGTTTGGCACTGACAGGATTCCTTAGGGTACACAGAACCTCTCCACCCTTGAGATGGTAAAGGGTGGGGTCTTGCTGACTTGAGATGCCCTCCAGGCATCTTTGCTATAGTCCTGAATATAAATACTTGACTATTTTTTAAAATACTAATCTCTTCAACTTCCCTGTTCTCATCTGCCCCACTGTAGGCCATTTTAGTTTAGCAAAACTGAAATTTTAATACAATTTGCCTTTTTTCTGTCTTTCACCGTAGAATTGGCTAGAAGCTGTAAACAGTAGCCAAGTAACAGTGTGAACATTGGATTGCTTTGAGATTTCCTGTACCAAATTAAGTAATCCACCACCCTTAATCTCAGTTTCAGGCAAAGTCTTCTGGACAAGGGCAAAATGCCAACAGACTTTCTTCCAGAGCATAGCACATGTGGCTTTTAGACCATTTGCCAAAGCAATTCAGTTCTCCTTTCCGTCTGAAACTTCTTGTCCTGGCCTTTCTAATCCACACTTTTATCAGCATTCTGGTTTTCTGAGCTCTGACCACAGTCTCCCATCAAGCTTGGCTCATAGCACTTTAAGGCTTCTCCAGCCAGTATCCTTAAATCTTTCCAACTCCTCCCACAAGTCAGTTCCAAAAGCTTCTAAACCACACGATCAAGTAAAGTCACAGCAATAACCTCACTTGTCTGGTACCAATTTTTGTCTAAGTTACTTTCCTGTTGGTGGGACACAATACCCATCGTCTACAACTTTAGGGAGGAAAGATTTTTATTTTAGCTCATGGCTTTTTTGTCTGTTCGCGAGTGTGCAGCTGGAAATTGGTGTTAGAAACCCATAGTGGGGCCAGAGCCAGAGAAAGTGCACCTCTTGACATGGCAGAACAGAGTCAAGTCAGAAAGGAAGGATGGAAGCAGCACACGCCCCTCCAGGGCGAGCCCCAAGCACCTACCCCACCCAGCCAGGCCCCACCTCCCAACAGTACACAGTATCCATAGGGACATGAGCTTTGGAGGACACTCAGATCAAAACTACAACTGTACATTTGTAATTTTGATAGGTTTGCCTGAGTGCCTCCATAGTAGCCATACCATTTTACAGTCTCATTAGTAAGGTGGGAGAATGCCTGCTTATCCTCCCTTACCGTAGATGGTTATCACATTGCTTTAGTATTTGCCATTGTCACAGGTGTAAAATGGTATTTCAGTGCTTTTTTTTTTTAACTTTTCTTTTCTTTCTTTTTCTTTTTTTTTTTTTAGACATAGTCTTACTCTGTAGCCCAGGCTAGCCTTGGACTCACAGCAGTACTCCTGCCCCAGCCTCCCCATTGCTATAATCACAGTCAGGCCATCACACCTGGCTTTATATGGTACTGGAGAATTGAACTCGTGGCCTTATGCTTGCCATATGGGCACTTTAACCACTGTGCCATTCCTCCAGCCATCTTTTGGTGCTATTCTATTCTGCTGTTTAGAGATGATGAAGCAACTTCCCATTGCTTGGATAAAATATTGACATCTGTAGCTTCAAGAAGAGGTTTATTTTGTCTCCTGGTTTCTGAGGTTTTAGTATATGGTCAGCTAGCTTCAAGGCAGAGACAGCATTGTGGCAGGGGTGGTGGAGGGAAGCTTCTCAGTTTATGGTATATAGGAAGTACAGGTCAAGGAAAGAGCCCAAGAAAAAGGGGCCAGAGACCAGATATAGTCCCCAAGATCACGGTGCCATGACCTACCCAGAAGTGTGCAAGGTGCATTACTAGTCTAGGTATGTATCAAGGCAATTAAGTTGACACTCAGGATTAACCAGGTTACGATTGTGTGTGTGTTGGTAGGGATTAAACCTAGAGTTTTTACACTGAACTTCATTCCCAGCCCTGTTTCATTTTGAGATAGAATCTTACTAAATGGCCCAGCATGGCCTTGAACTTGAATTCTTCGTGCCTCAGCCTTTGGACAGATTTCTTAATTTGTATTTCCTATTTCAATGAACGACACCAAAATCTGTTGAGTTTCATCATCCCTCACATCTCCTGATAGGTCTTCAGCCGTCACTTCTCCGCTTTCCCGTTTCCACAGTTATTGCCACCTCCTCCACTGCCTCCTCTTCCTCTTTTTTTTTAAAGATATAATCTCAATATGTTGCTCAGGCTTTGAACTCTAGGGCTCAAGTGATAACCTCTGCCTCAGCTACCCAAGAGCCCCTGCAGCCCCTGCTTATATGTACCCTGTACCACTGGGCTCAGCAACAGCTGTAGGTTTTTTTTAAATTGTTTTTTTTTTTCTTTTCTTTTTTCTTTTGAGACAGGGTCTCACTATGTAGCCCAGGCTGGTCCTGAACTCACTACGGAGCCCAGGCTGGCCTCTAGGACTCACAGCAGTCCCTCCTGCCTCAGCCTCCTGAGTGCTGGCATTACAGGCCTGTGCCACCATGCCCAGCTTATGTGGTGCTGGGGAATGAATTTGGGGCCCTGTGATGATTATCATGTTGTCTTAGTCGCTTTTCTGTCACTGGACATAGTACCTGACACCTACAGCTTACAGGAGGTTTATTTTAGCTCGCAATTTCAGGGGTCTCAGTCCATACATAACCCGCCAGCTCCAGTGGAATAAGGGCTTGGTATGGTGGAAAGCTGTTTACAGCATGACAGGCAGGAAGCAGAGAAAGGAGGGCTCCACTGGCAAGAATACACCCTTCTCGGTTGTGCACTCAGTGGCCAGCCTTCCAGCCAGGCCCTACCCTGTAGCAGAGCATGAATCATCCATAGATGAGTCTACTGATGGGTACAGCACTCCTGTAATCCAACTACCTTCCAAACACATGAGACTTCTGGGAAACTTTTTAGATCTAAACCATAATATTCTACCTCTGGTTCTCAAAACACTCACATCTGTCTCATTATGCAAAATACATTTAATCCATCTTTTACAGTCACCACAGGCTTAACAGTTCCAGAACTGATGAAAAGTCCATGTCCAATGTTTCATTGGAGGGCTCGGTGCTCAGTTCACTGTTTGCCTAACAAGCACAAAGCTCTGGGTTCAATTCCACAGCACCATGTAAGCCAGGCATTGTGGTGTGCACCTGTCATCTCAGCGCTTGAGAGGCTGAGGCAGGAGCATTGTTGTGCGTTCGAGGCCAGCCTGGCTACATAGTAAGTTCAGGACTAGACTGGACTATAGAGTGGGACCTTGTCTCAAAAAAAAAAAAAAAAAAAAGTCTTGTCTGAGACTCAAGGACTGTGAGCCCCTATAAAAATCAGAAAGAAAGTTAAACACTTCCAACATACAATGATGTAAAGATTACCATTCCAAAGGGAGGAATAGGTGGATAGAAAACAATAGGACCAAAGTAAGACCAAAACTCAGCAGGCCACACGTTAGATCCTTTCCTCTGTGTCCAGCACTTGAATCAGTTTATGGTGAGATGGTAATTCCAAGGGGCTTGAGTGGTCGTGCTCATTAACATTATAGCACTAATGTTTGCAAAGTTCATGGCCTCTCTCAGGGTGGCTTTTTTCAGTGCCTGCAGCTTTTCTCAATATGCATTCCATGCTCTTAATATCTCCAACTTCTTGGAATCCCCACCACACTTTTGGCTGCATTCTCACAGCTTCATGAACTGCTTTCTCAGGGGTACACTGCCTTCTGGAAGGCAGCATCCATGACCCCATAACTTACATTTTGCATACCTGTAACACCAGCAGCATGTGGATGATGCCAAGATCTGCTGCCTATGGAAGTGGTAGCCCAGTCCTCATAGACATGACAACAGTCTTTTGAGTACTTGAAGGGGTGAACTCAGAGATTCACTTTCCTAGCCCCAAAGGAGCTGTGCTTCCTGGAGCACTCATCCCAAAGCTGAAATTTATACTTATATACCTTTGAGCTTGTGAGGGGTAGAGTCTTACTGATTCCAAGATGTACTCAAGGCATCTTTCCTACTGGCCTGATGCAAAGCACTTGGTGGCATCTTCTCTTTTTTTTGGGGGGAGGGGTGTTAAGGGAGTGCTCCTGGGAATGGAGCCCAGGCCTTCACACTTAGCTACATCCCTAGCCTGTTTTTGCTTTTGAGACAGGGTCTTGCTAACTTGCTAAGGTGCCCAGGCTGGGCTCAAACTTGTGATCCTTCTGTTTCAGCCTCCCAGAATTCTGGGATTACAGGCCTATGTCACCAGGCTTGCTTAGGCTTTTTATTAATGCTAATCTTTTTAGCAGTTGTACTCTTCTTTATCCTAAAGTTGTAAGCACTTTCTGATGAAATTGCAAATTTTATAGCTGCTTTTTGTTCTAATATTTGCTCCTGATTTTCACTATAGATCTGTATAAAAGTAGTCAACAGTACTCTTGCCACAGTGCAAACACTGGGCTGCCTTAAAATTCATCTCTCAGATTAATTAGTCTACCACCCTTAACCTCAGTCTCAGGCGAAGTCTGAGGACATGAGCAAAATGCGGGACACTTTTTGTCATAGTATAACACACATGGCTTCTAGTCCAATTGTCAAGTAGAGCCCTCCTTTACATTTGAAGCCTCTTGAGCCTAGGCCTTTCAGCTGGCATCCCTGTCAGCATTCTGGGCTTCTGAACTCAGATCAGAATTTCCCCTGAAGCTCGACTAAGTGCGTTCTGGGGCTTCTCTAGCTGCCATCTTCAAACTTTCCCAAACTCTTCCCACACACCAGTTCCAAATGCTTCTAAACAACATGGTGACATGCAGTCACTGACCTGGTTCCTGCTACTAATTACTATCTTAGTCACTTTTCATCTCTGGGACACAGTACTCAACACCTACAACTTAAAGGAGAGGTTTATTTTAGTTCACAGTTTTAGAAGTCTCAGTCTGTGCATGGTCGGCAAGCTCCAGTAATGGAAGGGCCTAGTGTGGAGGAAGGCCATTTAATGAATGGCAGCCAGGAAGCACAGAGAAGGGAAGATCTGGGGATAGGAATATACCCTTCCATGGGCTGGAGGCACAGTACAGTGATTTGAATGCTTGCTTAGCAAGTGCAAGCCCTGGGTTTGATTCCCCAGCACAACATACACCTGGCGTGATGGCACACACCTGTAGCTCTAGAACTTGGAAGGCTGAGGCAGGAGGATTGCTATGAGTTCCATTCCAGCTGAATTACAGAGCAAGACCTGTCTTTAAAAAGAAAATGTGTTACAGTTATTTTAGAATTCTTCTAGCAAGTTTTCTGAGTTTTTTTGTTTGTTTTACCAGAAACCGTGCTCCCCCTGTCAAACCCTTCCAAGCTGTGACCCAAGTGGGCCTTCCCTCCAACCAAATCCCACCCTCTGGCAGCATATGAAATCATCAGTGGACTAATTCACTGATGAATATAGTACCCCTATGATCTAATCACCTTCCAGACACATGAGACTTTTAGATTTAAAACCTAACCCCTGTAGATTTTTTGTAATGTTTTTCTATTTTAATTTTTGGTTTTAAAAATATACATTAATATGATTTGGGGTCATTTACCTAGTGTTTCTGGAATAAATCCTACCTGGTCATGATGTTTTTTTTTATATTCATGGGGATCTTGGTGTATAGTTTTCTTGTTTGTGATAACTTTTCAGAATTTTTTTCCTGGTGGTTTGTTTCTTTGTGTTTGTTTGTTGCACTGGGGATTGAACCTAGAGGTACATCCTAGTTCTGTTTGTTTATTCATTTTGGTATTGGGGTTGAACTCAGGCCTTTGGACTGAGCCTGAGTTACATACCCAGACTTTTTTTTTCCTTTCCTTTTCTCTCTCTCCCTCCCTCCCTCCCTCCCTCCCTCCCTTCCTTCCTTCCTTCCTTCCTTCCTTCCTTCCTTCCTTCCTTTCCTCTCTCTTTCTCAGTACTAGGGGTTGAACTCAAGGCGTTCACACTGAGCTACATTCCTAGCCCCTTTTTATTGTTTCTTTGAGACAGGTTCTTGCTCACTAGTTTTCAGAGTTGTCTTAGCTGGGGTCAAATTTGCTGTCTCCTAGTCTGAGCCTCTCAGAGTGCTGGGATTACAGGTTTGTGCCACCAGGTGGATTGATTGGTTGGTTGGTTCGTTGTGTTTTTTTTTTTTTTTTTTTTTTTTTTTTTTTTTTTTTTTTTTTTTTTTTTTTTTTTTTTTTTTTTTTTTTTTTTTTTTTTTTTTTTTTTCCTTTCGGTATGTTGAGAAAGTCACTGAGTTGCCCAGGCTGGGGTCAAACTTGCAGTCCTCCTACATTATCCTCCTAGAGTTCTGGGAATACTGGCCTACACCACCATCCTGACGCTCGCTCGCTCGCTCGCTCGCTTTCTTTCTTTCTTTCTTTCTTTCTTTCTTTCTTTCTTTCTTTCTTTCTTTCTTTCTTTCTTTCTGAGAGAAGGAACTGTTGAATGGCTTTACTTGACCTTTTTGTTAGGGTAGAGCCTGTTAGTGTGACCTCCGTTCTCACGACTGTTGACAACACCAGGGTGCGTACAGTTGTAACACTTGTAGCAGGTCATCTTATCACAGGCGTACTTCTGGGCCAGCTGGCCCAGGGGAGGCTCTGTGATGCTACCACGCAGGTGAAGCACCAGGTGCAGAGTGCCTCTGCATGTTGTAGTTGGAGAGGGTGTGGCTGTCCTACAGCTGCTGGCCTGTGAATATCAAACACTGCTGGTCAGGGGGATGCCCTCCTTGTGTGGATCTTGGCCTTGACGTTCTCAGTGGTGTCACTGGGTTCCACCTCAAGGGTGATTGTCTTACCCATGAGAGTCTTCACAAAAATCTGCATGATTGTGTCTCCCTCTCAGCCGCCTTGTTGAAGAGAAAGAGTCCATGTGTGAATCTTAAGTTTTATTTTTGAGACAGGGTCTCACTGAGTTACCATGGCTGGGCATGACTTTGTGATTCTCCTACCTCCATCTCCCTCACTGTAGTCCAGGCTGATCCTGAATTCAGTGTGTTCCTCAGTCTGGCCTTGAACTCACAGCAATCCTCCTGCCTTAGCATTCCAAGAGTTGGAATTCCACCATATAGTTTATGTGGTACTGGAGATTTAAACTTAGGGCCTTGTGTTTACTAGGCAAGTGCTGTAACCACCAAGCTTTACCCCCAGGCCTATCACCTTGATTTTTTTAACTTATTTTTTAAAAAAATTCCATTGATGTATTTATTTTCAGAAGTATTAAACTCAAAAGTTTATCATTTTATGGCTGCACTTCGAGAGCATTATACTAAGCAAAACAAATTAGGCACAGAAGGTTAAATATTGCATGATTTCTCTTCTGTGAGGAACCCAAAATATAATTAATCAAGAGAATAAAATAAAAGAGGAATAATAGGAAATGGAGAGGTAGATATGTGGTGATGGGAAGGGGATCAGGAGAAAGGGGAAGCGAGAGGGCAGGGAGGGCAAGAGGAGGTAAAATGATATGATATGTATATAATATGCATCAATTTCCCAAGATGAATGTAATTATGTATTATAAACATGAATAAAAATAATAGTTATGGGAAGAAATAAACTAATGTTGACCATTTGATTTTCCCCCCATTTTTATTTATTTTTTAAGTTTGGAATTTATTGAAACAGATGATTTACTTCAGTTTCTTTTCTTTCCTCCATTTTATTGATATGTATAAGTGCAAAATTTAAGGTTTACATTGATCTTGAGCATTTTGTACACATACATATCTTGTCAAGGTAGCAAGGCCTTCCCCGTTCTCCTTTTGACCCTGCCCCTACGTACCCCTCCCTACCTCCCCAGTCCCACCCTCCTGGTTCACTTTGTTTTTCACTTTAAGTTCCATGAGATAATTGTGATCTGGGTTTCTCATATTAGAGAGACCATTCAATGTTTCACCTTCTGATTCTGACTCACTTCACTAAGCATGATGGTCTCAGGTTTCCTCCAGTTGCTTACAAAAGCCTCCAAAGCTGTTGGATTTTATAGATGCGTAGTATTCCATTGTGTATAAATACCAGTTTGTGTATCCATTGGTCTGTTGATGGGTATTTTGGTGACTTCCATGTTCTAGCTATTGTTAGGTGTGCTGCTATGTACACGGGTGTACATGTATCTCTGTTATGTGTTGTTTTTAACTCTTGGGAATATTCCCAGGAGAGGTATCGCTCCCCCATTTTTATTAAAATGTATATGCCATACATAATGGTTACAGTGAACTTGAGTATTTTGTGCACATATATATCACATCAATATTATGATACTTTCCCCTCCCCATTTTTGGCTTTCCCACACCCTTCCCATCCTCCCCAACTCCCACTATCACACTCATTTGGTTCTATAGAATGCCTGTATTCTGGGCTTCCCATATCAGAGAAACCATGTGATATTTAAAATATTTAATCTGCATCTGACTCACTTCACTGCTCAAGTCACCACTTTTTCCCCCCATCATTTTTATTAATATATATATATGCAATACATAATCGTTACAATGAACTTGAGTATTTTGTGCACATACATATCACATCAGTATTATCCCCAAATGTCCTGAGTTCTGTGCTTGGAGTAGGCAGTAAGGGGGGACCTAAGAGTCTGATGGCCTCTGAGGTATCACAGTGACCCCCAACCCCCTCAGCAAAGGTTTCCTGTCTGTTCTGGCTTCCCTCCCCTGAGGGCGGGGCTCTCCACCTTCAGAGGTGCTGCCACTACCACCTGAACCATTAGGGGGTTGGCAGTCTTTCTCTCCTCTTCACAGCTGTCTTCTGTGCCAGTTTCTTTCTAAGCCCTGTTTAAGAGTGGCCCCAGAAACCCTGGTGTGGTCTTCTGAGCTTTTGTTTATATAGTTCAGCCTCAGGCCCTTGTAAAAAAAAAAAAATGGCTCTGCCTGTGTCACTGCCCACATTAGCTGCCGAGCATTGCTTCTGGTCTAGGCTCCAACAAGCCTTTTCTAGGGGAAGTTTGCAGTGTGTTTGTAGTTTACACTGTGTTTTTGGAGGCTAGGGTACCAGCTTCTGTCAATTTCTACTTTTCCCTGACCTGTGCTCACCTAGGTCAGATGTTCTGGGCTCTGGGTTTTCCTTGTCTGTGGGTGGCTCCAGGCCGCTAGGGTGGCTTCCAGGGATGCTGTTTCCTCCACGTCTGATTCGTCTTCAGGACCTTGCCGTGGCCTCTTTTCCATTGATGGGGTGCTCCTTCCTCTCCTAGCTAAGTTGAACGGGCAGTTTTTAATTATATTCTCAACTTTTTAAGTGAGTCCATGAGGAGACATTGCACAGCTGTGTTACTTGGCTGTCATCTTGCCCAGAAGACTCTCTTTTAACTTATTTTTGAAACAGGTCTCACTGTGTTGTTCAGGTAGATCTTGAGCCTTTAGGCTAGGACTGTAAGCATGCACCACTGTAACTGACTTCAAGTTGATTTTTTAAAACCTTTTAACACAATCCCAGTAGTATTTGATAGCTTCTTTGCTTACTGGTATGAATTTGCCTTAGTACCTTATCCTTATTTTCTTTTCTTTATTCAGTACCCAGGCCTTTGTACTGACCTACATCTCCAGACCTATTTGTTTGTTTGTTTATTGAAATACTAGAGATTGAATCCAGAGCCTTCACACTGATCTATATCCTCAGTCCATTTTTTGCCAAATTATTCTCTTTATTAGTTACCTCATACAAATACTATATAATTATTACCAATTATGAAGCATTTTTACAAGTATGAGATGTATTTTTTCCTAAACATGATATGCTCAAATATAAATAATCCACTTTATTCCTTGCTATAAACGTAAAGAACGTGCAGCTAGAGAGTCAAAGCCAAATTATTAAATCCAAGACAGCTAAAAGCAAATTTCTTTTTTCATATTTAATACAGGTTCTCCATAAACAACTTACAAACATGTCATCGAACACAAAAATACATAAGATCAATCACCTTGAGAAATTGGTACAAATACATGGGGCACCTTGATTGTTTTTACATCTGTTTTTTGCCCTTCTCTCTCGCCACATTTCCTCTGTGTCTCTATAAAGCCTTTTTATTTTCCTATATTTTTTATTTTGCTTTTTAACTTTATTATACTTTGGTTTTCTCATATTTGAAGAATTACATGACATTTAACCTTCTGTATCTGATTCATTTCACTAAGTATGAAATGTGCATCCACTTTCCTACAAAAGATTCATATTTATCTTTGTGGCAAAGTAGTATCCCATTGTGTAAATATGGCACGTTTTCTTTATCCTTTCATCTGTCGATGAACAGATTGGCTTCCTCCAAGATTTAGCTGTTAGGAGTTGTGCTACTATAAACATGGGTGGCGTGTGTCACTGTTGTATGACTTTAACTCTTTTACAAAGATCCCCAGAAGAGGTACAGCTGGGTCAAATGGGATATCTATTTTAAGTTTTTTGAGGAATCTTCATACTGCTTTCCATAATAATTTTCCCCCACTATTTTTTAATACACATATGCAATACATAATGTTTACAATGAACTTGAGTATTTCGTGCACATATATATCATATCAACTTTACAATCCCCTCCCATTTTGACCCTCCCACACCCTCCCCATCCCTTCTACCCAACTCTGGCTATCACATCATGTGGTTGTATAGAATGACTGTGTTCTGGGCTTCCCAAGTCAGAGAGACTATACAGTCTACATAGTACTTAACATATTTAATCTTCTGCATTTGAATCATTCCACTTAAATCACCACTCTTTAGCTCAGCTTCCTATTCCTTGAGTGGGCTGCAGTGGTCAAATCTTGATGCCTCTTCTCTGAGTCAAGCTGATCCCTTTATTGGGACATTTGCCAAAAGTTTTTTTTCTATATTTTGCTATATCTTTGTTGATACTTGTAGACCTGTGCCTCTTAACCCACAGGTCTCACCAACAGTTTGTTGTTATGCTTTTGGATTTTTGCAAGTCTGGAAGGTAAAAAGTGATGTCTCTTTGCAGTTCTGGTTTGAGAGGAGTTTTGTGTTTGATGACATGTTAGTAAGTTGTTTATGGAGAACTTGTATTAAATATGAAGAAAGAAATTTGCTTTTAGATGTCTTGGATTTAATAATTTGGCTTTGACTCTCTAGCTGCACGTTCTTTACCTATGTTTATAGGAAGGAATAAAGTGGATTATTTATATTTGAGCATATCATGTTTAGGAAAAAATACATCTCATACTTGTAAAAATGCTTCAGAATTGAAAGAGTAATTTTATAGTATTTGATTAGACTCTTCTGATAATACCTGAGGAATAAGAATAGTATTGTCTCGGTTACTTTTTCATTGCTGGGACACAGTACCCAACACTCCAACTTAAGGGAGGAAAGGTTTATTTCAGTGCAGGTACAGAAGGTCTCAGTCCATTCATGGCTGGCTTGTAGCAGGAGAATGGTGTGGTGGAGGCCTAGCTGGAGAGCAGTCAGATGGAGCTGGCATATACCCTTCTCGATCATGCCCCAGTGATCTTGCCCTTCCAACCAGACCCTACCTTTTAACAGCATAGAAAACCAATAGATTGACCTCCATGACTGGACCACCTTCCAAACAGGAGGCTTTGGGGGACATTCCAGATGCAAGCCACAGCAAATGCAGTGCCAGCATGTGTGTGCATGTCTGTGCTTATGCACATACATGTGTGTTCATGTGCTGTGTGGCCAGGCTGACCTTGAACAACTCACAGTGATCTTTCCACCTTAGTTGCTCGGGTGCTAGGATTATACACATGCCACCAAGTCCATATGCCAGTTTCATAAAGAGAAAACTGATGTTTCAGAAGGTTGAAAATGTGCTGTGTAACATAACAAGTGGTAGAGCGAGGCTTAAACTTAAGGTTTCCTTCAATGGCACAGGCCTGTAGTACTAGCATTCTGGGAGGCTGAGGCGGGAGGATTGAAATTTTAAGCCTGAGCTGGTCAACATAGTGACTTAGTGAACCCCTGTATCAGTATCAGAAATAAAGATGGGCTGGGGGTGTAGCTTCATGTGAAGGCCCTGGGCTTGATGCTCCACTCCCAACTCCTGCTCTTCCCCAACACACATACAAACCAGACTTACCTGCGTACTACAGATTCTGTACAGTTTTTGTGTATTTGTCAAAGGAGGCATGACCTGTTTTTCCCAGAAGGTGGCAATGTTTCTTTTAATATTCACAAAAATTCAGTTTCCCATTGGAGGTACAAAAAAGAGAAAGAGAATTCTTTCAGCACACATTCTTGAGCATAAGTTATGTTTATATGTTAAAGATAAAAAGATTAGTAAAATTGGTGCCTACCTCATAGGAGTTTACATTCTGAGATCAAGAGGTGGAGGTGTGACAGGATAGTGTGGAGTGCTTCCCTTGTACTTGTTAGCAAGGGCCTTGGCCTGATCTCTGATTCTGCAAAAGAGTAAAGAAATGCCTACAGTAATTTCAAACAAAATGTTATAGGGATGAAAATTTATGATGGCCCTTTTGAGTGTGTGTGTTTGTGTATGTGTACGTGCGTGAGCACAGATTTGTTTTTTGCCCTAGCGCCAGGAATCAAACCTCAGGCCTCCTGCAAGTTAGGCAAGCACCCTATTACCAGGACCCTTTGAGATTGTGTCTTTATGTGATCCTGGGAGTATAACTTCATCTAGCACGCAAGTGAGAATGAGCTTTCTCTCGTGGTAGGAGACACAGTAAATTCAAGCTCTCAAACTTTTTTATGACACAAAGGCAAGTAATAAAAAGAAAATACATGGGTCTAGTGGGGTCATAGCACTCTGTGAGGCTTAGGAAGGAGGATTGCAAATTTAAGCTCAGCCCTGGAACTTGGTGACTTAACAAGACCCTGTCTCAAAATAAAATATAAAAAATTGGCCTGGGGTGTTCGTCAGTAGTCGAGCACTTGCCTCGCTATATTCAAACCCCATTACTGCTACCACCAACAACAAAAAAATTGACTGAGGATGTAGCTCAGTGCAAAGGCTCTAGGACCAATTATATATGAATGTGAAGAGAAAAGCTGCTAGATTTCTATTGTGGTTTGGCTCTGGAGTGTCCCCCCAAAAGTCTCATGTATTTAAATGTTAATGTATTGTCTATGGAACCATGTGCTGTTGGTAGATTGGGGCCTAGTCTGGAGGGGTGGATCAGAGGCGTGTAAGTTATGATTAAAGGCATGTAAGTTAGTATTAAAGGCGTGTAGTAGCCACACCTTCCACACCTGGATCCAGGGGGTGCTGATCATTGGGATGAGACCTGGAAGGATATATAAGCTACCTTCCTTGGACTAGGACTAGTCTCAACCTGCCTTCCTGTTTGTGATGTCCTGAGAAGCTGCACCACCTCTGCCTCTGCCATGTACTTTGATTGGTGCCTGCTGCCCCTGAATGGACTTGTGACCTTCTGAAACTGTGAGCTAAAAAGAAACCTTTACTAAAATTTGTGGGTGTCTGGTATTGAGTCATAGTAACAAAAAGTAGCTAAGACAATGTCCTAATGTACCATGTGCCGTTCTATTACTGCCAGTGCTTTCAGTGTCCTTTTTTTTATGGTTGGTATTGAACCCATGGGGCTTACTCTTGACTTCTGAACATACTTTCAGCATTTTAAATTACACACACACATACACACAAATTTTTTGGCACTAGGGATTGAGCCCAGGGTCTTTACAATGGGTTATATCCCCAGAAGTCCATTTTTATTTTAGATTTAGAGACAGGCTCTTGCAAAGTGGCCTAGGCTGGGCTTGAATTTATGATTTCCTGCCTCAGTCTCCTAGAGTGCTGGGATTATAGGCCTGAGTCACTAGTCCTGTCTTAGCTTTTTAGATTTGAGTATTCTTTCATAGTCCATTCATTCAGTACAAATATTTTAAAATTTTAGATTAGCCAGGTGGTGCCGAATGCTAAGGCATGGTGTACAAAATAGTCTCTGTTCTCAACTAACTTCTGCCTCTGAAGAAGCATGCATTCATGACTATTAGCCTTATGAATTCTGTATGTTGATACTTCAGAAATTATTTCTTACATTCAAATTTGTTTCATGTGAGAGTTTTAGGGTATGATGTCAGTTATACCAAGAAGGAAAAGAGAATCAAACAAATTACCTTATTTTTTGTTGGTTTTTTTTCCCCTTTTTATTTTATAAATTACCTTCTAAATGTATGATAAGTCAAAATTCAGAGTTTTTTTTTTCCATACTGAGGATCAAACCCAGGGCACTCTGCTGCTAAGGTACATTCCTATTCCTCCCTTCCCACCCCCCCCCCTTTTTTTTTTTTTGAGAGACAGGGTCTCACCCTGTAGTCCAGCCTTGTCCTGAACTCATCAGGAAGCCCAGGCTGGCCTAAAACACACAGCAATACCCTGATTACAAGTGTGTGCTGAGATTACGGGTCTGTGCCACCATTTGACTGCTGTGCTATTCCTCCAGTGTCGTCCTCCCCCACACACCTTTCTTTGAGACAAACTCTTAATAAATCGCTTAGGACGGCCTGAAACTTGTAGCCTTCCTGCCTTAGCCTCTGAGTAGCTGGGCTTATAGGCATGAATCACCATGCCTGATTTCAGGTAGAATCTTGAGCATTTAATTTGTAGTTCTCAGCAGCTACAGTTTTCTTTTTCTTTTATTAATAATTAATATTCATTTATTTATTTTGAGAGAAGTCTAGCTATATAGTCCAGGCCAGCCTTAAACTTGTAGCTCAAGCTGGCCTTACCTTATGATCCTCCTGCCTCAACCTTCTGCTGCTGGGACTACAGGCTTGCACCACCACACCTGGCACAGGTGTAGTTTTCCATAAACCTTCTTACTATTTGTATTGTAAGTTTATCTGTAGAAGTATTGCCCAGTGTGCAAAGTAAGGGTAGGTTGCGATATTGAGTATTTGCTGTGTGAGATAAAGGGTTCATTTGAGGAAAATAGCTGAACTTTTACCTGTGGAGAGTCCTCAGATTATTTTTTAATTATTTCTGACCCCAAAATAAATGCTTAGGATAATTCTTAGTTTTAGAGGCAAAAAGGGATAGACTTAAGAGAAAAATCTGGATTCTGGTGCTAGTTATGACAGTTGGACCCTTCTCCCATAACTGTGTACAACTGGGTTTCTCTCTCTCTCTCTTTTTTTTTAAATCTGAAAGTGAGAGAACAGGTGTGCGGGTACAGCTCCGTGGAGAAGTGTGCCTAGCACGGATGAGGCTCTACGTTCCCTGCCTGGCAGCAGGGGAAGGGAAGAATGATCCAGTCAATCAGTATCTTGGCTTGCTATTGTTTCCATAGCCTCTCATGTTTTGCAGTATGTTAGGTGTAGCCATATGAAATTGCCAATATCCGATGAGAGGAAAAGATTAAAATTTGACCTACGTCAACAGGAGTTTGATCTAACCTTGTAATGAAATGCCATCATGAGAACCACTGGGGTCATGTGAGTTATTTAAGGCCTGTTGGAACCAAACCAGATTGATGCCTCAGGTACAAAGTAATATACATCCGGAGAATGTAATATATGTGACCATAAATATCACCAGATGATCAGTGTCCTTTCTGAGAATGGGTAGGTCCCAGTCAAATCTTCGTATTGTCACATTATGCTGATTTTCTGTTCCAGTGATTCCAGGTGTTTTGGTTCCTTTATTTATTTATGAGACAGGGTCTCTCTCTATAGCTCTGGCTGGCCCTGGACTCACAGCAGTACTCCTGTCTCAGCTTCCTCAGTGCTGGGATCACAGGTATGTACCACCACACATGGCTTATGTGGTACTGGGGAATCGAACTCGAGTACTTAGTGCTTGACTTAGCACTTGCTAGGCAAGTACTTTTAACTGCTGAGCCATTCCTCCAGCCTTTTTTTTTTTTTTTTTTTGAGACTGTCCCACTCTGTAGTCCAGCCTGGTTCTAAGGTCACTGGGTAGCCCAGACTGGCCTCAAACTCACAGCAATCCTCCTGCCTCAGCCTCCTGAGCGCTAGGATTATCCTATATTTTTTCTTTCAGTGTCTGGCAAAGGAAAACTTCATTCGAAAAAGAATTTTTTTAGGAATTTCTCTGTGGTAATTTTTGGCCAGAAACATTTGTCACTACAGGAAAAAGAAGTAATATGAGCAGTAATATCCAGGATGCAAGATAAACAATTCTTCAGAGTGTTCTATCTTTTCCCCATTTTGCAGTGAATTAAGCCATGGAAGGAGTTGAGAGGCCAAACTTTTCCTATTTCTAGATTTGGACCAAATTTGTCATTTTATCCTACATCAGAAGGGGTCAGGGCTGAGCTTTGCTTTGTCGTGTTATATAGGTCTTAAGTTTTCTGGATGAGGAAGCTATTTTTTTTTTTTAAACTGGGGATTGAATGCTGGCTCTTCACACTGAGCTACATCCTCAGACTTTTTTTTTGAACCAGTCTTTCTAAGTCACTAAGTTACCTAGGCTGAGCTCAGACTAACTTTGCTACTCTGCTGCCTCAGCCTCCTAGAGTGTTGGAATTACAGGCTTACACTACTGGTTTCCCTAACTATTTTTTGAGACAGAGTTTTGCTAGTTGCCCAGGTTAGTCTTGATCTTGTGACGCATCCATCTGCCTCAGCCCCCAGGCTGCTGGGATTACCAACATACGTGCCACCACATGGCTGGAAGCTGATGTTAAACTCTTCTTCACATCCTTCTACAGCATAACCTCCTTCCTTTGCCAGGAATCAGATTCAACTTTTGGCTTGTTTTAATTATTTAGCATTTTTAGTACAATAGTTAATCTGTGCAAGAAAAAATAACTGACGGTGCATTTATATCAGAGTGAGAAGGGGAAGTATGCGAGGAGCTCCCGGGCGCTGCTTTCCACCTACAGGTCTCTGTGCCATACCCGTTTGGAGCTTTGCTAGCCAACTTGCCTGCCTTAAGACTCCCAGCATTTGTGCCACCTCAGCCTGATTCCAGTGGGATATCTGGCTGGAGTCCAGCACACCAGCAGGTAATACGTGTTTCTCAGTTCTTCACTCTGTTGTGGAAAGGGGCAAAAATAGCAAGCAGACATCTTCCAACTGCAGCTTGAGGCTGACCTGACTCCAGTTCCTAGACTTCTGGACTTGCAATACTTGTGCTTACTTTGTTGATACTGACAGTCCAACCCAGGGCCTTTTCACATTTTTTAGTTTTGATTTTTGAGGCACAGTCTTGCTAAATTGCCTTAGCTGAGCTTAGATTGATGATCTTCCTGCAGCATACTCCCAGAGTACTGGGATTTCAGACCTGTAGCCCCGGGCCCCGCTGGCGTGTTTGTTTAAAAGTGTTTTTTTGTGAGGCAGGCCTGGCGGTGCAGGCCTGTAATCCCAGTACTCGAGAAGGCAGCGGCAGGTGGATTACAAATTTGAGCCCAGCCTGAGTAATTTAGTAGTTGGGGAGACCCTATCTCAGAATGAAAAATAAAATGGCCTGGGGGTATTGCTCAGAGTTAAAGCTCTGGGTTTGATCCTCAGTACCCACATGCATAAATACATAAATAAATAGAATAAATGTATTTTTTCTGGAGAAATCACAAACCAGTCTATATTAAATCAGATGCAAACATCTATTAACAAGAGAAATTACAAATAATGCTTATTTTACTTTTTTTCCTCTCAGAACAATTCTAGTGCCGGGCCCTGATAATTAGGAAGTAGATGCTGAAAAAAACTAAAAAAAAAAAAAAAAAAATGTGGACAACAGAATGGGCAAAACACAAGGGAATCAAAGTAAGCATGCTGGAAGTAGGAAGATGCTTTCCCTCAGCCTTCCCTGAATCTAAGTACTGAACTCTGTTACCTTCCCAGTCTTTCCACAGAATTCTATAACTCTTTCAAAATGTATTCACTAGGGAACTAGGGGTGCAGCTCAGTGGGTAAGTGCATGGTGTGAGGCCTTAGGTTCGGTTTCTAGCTTTGCAAAAAATACACACACTGATAGGAAGGATGTGGTTTGAGATTGGCGGCGGGTGAGGGGTAGTGGGGGTGGTGTGTGTGTGTGTTTCATTTTGTTTTGAGACAAGGTCTCCCTCTGTAGTCCAGGCTGGTCCTAAACTCACTGTTTAGCCCAGGCTGGCCCCAAACTCACAACAGTTCTACTGCCTCAGCCTCCCCATGTTGGGATTACAGGCATACACCGTGATGCCTGGCTAATTTTTATGTGATTCTGGGGAATTGACCCCAAAGCCTTCTGCATGTTAGGCAGGTGCTTTACCCACTGAGCAATGCCCCTGGCCCCTGTAATTGATTTTGTTGATACTCTAATACAGCTCATGTTTGATACCAGTTTGTGTATTGGGTTCATTTTACTTGTGTGGCCCTAGACAACTCGAATTTTTTGTGTTTGTTCATATAAATGGAATTGGACTGTTCCCGTTACATAACATTTCATATTTAACTTGGATCTTTATTCCCTTCTGTCTGGTACTCTCTATCTCTTAGAGAAAAATGGGATTAAGCCTTAAATTCATGAAAGTACTTTCTTCATATATATTTCTTCAGTTAATAGGATTCAAGGAGAAATGGGAGCTGGTGTATTTTATATCTCCTGATTTGAAGTATTCCTTATTTTATTTTGAGGCAGGATCTCACTAAATTGCTCAAGCTGAGCTCAGATTTGCAATCCTCTTGCCTCAGTCTTCCAGGAAGCTGGAATCATAACAATTTTTGCTAGAACTTCTAGAGCAGGCTATAATCTCACTGTTCTGGGAAACTGAGGCAAATGGATCTTGAATTTGAGCCCATCCTGGGCAATTTAGTAATTTTAGTAAATGTCTCAAAAAATTTTAAAAAAGGACTGGGGATATAACTCAGTGTGAAAATGGCTCAGTACCCAGTGCCACAAAGAAAAAAAACTATACTCCAGAAATATGTGCAGTTACTCTGGGAGACTGAGACAAGAGGATCACAAGTTCAAGTCCAGTCTGTGCACCTTGGCAATTCAGTGAGACCCCTGTCTCAAATCAAAACTACAGGGCTCTCCAGGTAAAGGTGGTGGAGTACAGGTACACCTTTTCACTGACAACCTTCAGCCTGTCTGCTAAACTTGTCCAGATTGAATATGCGCTACCCACTATAGCCGGAGGAGCCCCCTCAGTGGGAATTAAAGTTGCAAATGGTTTGGTGTTAGCAGCAGAGAGGAAACAGAAATCCATTCTGTATGATGAGCAGAGTAGGAAGGTCCACAAAGTGGAAACAGTGACGAACCACATAGGCCTTGTGTTAGTGGCAGGGCCCAGATCACAGAGTACTTGTGCACTGAGCTTGGAAACTCGCCCAGCAGTGCCTGCCACCTTGGGTACCAGCAGCCCGTCCCCGCAGCTCAGCTGGTACAAAGAGTAGCTTCTGTGATGCAGGAATACACCCAGTCTGGTGGCGGTTATCCATTTGGAGTTTCTTTACCTATCTGTGGTTGGAAAGAGGCGCGGCCATATTTATTTCAGTCAGACCGTCTGGGGTACACTTTGCCTAGAAGGCCACAGCAGTGGGAAAGAACTATGTGAATGGGAAAACTTCCCATAAGGAAGAATATAATGAAGATTTGGAACTGGAAGATACCATTCACACAGCTATCTTAACCCTAAAGGAAAGCTTTGAAAGGCAGATGACAGAGATAACATAGAAGTTGGTATCTGCAGCAAGGCTGGCTTGGCTTCCGGAGGCTCATTCCAGCTGAGGTGAAGGGACCGCCTGGCTGCCATTGCATAGTAACTGGAAATTTCAGATGATGTATCTACTTAAACATGTTTAAAATATGTTTTGTTTTGCAGACTTTTTGTGTACTTAATAATTATTTCTGGGCTGGAGGAATGGCTCAGTGGTGAAAGCGCTTGCCTAGCAAGTTCTGTTGTTATGGTTAGGATCTGAGTGTCCCCCAAAAGTCTCATGTATTTTAATGTTATGGATTGTCTATGGAGCCATGTAATGTTGCTGGATTGGGGTCTGGCCTGGAGGGGTGGACTGCAGTTGTTGGAATTAGCGGCGTGTGAGTTAAGACTAAAGGCATGTGACTTAAGACTAAAGGCTTGTGAGTTAAGACTAAGGGTGTATAGTGACTACACCTTCGATACCCAGATGCAAGAGAGACTAATACTGGGACTTGGACTAGTCTCGATTAGTCTCACTTGGCTGCCAGTGTGTGATGTCCTGAGAAGCTGCCTCTACCTTTCTGCCTCTGCCATGTACTTCAATTGCTGCCAGCCACCCCTGAATGGACTGTGACCGTCTGAAACTGTGAGCTAAAATAAACCTTTCCTTTCCTAAATTTGTGCATGTCAGGTATTGAGTACAGCAATGAAAAAAGTAACTGAGACATATGTCAAGTGCTAATTACCTGAGTTCGATTCCCCAGCACCATACAAGCCAGGCATTGTGCACACACCTGTAATCCCAGCACTCAAGAGGCTGAGACAGGAGGATTGCCATGAGTTCAAGACCAGCTTGGGCTCCAAAGTGAGTTCAGGACCAGCCTGGGCTACAGAGCAAGACCTTGTCTCATAAATACTAATTTCTAATGCTTACTGGACCAGTGTTTTTGAATGACATTTATAAATTATAACTGTTACATCCAAAAATAAAAAAAAAAAACCCTACAAAAATGCTTTCCAGGCCTGGTGGCACAGGCCTAAAATCCTAGCACAGTGGAAGGCTGAGACAGGAGGATCAGAGTTCAAGGACAACTTGGTGACCTAGTGTGACCTCATCTCAAAAATCAAAATGAACTGGGAATATAGGTCAGTGGGAAGACACTGGACTCAATCAATTTGCAATACTAAAAATAAGTAACTGTGGGCTGATGTTATAGCTTCCCATATTTGGATGTGTAGAATATCCATGTGTTGTTAGGTGGAGCCTGGTCAGCAGGAGCTGAATACTGGCACTTGACCCAGACTAGAACTTGACCTGGAAGGGGCAGATCACTGGGACATGACCTGAAAGGATAAATGCTAGCTCCACTCTTCCTTGGGTGGAGCCCAGCTGATTGGGCTTTCTGCCTGCCATGATATGAGCAGCTTTTTCTCTTCCAGCTGCCCATGAATGGACTGAGACCTTCTGAAACTATGAACTAAAATAAATCTTTCCTCCCTAAAGTTGTGGGCATTGAATATTGTGTTCCAGCAATGAAAAAACAAAACTACTGGAGATGTAGCTCAGTGTGAAGACGCTGAATTCAGGCCTGGTATGGTTTAGATTTGGACTGTTCCCCAAAAGTCTCGTGTGTGGATGTTATGGATTATGTATGGAACCATGTGCTATTGGGAGTTGGGTATGTGGCCTGGAGGAGTGGATTATGGGCATGTGGGGTATTATAGGAGTATGGGGGAAGACAGGCCTTTGGTGGATTAGGAGCTTAAACCTGGAAGGGGCAGAACACTGAGGCTGGATCTGGAAGGGAAGGATCACTGGGACAGGACTTGGAAGGACTTGGGACTTGGCCTCCTTTTTGCAATGTCACGAAGAACTGCCTCTACCTGTGCCTCTGCAATGTGCTTTCATTATTACCAGCTGCCCATGAATTGACTGTGGCCTTCTGAAACTTTGAGCTAAAACAAACCTTTTCTTCCCTGATTTGTGCATGTGGGATATTGAGTCACAGCAATGAAAAAGAAACCAAGACAAATCCCAATACTGAAAAAACCTGACAATTTATAACTTGTTATAAATTGCCAATTTATAAGAAAATAAAAAATAAACAGCAAAGAGACAGAATAAAGTACTTCTTTCTCCATCTTTAAGATGGTTATTAATTTAAAAAATCTGTTTAGCTGTCAAAAAATTGAAGAGTTTTTACTTAGAGTGTGTGTGCATGCGTGTGTGCATGTGCGCACATACACTGGGAATTCAACCCAGAGCATGACATATACTAAATAAATGGAATATTAGAATTTTTTCAGTTGAATTTAATTTAAAAAATTATTTGAGACAGTCTTGCCTACGCTGCTCAGCTTTATGTGCTGTTGGCGAATTGAACTCAGGGCCTTGCGCTTGCGAGGCATTGCAATTTAATCGTTGTGCTATTCCTCCAGCCCTAATTTTATTTTTTGAGACAGGTCGGGCTCTGTAGCCCAGGGTCGTTCTGAACCTCAGGACGGAGCCCAGGCTGGCTTTGGACTCAGGACAATCCTCCTGTCTCAGCTTCCTACCTGAGTGCTGGGATCACAGGCGTGTGCCACCATGCCTAGCTTATGTGGTGCTGGAGAAGCAAGCTCAGGTACTTAGTGTTTGCTAGGCAAGTGCTTTAACTGCTGAGCCATTCCTCCAGCCTAGAATATTTTTTTTAAAGTAAGTTAAATTGGGCGATAGAGCCATAGCTCAGTAAATGGAGCACTTGCCCAGGAAGCACAGGCCTTGGATTCAGTCCTTCAGCATCACATACTAGCTTGGCATGATAGTTGCATGCCTATAATCCTAGCCCTGGGGAGGCGGAGGCAGGAGGATTGCTGTGAGTTCTAGGTGAGCCTGGACTACACAGTGAGTTCAGGACCAGCTTAGCCTACAGGGAAAGACTCTGTCTCAAAAAAAAAAAAAAATTAAATTGGCTGTCCTGATGAACCAGAGCTTTAAAAGTAAGATTTCTGTACCACATCATTAGGCCAAGGGAGGACACACCAACCAAGTACCTCAACATTAAGGATAAACTGATATATAATGAATGAAAATCTCTGAGGGTAGAAAAGGGACTTCTTGAAAAATGTAGGACCATTGAGAGAAATTATTATTTATTTACTCTGGCTGCTGTTTCTAATCCAAGTTGCAGTTCCCACTGTCCCCACCCTTCCTGTGTCCCCTGAGCTGAGCAGGCACTTCCTGTCCTCTTGGAAATGAAAGTTAGAGATTGGGGGTGGATGCAGACATGTGTATTTACTCTGCAGGATGCTAGTACTGTCTGTTCCATTATCATAGCAAAAGTGACAAGAAAATGAGGCGAGAGTCCAAAGCTTCATTTTAGGAATGTTCTGGGCTTCATGTTTGTGGTAACAAAGAAGACAGGGTTAATTTATGCCTGTAGAATACTTGTGATGGCAGTGAGGTGGCCTTATGAAGAGATGTCTACATTTCTGTTCCACTTGGATGGGAAGGGTGCCTGGATGCTGGGTCTTAAGGTTTTGGTTTCCAATAAGTTTCTTCTCTTTTTAAGGCTGTTCCTGTAAGACAATTATTTTGAACTGTTAGAGGTGAGTGATTTTTGCAATAGTGTTAGATTCGTGATACTTTTTGTGTGTTTGTTTGTGAGACAAGGTCTTGCTGTGTAAGTCAAAGTTGATCCTGAACTCTCTGTGTAGCTCAAGTTGACCTTAAACTGACAACAGTTCTTCTGCCTCAGCCTCTTGAGTGCTGGAATTACAAGTGTGTGCCAGCACGCCCAGTTTTTGTGGTACTAGGAAGTAGAACTCAGGGCCTTGCACTTGATAGGCAAGAGCTTTAACTACTGTGCTATTCCTCCAGCCCGAGGTTCTTGATTCTTAAGTTACATTTTTTTCTTGGAAATTTTGCATTTTTTTCTATGAAACATATGTTTTTAAATATATTTATGCCAATTATCCAGGTGTGGCAATGCCTGTAATCCCAGTACTGGGAGGTTCAGACAGGAAGATTGTTGTGTATGCCTGGGCTACATAGGGAGTTCAGGACAAGTCTGGGCTATATAGTGAGACCCTATCTCAAAAATTTTTTGTGTGTTTATTTTTTCTTTAGAAGATACAACTTGAAGCAGACATCCCAATCTGCATGCCTCAGTTTGGACATAAATTCTAGATTTGGTGAATTACTGTACTTATTGCAGGTTCATGGATCTTGAGGACTAGGAAATAGTGAAATAGCCAAATAAGATTACTTCCGATTATTAAAGAGATCGTAGACACAAAGGTTCATATATAGTGACATAGCTCAGCATGATAGTATATACAGTGTGAGCTCCTTCCTGGGAGAGTGAAACAGGGTGGCAGTCATTGGCCCTACTGTGTGACCTGGAGAGACAGGGCTGGAGTCGCTGGCATCAGTTATTTCCCGCCCCTTTTCTCTGCTCTTTGGTGGGACCCTCTGTTCTGGATTACTTCATTAAAATCATCCTAAACAAGCAGGGCGTTGTTGGTGTGGTTTGTAATCCCAGCGTTGAGAGGCTGAAGCAAGGGGATGTTCCAGCTTGGGCAATTCAGGGACTTAGAGCAGCCCTGTCCCAAAAGAAATTTTCAAAAAAATCACTGGAGATGCAGTTCATTGCAGAGATCCTAGGTTCAATTCCTAGTACCAAAAACAAAAAAAGGAAAAATCATCCTGAATATAAAATAGGGGTGGCTTTGAGTGCATCTTAAATATTCTGGGGTTCTTGGTATGTTCTTGGAAATGTCTTATGGCTGAGATTTAAGGGAAAAGGTAGGAAAGAACTTTATTGTTTTTCATGAGAGTCACAGCTTACTCATAGAAGAAAAGGCATGAATGTGAAAGGGATTAGACCTAAGATTGCTTCTTTCCTTAACTGCTGAGCCTATAGAAAATAAGCACAAAAAAAAAAAAAAAAAAAAAAAAAAAAAAAAAAAAAAAAAAAAAAAACAAACCTTGGGCATTAGGACCCAGTGGCGGTGGCTCCTTTAGCGCTGGGTTAACTTGTCTGTGTGACGCGAGGCGGGGCTCCAGCTCATTCTTACCCACAGGCCCTCCCCCCCCCCACCTTTTTTTCCCTCTTTCTCCTCCCCTCCCTTTTCCTTCTCCCTCCCTCTTTTCCTCCCTCCCTCTCTCCCTTTCTCCCTCTCCCTTCCTTTTCCCCCTTCCTTTCCTTCTCTTCTTTTTCTCAGATCTCTGACATTAAAGAGAAAATGCTGCTATCAGTGACTTCCAGGCCTGGGATCTCAACTTTTGGTTGCAACAAGAACAACAAGAAGGTAGGGATTGTGCTTTTTTTGGAATCCAGCTACTTCCTTTTCTGGGGATCCGGGAATGCTCTCCTTTAGGAGGGGAATGAGAGTCTTCTCTCTCTCTCTCCTTGGCAGAGCCTTTCCCTCTAACTTCTTTTGAGCTTTTTCTCACCTGGTTTTGGAGCTAAAGGTATTTATAGTCTCTGTTGGTGAGGACTAAGAAGGCAGGAGAATTAGAAATAAATCAAACTTGCAAATTTTTTATCCTTGTAAATCGAAGTTTGTTCGAGTTTCCGCTGAGAGACCGATCTCTGTGGGTAATGTGTCATCTCAGCCCCTGGCCCACAGCCCACAAAGTTACGTTGTCTTTTTGATTAACTGCTTTCATAATTCTCCCGTAATCTGCCTTTCTTCCTTCCCAACCACCAGAGAGTTGAAAATACAGGTAGTCCGTGAAATTTCACAACTCTCCCAGAACTGGGTGTGCTTTTCTGGACTGGAGACCTTGTCCCACCCACCCGCCCGGAAAGGACTCCTGAGAGATGACACGCTTTGGAATGAAGGCAGGGGACTCTGGGTCTTGCTTTGAGCTAATGCTTGGAGCTCTGCAGTTAGCCACGTTCAGCGGGGATCCTTGGAGTCTTACGCCTAACCCACGACTGCCAGAGAGGTGGCACATGGTTAGTCTAGGTAAAAAAGGATGATCCTGCCCACATTTGCTAGGGGATATCCTTGTCAGTTTCTTGGCATTTCAGGATAGGCGATCGTGATGAGGAGGAGCTTCATTCTTGAGAAGGGAGACTGCACTCACTCACTGGTGGTGTGCCTGCTCTTTGAGGGAAAAAAGTATTGTAGGTATTTAGGGAATTTTTTTTGCCGATCTAATGGAATTTTGGAGGGTGGGGAAAGATTGCTGCTGTTCTCATATGTACCTAGGAAGACTGTTAAAGGTAAATTTAACCTTAAGTGTCTGACCAGGACAGTGGGAAAATATTTATAGACCCAAACACTGATGTTGGTTTATGGATGTTGGCTTGGATGGTGGTCATTCTGTTTACGTTTGTTTAAGGCCTGTATGTGTTTGTTGATTATTCCCTATCAATATGTGCCTATATTATTCATTATGTATTATACATATATAGTTGAAGGGAGACTATTTAGCCTGTCTTTATTCCTGTCTTTTCCTCCAGATCTGTATAGTACCATGTAGGTTTCCTTCCTAATTGTTTCTCTTCGAGTTTCTCAGGTCTCCCAGAAACCCATTCACAAGTGAAGTGGATCTCCACTTTGTTTCCCTACTTGGGGATTTCATGCATGCGAACATACTTGAAATCTGTTTTTTTCAGCTCTCTAAACTCTGTCCTCCCTCAAAGGAGTGGAAGCGTTTAACCAGCTTCTGAATCCGGTCTAGTATTGGGAATGACAGGCATGGTTATGGATTCGGATGCTAATCTTCTGTCTCTTCCTCATAACTTGTAATGTTTGGGAAGCAGTTCAGGAAGCGTTGGGATCAGTGTGCAGGGGAAGAGGGGGGTAGGTACCCAGGTACTCAGGTATTTGTCACGAGTTCTTTGGGTTCTTACAGGTCAGGGGTACTTCTAAGGAGGCTGCCTTGCTGCAACACTTTGTGACTGTGTACGCGACTTCTTACGTATATATTGAGGGTTGTGGATGTTGGTTGTATTTAAACAAATGCATTACTGCCTTGCTGTTTGTCCTGCTGTGTGTAGACTTAATATATTTGTTTCTCTGGAGAACAGTATTTTAGATGCTTTTGTTTACATAATTTGCACGTTTTTTAACCTAAGGCTAAAACTTTGCAATGATTTTAATAGTTTTTAGTGATAAATGTAAGACATAGCCATTTAAAAATTAAGCATCAGAAAGTCTGCATACAGCCTTCCCTTTGTGTCAAATCTCCCCAAGGACAGTGACTGATAGTAGCTTGGTGTAGGTGTCTTTAAAGACTTTTTAAATGTCAAGATAGAGGTTTCACTTTGAAGTGGTTAATTTGCCATTTCTATTAAAATTTCTTTTTTTTTCTTTTTTTCTTTTCTTTTTTTTTGAGAGAAGGTCTCACTCTGTATTTCAGGCTAGTCCTGAACTCACTGTGTAGCCCAGGCTAGCCTTGGACTCATGGCAATCCTCCTGCCTCAGCCTCCCACGTGCTGGGATTACCACGCCCAGTTTATGTGGTGCTTGGAAATTGAACCAGGGCCTTGAGCTTGCTAGGCAAGCACTTTAACTGTGGAGCTATTCCTCTAGTGCATAAATCATAATTTATTATTGGCTGTAGTCACTCTAGTTTAATAATTACCAGTGATATCAATTTTAAAAATTGCTATCTGTTCACTGCTGTTGTGACTTGCTTGCATTAAAGTGTAATATTTTACTTTGAAACACACTTCACATCCTGAGGAAGATGTTCCCTGACAAGCTCATGATGATTCTAATCTGTTCGTTTTTGGTTTTTGTGGCACTGGTAACTGAGCACACAGCCCTCCCTGTAAGCTAGTCCAATTTTTATTTTAGATTTTGAGACACAGTCTAACAAAGTTGCCCATATTCGGCTCAAACTTGTGATTCTCCTGCCTCAGCCTCTCAGAGTGCTGGGATTACAGGTCTCTACTACTGGGTCTGGTTTCCTAATGTTTTTATTCTTCTTTGGTAGTGACCAATATAGGAATTGAGTCAACAAACATATAATGCCTAATAACGAAAGATTCTTTCTTTGGGATGCGTTATTAAATTTCCATTCATTTATTTGGAATGAAAAGTGAGAGAAGAGGATCTAGATCAGTGGCATAGGCCTCTAATCCCAGCACCCTGGGAGGCCGGGGCAGAGGACCATAAACTCGAGCCCAGCCTGGGCAAGTTAGTGATTTAGCGAGATCCTGTCTAAAAATCAAAATTAAAAAAAAAAAATGGGCCGGAGGTGTAGGTCAGTGTGAAAGCCGTGGGCTTGATCCCTACCACGAAAATAAAAAGTAAAAAAATACTGAAAGGAAAAATATGCATACACACATTAGTTTTGATAGCCTTCAATTACTCTTGGTTAGTTAATAAAAAGGCCAAAGGAAAAACATCAGTTGTAGAGCCTCATCCCTTTTTCCTTGAATGTTTGAGGGAGTTGCCTCAGCAGAGTGTGGAGCGAGGTGAGGTGGAAAAGTGAACGGTCAGGTCTGAGGGAACTTCATGCTCTTGAAGGGCCTGACCATGCCCTCTCTGACATCATTTCCCTGGCATGTGTTATTACAGTTTAACTCATAGCATCAACAATCATTTCCTTTGGAAAAAAAAGAAAAGGGCCCGAGTTTAACTTGGGAGAATTTGTATTGCCCACATATTTTGCATAATTTCCCTCTTCTTCTTAATGTTAATACATTGAAGACCAGTGTGGGGCCGGGACAGTGATGAAGTAGGCCTGACTACTAGGTACTGCCCAGCCTTCATTCTTTGAGAAGCTTCAGATATCAGAGATTCCCAAAGGTATTTCCTTAAGAAAGAGAAGTGGGAAATAATACTATCATTTATACTTAGAAATGAAATAATTTTGGGGTGTATGTTGCCTACACTTCCATCTCATTTCCAGCAAATCAGATTTAATAGTATTGAGTACTAAGGGCATTTAAATCTAATATCTCTTCATGGGGACTTTTTTTTTTGAGATAAGTTTTCACTATGTTGCTTTTGCCCAGGCTAGCCTTGAATTCCTGAACTCAAAGTCCTGCCTCAGCTTCCTGAGTACCTGGAACTACATGTACCACTGTACCTGGTTTAGAATAACTATTAGTTTTGTTTCTAGTAGTAAGTTAAGTCAAATGGTTGAAGTTTAGGAGGACTGTATTACCATTAATCCCTCCTCTCTATTTTTAGCAGTATTATCCCATTATTTTATGTTCTAAATTCTGGCTTTTTTCTCTCATATTGGTAATCCAGGGCATTCTTCCATTAGGCTACAATCCCAGTACTTTTCATTTTTTAATTTTGAGACAAGATCTCTCTCTTTCTCTCTATCTATGTATCTAAAATGGAATGCAGTTTTGAGACAGCATCTCACTCTGTAGTCTGGGCTGATCTCATTATGCACACTCACTGTGGACTCACTGTATAGCCCAAGTTGGCCTTCAGATTCACAGCAGTCCTTCTGTCTCAGCCTTCTGAGTGCTGGGATTATAAGCATGTACCACCATATTATTATTATTTGATGCTGGGAAATCAAATGTAGGGCCTTGTGCATACTAGGCAAGCACTTTAAGCTATGCTCCAAGCCTCTATCATTTTTTCTAGTGAGAAGATCTATAACGTTTATTATTTTATTTTTTCAGACTAGGTCTTGCTTTGTAGTCCAGGCTGATCCTGAACTCATAGGTAGCTCAGTTTAAACTTAAATTCATAGCAGTCCTCCTGCCCCAGCCTTACGAGTGCTGGAATTGCAGGTATGAGTTACCAGGCTCAGTTTATGTAGTGTTAGGGAATTGAACCCAGAATTTTGCAGTACTCTAGAGAACTTAGCCAGTACTCTAATCAGAACTAGGCACCCAGCCCTGAATATCTGTAACTTTAATAAATTCTCCAAGTAATTGATGTTTATTATAAAACCTTAGGAATCATGTAGCAAATCTTATAGGTGCCCATATCCACACAGCATTTGCTATTTCCATATTTTCGTATAGCTGGGCACCAGAACCTACTGCCTGAGATCTTCCTCTAGCTGCAGGAGTGGTAGGCCCTACAGGCATGTGCGAATACCTTTAACAGTGGCCGTCAGCCATTGGCAGTGGAAGTTGGTGAATCATTATCCTAGCTCCTTACTTCTCAGGTGAGACGAGTCCAAGAACTGCTCAACACAGTATTCCTCCAGGGTCTCAGTGGGATTGATCTCATAGCCCTAAAGTCAGTCTGTTGAGACAGAGTCTTTCTAGATTACCCATGCTGCCCTTGAACTTGTGATCCTCCTGCCAGAGCAGCAGGGATTACACGTGTGTACTGTTGAACCCAGCCTGTCTTTACTGCAATAATGAACATCTCACGATATTGTTGCCTTTTGTTTTTTCTACCATTTATCCCTCGCCCCCAACTCTTTTGTATCTGCTGCCAGAACAATCTTCCAACAATCTCACAGTCTAACTCAGATCATTTTTCGTATTAAAAAAAACTCTACCGGCTATATAGTACCTAGTGGGAAAAAGTCTAAATCGCTAGCCCAGGCCCCGTCACCTGCTTCCTTTCCCTGTCTGTCCGTCTCACTCCCTCTGTCCCTGTTGATTCTGTTCTCCATTCTGCTCACTAGTTGTGGTTACTTGCCCTTCTTTGGAATGTTCTTGACTGATTTACGTTTTTCATTCCATCAAAAAAAGGTCAGTAAAACAAGAAAAAGCGGTGCCTGGTGGTACTAGGAGACGGAAGCACAAGGATTGCAAGTTCAGGCCTCGCCTGGGCGTTTTATCTACTTAGTGAGATCCTGGCTTAACATGGAGAGCAAAAGATAGGCTGGGGGTGTAGCTCAGTGCCGATGCCCGGGCTCTGTCGGTAGGCCTGCACGCACGCGCGTGCGCACATCCACACAGGCAGGCACGCGCAAATAATTTAGAGACAAGAAACCCGACAAGGACAAAGTAAAATTGATTAGAATAAGATTGCTTGGAATTAAGAGTTACATGTGTAAAACGTGAAATTTTATGCTGGAGGATGATGACTGAAGAAAACCATTGGTCTTGTCGTAGAAGTGGTTGGTGACTGGGACGGGTAATTTCAGAGGATTAGGGAGCCATAGTGAGTTTGGAGCAGGATGGTAGCAAAAGTAAGGAAGTGTAGAAGGTTTGTATGGACGGAGCTTCTAAGAATTTGAGTTAATATGGGGAAGAAGCTGCACTTTGTGGCGTGTGCCTGTAACCCCAGCACTGTGGGAGGCTAGGCAGGCGAGAGGATCACAGCCTGGGTAAGTTAGTGTCTTAGCAAGGGTCTGTCCCCAAATCAAAAAAAAAAAAATGGGTTGGGAGACCTGGGGACATAGCTCAGTGATTAGAGCACTCGACTAGGTAGCTCAAGGCTCCAGGTTAGATCCCCCAGTGCCACATAAAGGTTGGGCATGGTGGCCCATGGCCTGTAATCCCAGCACTCAGAAGGCTGAAGCAGGAGGATTGCCATAAGTTTGAGACCAGCCTGGAGTACAAAGTGAGAGCCTGTCTCAACAAAGAAAAAAAAATGGGTTGGAACTGTAGTTTTAGCTTAGTATGAAGGCTCTAGGCTCAAGCCCAAGTATCCCCCCCAAAAGGTGGAGGATAGAGCCCAGTCAAAAAATAGGCCACAGATCTAGTCTGAATAGGTATTTCTCCAAAGGCCACAGAAAGATGCTGAACATCATTAGCCGGCAAGGACATACCGATCATCCCCTAGCGAGATGCGGCCTCTGCCGCTGAGACCGTTCAGCCAGAACAAGTCATGATGGGAGGTGATGGGCCGCACTGCTGGTGGAGTGTAAAGTGCGACAGCTGCCTTGGAAAGCAGTTTGGCGGTTCCTGAAAAGGCTAAACACAACGCTAGTAAAAGAATTAAAAGTTAAACACAAACGTAGGAATTCTACTCTCAGATATAAACCCGAGAGAAATGAAAACAGGTCCATGCAAAAATATGACATAGGGCTGTCACTATGTAGCTCATGACATAGGGCTGGAAGAATTGCTCAGTGGTTAGAGTGTTGCCTAGCAAGCACAAGGCACTGGGTTTGATTCCTTAGCACCACCCAAGCCAGGTGTAGTGGCACACTCCTGCATAGTAAGCTGAAGACCAGCCTGGACTCTAGAGCAAGACTCTGGCCTAAAAGAAAAAGAAAGTGAAAAAGGAAGAGGAAAAAAAACCTACACAAATATTCATAGAAGGATCTTTCATCACAGCCCCAAAGTGGAAACAACCCAAATTTCCATCAGTTAGTGAATGAATAAATAAAATATAGTGAAAAGTAAAAGAGAGAGAGAGAGACAGACAGACAGAGACAGAGACAGAGGGGGAGTTGCTGAATTGAGTCCAGGACCTTCATATGGAACTACATTCCCGATACATTTTTATTTGTGTATTCAAGACAAGATTGACTAAGGTGCTGAGTTGCCCAGGCCGGGCTTGAGCTTGCGAGCCCCACGCATGGCCTGCGCTGCCGGGCCCAGCCTGGAGCACTACTGCACTCTGCAAAACGGACAAGTCTTGAAAACAGTCTACTGGGCTCGGGACGTCGCTCAGTGGTAGCGGAACACTTGCCCAACCTTCAGGAGGCCCTGGGTTCGAACCCAATACCAGAAAATAAGAAGAAAACGCAGCACTGTAGTAGCTAAAGAAGATGGTCATAAAAAATCACGTATTGTGTGATGCCATTTATACGAAATGTCCAGAATAGGTAGATTCATGTAGACAGAAGTTAGATTAGTGGTCGCCTGCGGTGGGGGTGGAGGGTGGGAAAGGAGCTGAGGGGAAGTGGGAAGTGACTGGTAATGAGTGTTGAGTTTCTTTTTGGGGTAATGAAATGTTCCGAAATTGATTGTGGTTGTGGTTGCACAACTCTGTGATTTAAATATCATCGAGTGTGTGTATGTATGTGTGTGGTACTGATGGATCCAACCCAGAGCTTTTGCAAGGAGCTATATTTCCCACCCATTTTTTTTTAGCTTTAATTTTGTGGGGGGGGGGGTTGTTTTCTTTTTTGTTTTGTTTTGAGATGGGGTCTTGCTCAGTCAGTCCAGGCTGTCTCTCTCAGTATAGGCTGGTCCTGAGTTCACTATGTAACTCAGGCTGGCCGAGAACTCACTGCAGCGCTCCTGCCCCAGCTTCCGGAGCCCTGGGATCACAGGCCTGTGCCACCAGCCCAGCTCTTAGTGGTGCTGGAGGGCTGAACCCAGGGCCTCCCGCTTCCTCCTCACACAAGTGCTGTGATCACTGAGCTACGCCCCAGCCCTGGTTTTAATTTCAAAGTAGGATTTCCCTCATTTACTCAGTTGTCAAGGTTTGGCTGAAATTTGAGTTTCTCCTGCCTCAGCTTCCCAGAGCAGTGGGATTACAGACTTGTGCCCCCCATGCCTGGCTTGAATTTAGAATTTAAATGAGGGAATTGCATAAGATGAATTATACTCAGCAAAGTTGTTATAAAAAATTGTGGGAGTACAAAAGTAAGACAGAAGTTGGGAGAGAATGGATATACAAGCTGGAATGGGAGAAAGCTATTGACTTTTACATTGAGCTAAGCTCTCAGTCTTATTATTCATTCATTTATTTGTTTGTTTGTTTATTCGAGACAGGGTCTTGTGCATAGTCCAGGCTGGTCCTGAACTCACTGTGTAGCTTAGGCTGGTCTCCCACACCCAGCAGTCCTCCTGCCTCAGCCTCCCGTGGGCTGTGCTTACAGGTGGAAGCACTGTAAGCAATGCTGGGGATGGAACCCAGGCCCTCAGCCATGCAAGGCAAGTACTGTATCTCTGAGCTATGTCTCCGGACCCAAGACAGTTCTTCCAAAGGTGGGATTTAAGAGCTGGATTATAAAGAGCCTCGTAACCAGCTGCCACAGAGACGCACACACACATTCGTACGTCCCACCTTCCCCCTCCCATTTGTTGTTACTGTTTGTTTTCTTTAGTGCTTGGATCCTGGTTTTTTTTTTCACATTTTATTGATGTGTGTATGCGATACATAACGTTTACGTTTAACTTGAGTATTATGTGCACATTATATTGCGTCAAAATCACAAATTCTTCCCTTCTCCCTTTTGACCCTCCCACATCTTCCTCACTAGCTCCCACTATCCTCCCATTTAGTTCTGTGAAGTAACTGGGCTTCTCATGTTCAGTGTTTACCCGTCTGCGCTGACTCCTTTCACTGAGGGTCTCAAGTGGCATCCAGTTATCGCTTCCTTTCTGCTCATGTTTCCCACTCTTCCCACATTCTAGAGCAGCTCTAGAATGGTAGGCCTAAGGCTAAGGCATGTTTGTGGCCCTTTAAACACTCAAAAGTCAAGTTGGACCAGTGGTACAGCTTGTAATTCCAGCCCTTCGGGAGGCTGAGGCAGGAGAACTGCAAGTCGAAGTCTAGTATGGTCAGTTTAGCAACATAGGGAGACACTGTCTCAAATCAACAATAAAAAATAGCTGGGAGGCTGGGAGGAGTAGCACAGTGGTTAATGTACTTAGGCAAGCACAAGGCCCTGAGTTCAATTCCCCAGTACGAAATAGCCAAGCATGGTGGTGCGCACCTGTAATCCCAGCACAGGGAGGCTGAGGCAGGCGATTGTCCTGAGTCCAAGGCCAGCCTGGGCTACAGTGTGAGTTCAGGACCAGCCTGGGCTATCGAGAGAGACCCTGTCTCAAAAGAAAAGAGAAAAAATAATTAAAAGGCTGGGAATGTAGCTCAGAACAAAGGCCCTGTGTTCAACCCCCGGTACTGGGGAAAAAAAAGCAGTACCCCCAAAAACCTCAGAGTTAAGCATGTGTAGCAGCAAGCTTAGGAGGTTGGGCAGCAGGGGCATGGGTTTGAACCTGGCCTGGGTAACTTAGTGAAACCCTATCTCAAAAACAAAGGAGATGAAGTGTAGCTCAGTTCCATGATTGTGGGTTCAATCTGAATACCACAAAATAAAACAGCAACAACAGAATACCAATGACAACAACAGAAAACAAAACACTCAGGCAGAACTGTCAAAACCTTACCTACCCTTTCCAGTTTGCTTGAAGCGTTACCCCTTGTATAAAGTTCCCCTGGCCGGGACATGTTGGCCCATGCCCGAAATGCCAGCACTCTGGGAGACTGAAGCTGGAGGATCACAAGTATGAGCCCCGCCTGGGTAATTTAGTGACTTAGGAGACCCTATCTCAAAATAAAAATAAAACAGGGGCTGGAGGAATAGTACATCAGTTAGAGTGCTTGTCTAGCAAGTGCAAGGCCCTGGGTTTGATTCTCTAGCACCACATAAGCCTGTAAGCATAGCACTAAGGAGGCTGAGTCAGGAGGATTGCTGAGTGTTAGAAGCCTCCCTAAGCTACATAGTGAGTTTAGGACCAGACTGGAGTACAGAGCATTCTGTCTCAAATAAATAAATAAATATGGCTGAGAACTTAGCTCAGTGTAAAAGGTCCTACGTTCAATCATCAGCACCTCAAAAGTAAAACTAATAAATGGAATTAAGTTAACATTAGGTGATTAGGTTAATAATAGGTACTAAATCAAAGTTAGAAAGGCAACAACATTATGTCCTGTACAAATCCTGAGATAAGGAGTTAGATCTGAATTAAATGTAGCTTTTTTCACGTATTAGCTGTGTGAACCAGTGCCAAATTTCTTAGGCTTTAGGCTACAGGCTCAGCCCTGCTAATGTATGAAATCACATATCAGCATGTAAATTAACTATTGTTTCTCTTATCAAACAAAACTTTGTTGTGTTGCTGGGTACTGAACCCAGGGCCTTGCATTTGCTAAACAAGCACTCACCACTGAGATGCATTCTTAGCCCCAGCCCTAAGATTTTTTTTTTTCCCCCATCTTCTGTGGTACTGGAAATTAAGGCTAGGGCCTTCTCACTGAGCTACATACATCCAGGCCATTTTTAGTTTTCATTTTTGAGACAGGCTCTTACCACGCTGTTAAGCTGCCCAGACTGGGCTTGACCTAGCAGTTCTCCTGCTTCAGCCTTCTGTAGTGCTTGGATAATAGGCCTGCTCCACCAGGCCCATCTCCTGCGCTGCTTCTTGATGCCACTTCTTTCACTTAGTAACTGCCCCATTTCTCTCCTTTCCTTTACAGGAAAATATCCTGATCAAATTGTTTATTCAAAAGTTGTAACCTGAGCAAGGTCGTGTACGCATAATCCTAGCACTAGGAGGATGGAGAATTCAGGAATTGAGAATTCAGTTCATGTAGCTCAGCCTGTACTGCGTGTTGAGTTCAAGGTCGGCCTGGGCTACACAGTGAGAGCTTGTTTAAAAAATAAAAGTTGTATATACTTGATATCTCTAATTTCTTTCTTTTCAATCTTTTTTTTTTTGAAAGTTAGGCAAGAAAGGTTTGTTGAAAGAGATTCTACCCGTGGACTGGGTTGCCACTAGGGTGTGGATAGACTTCTTTCCAGTCTTTTTTCTTATTAGTATTATCATCTTTATTTTAATTATTAATTATTTTTTCCAGTACTGGGGATTGAAGCCTTGTCTTTTCCATTGAGCTAATCCCCAGTCCATTATTCATTATTTACTTTTGAGACAGTCTTTCTAAATTGCTGAATCGCATAGGCCGAGCTTAAACTTGTAATCTTCCTGCCTTATCGCCCATTCTAAGGATTCTGGGTGTGAATCATCATGCCCAGATCACAATTATCTTTAGTATATTATTTAATAACAAAAAATTATGTGTAGTTATAAAGCATAAGAGAACACTGTGAACTTAGGTTCCCATTAAAATACTAGAATTAATGCCCATATAGTGCATGTGCTTCTGAGTCTTCCTTATCCCATTCTCTGCCCCATTCCATACGGTAACCAACCACTAGTCTAAATTTTATATTTATCATTCTTATATTTTTAATGGAATAAAAGTCCTGTTTAATTCACCTGTTTACAATGTTCCAACTGTTTTATGTAACGCTAAAATTGTTATTTACATACAGTTAAAAGGGTTAATTCTTAAAACAACTTCATAGGTAAGGAAAAGTAAGTTATAGGGAATTTAACAGTCCCACTACTAGTAAGTGGCCTGGCGGTTTTTTTTTTTTTTTTTTTTTTTTTTTTTTTTTTTTTTTTTTTTTTTTTTTTTTTTTTTTTTTTTTTTTTTTTTTTTTTTTTTTTTTTTTTTTTTTTTTTTTTTTTTTTTTTTGAGACAGGTTCTCCTTTTGTAGCCCAAGGTGGTCCTGAACTCACTGAATAGCTAGGCTGGCCT
The DNA here is from genome assembly GCA_004027205.1 of Ctenodactylus gundi. Taxonomy (NCBI): domain Eukaryota; kingdom Metazoa; phylum Chordata; class Mammalia; order Rodentia; family Ctenodactylidae; genus Ctenodactylus; species Ctenodactylus gundi. Next base: position 124,990 of record PVKB01000799.1, read on the forward strand.
TGGACTCAGCAGTCCTCCCGGCTCAGCCTCCCAGGTGCTGGCATTATAGGCAGGCACCACCATGCCCCACTTATGTGGTGCTGGGGAATCAACTTAGGTACTTAGTGCTTGCTAGTCAAGCACTTTAACCACTGAAGCCATTCCTCCAGCCTCCACCCCGTGTTCCCCCACTGAGGTTTGACTCTGTAATCTGGCTTCAGATCTGGTCTTTCACTATTATCCTCTTTGAGGGTGTGGGTTGTGTTGAGCATTGAGCCCAAGGCCTCATATGTGCCAGGCCCACTCCTGTCACTGAGCTCTAGCTTTGGCCCTGTCATATTGTCTTATTGCAGTAAGTCTTCTGGGGGGTTTTCTTGGTTCAATATTACATTTTATGTTTTATTCATGTTTTACATAGTATAGTTTAATCATTTTCAGTACTACCTATTTCACTTTGTGAATGTACCATAATGCTGCCTCTTCCGACTGCTTTGGTGGGATGTAGTACGTTTCCCATGTGTTCCTGTATTAGAAGCTTAGTCCCTGGTGTCCCTGGTGATGCGACTATCAAGAGAGGAGACCTACAGCCTGGGCAACTTAGCGAGACACTGTTTGAAAATCAAATTTTAAAGAAGGGCTATAGTTCACTCATAGAAGCTATGGTTTCAATTTTTTTTTTTTAAAAAAAGGGCTATAGCTCAGTGGTAGAGGTGATAGGTTCAGTCCTCAGTAGTATTAAAAAAAGGAGTGCCCAGTATAGAAAATGGTGATGGGGCATCAGCTCACAGAAAGGGTTGGTCTTGCAGAAGTGAGTTATTCCCCTTGAGGATGAGTGTCGTAAAGAGGAGCCCCCGAGCCCTGAGTTGTTCCTTGGCTTCTTGTGGCGCTGGGTGGTCTCTTTTGATGCTGTCCACTGAGCTCTCCAGAGGTAAGCCTGTAGGCCCACTTCGTCTTGATCTTAGACTTACAGCTTTCAAAACTGAGACCGGAAGAAACCTCTTTTCTCTATCAAGTACTCAGCCTCAGGTAATCAGTTACCTGGAAATGGGCTGGCAGGTAGGCTATGGAATTGGTTTCAGCATTTTTGTTTTATTTTGTTTTGTGGCTTCTGCTGTTGCCACTCTGACCATCCCCAATGTGTGATGTGGATTATGCAAGAGTTCCGAAAGCATGTGCATATAGGTTGACTACTCCTTACTCAAAATGTTTGGAACTAGAAGTATTTCAAATTTCAGAATTTTTTTTTTTGTGTGTGTGTCTTGATTTTGGAAAACTTGCACAGACTCTACTGGCTGAGCATCCCTAACTCAAAATCTGAATGCTTTGAAATCTAAACATTTTTGGTTGTCATGTTTGCACTAAAAAACTTTTGAATTTCAGATTTCTCATGTTTGGATTGGAATGCTCAACTTTTATTCTACTTTAGGAGATAATACTAAATTGCTTTCAAACTGTTAAAACAAATTTGTCCCCATCAACAGTGTATAAAATGTATTACAGGGCTGGAGGAATAGTACAGCAGTTAAAGCGCTTGCCTTGCAAGTGCAAGGCCCTGAGTTCAATTCCCCAGCACCACATAAAGCTAGGCATGGTGGCACACGCCTGTAATCCCAGCACTTGGGAGGCTGAGGCAGGACAATAGCCGTTGAGTCCAAGGCCAGTCTGGGCTACACAGTGAGTTCAGGACCAGCCTGGGCTACAGAGTGAGACCCTGTCTCAGTAAATAAATAAAATATATATTACATAGTCATATCATGTCTACTGTTTGGTTATGTCAGACCTCTTTCATTTGTTTTCTCATGGTACTGGTGATTGGACCAAAGACCTTCACACTGAGCTATACCCCCAGCCCATTTTTAATTTCTGATTTGAGACATCATCTCATCAAGTTGCTAAATTGCTAAGCTTGGCTCAGTCTTGTCATTCTTCTGCCTCAGCCGCTCAGAGAGCTGGGATTACAGGCCTACACCACTAGGCCGGCTTCACTCTCATACCCGGTCTAATTAAGCTTTTATTCCTATCACTCCACCAGACCCGCCGTGAGGAAGGCCTGCAGTGACATTGTGTAGTGAAGTATATAGCCTGTTGCTGATATATGACACAGGTGATCATTCTTTGACTTGAGAAACTGTCTGCATTTGGTTTGCAGAGCTCCAAACGCTCCTGCTAATTATATCTGTGGCTTTTCTTCTTGAGGCTCATCTTCTTCCCCCGCCTTTTTTTTTTTTTTTTTTTTGAGACAGGGTCCCACTCTGTAGTCTAGGCTGATCCTGAACTCACTGTGTAGCCCAGGCTGGCCTTGCAAACAGAGAAATCCCCCTGCCTCAGCCTCCTGAGTGCTGGGATTACAGACGTGCCATCAGCTCAGTTTATGTGATGCTGGGGAATCAAAGCCAGTGACTTGCACTTGCTAGGCAAGCCTTTTAACCACTAAGTTATGCCCCCAATCCTTTATTAGACATTCTTACGTTAACATATTTAAAACAATTCTCCTACCCAGGGTGGTGATACATGCCTGTGTTGTGGGTATTGTGGGAGGCTGAGACAGAAGGATCCCAAGTTTGAGCCCAGCCTGGTCAACGTGAATTTAGCAAGACCTGTCTCCAAATAAAAAAATATAAAAGGGCTGTGAATGTAGCTCAGTGCAAAGGTCCTGAGTTAAATATTCAGTACCACAAAAGCAAACAAAAGAAAAAAACCGAACAGATCTCCTGCCTAATTCATTTCTCTGTACCCTACCAAAGCTATCTTCCCCACTGTCTCCTCCACCTCATTAAATGGCAACTTTGTTCTTCTGGAGGTGCAGTCCAGAACCTTTGGCGTGCTCCCTGCTGCTGCCTTTTCTCCCACGGCCCCTGTCTGATGGTGTCATGCTAGTGCACACTTTTATCAGGCTGTGAGGAATGAATGCCTACAACACAGCAGATGATCATTATGGTTAATGATCACAGCAAAAATTTTCTGTCTCCATTTAAACAAATTTGTAGTTTCTCCCATGTTCAGACAAAACAAAAGTCTGTTTGATCCCAAGTAAGTGCCCTTCCACTGAGTTATGCCCTCAGCCTCTGTCTGTTTCTTTTGAGAGACTGAATCTTGCCATGTTGTCTGTATGGCTCTGGAATTGATGCTCCTCTTGCCTCAGCCTGCTGAGTGGTTGGGATATACAATGCATCCCATGCCCAGCTTTTATTTTTAATTGTGCCAAAATACATATAAAGTAAAATTCACCAATATAACCATTTAAAAGTATACAGTTTAGTAGAGTTAAGTATGTTATATTGTAGATCACAGCCAATCTCCAGAAGCGTATTCATGTTGTCTCATAGTTACTTTTTCATTGCTGTGATAGACTACCCAACATACACAAGTGAGAGGAAGAAACACTGTTTTAGCTTACGTTTTAGAAGGGTGCAGTCCACCCATGAGCAGCCAGCAACAGTTGAGGCGCAGGGAGGAGGAAGAGGTGGAGGCAGCTCCTCACAGCAAACAGGAAGCCAAATCAAGTCCCAGAAGGAAGGAAGGAGGGAGGGAGGGAGAGAAGGAAGGAAGGACGGATGCATCTGTCCTGGAAGGAAGGAAGGGAGCATCTGTCCTTCTCTGTCATGCCCTGTCCTGTCCGGTGATCCACCCCTTCCAGGTTTAAGTCCTCACCGCATACCTGCAGTCTATACTCTGCCATAGGCCTGTCTCCCACCACACACCCACAGTTCACCCTTCCAGGCTAGGCCCCATCTCCTAACAGCACATGGTTCCATAGATAATCCATAACGTCCAAATGCGTGAGGCTTTGGGGGGACAATCCAGATCCAAACCTTAATATATTACAAAATTGAAACCCTGTACTTACTAAAAATCTTCCTTCCTTCCTTCCCTCTGTCCTCTGGCAGCCCTGCTCTACTTTGTGCTTCTGAGTCTGACACTGTAGTAACTCTTTTTGTATTTGACTTTTCTATCAATAATATATTCATGATACCTAAAATTTACGTGTACATTGGTTTGTATGCATCTGTATATCTATATTTAGATATATATGCATACACTCAGCTTAATAAGCTCAGGTTTTGCCCTTACGTTTATCCACTGTAGTGGTACATGCCTACAGTCCCCAAAATCCCAGCTACTCAGGAAGTTGGGGCAGGAGGCTCACAAGTTTGAACCCAGTCTGAGCAACTTAGTGACTTAGTGAGACCCTATCTCAAAATTAGCGATAACAACAGCAAAGATGTCAACTTGTAGGCCTGTAATCCCAGCGTTCAGGGAGACTGAGGCAGGAGGATACAAATTCAAGCCCAGCCTGTGCAGTTTAGTAATTTAGTGAGACTCTGTCATAAAAGGGGTGGGGGGAGGGGGCTAGGGCTGGGTCTGGAGATGTAGCTCAATGTGAAGGCCCTGGCCCTGGGTTCTCAAAATGAAAACCAAAAATGGGATAGAGCTGGAACATAGTGCATAGGACCTGGGTTCCATCCCCAGCGTTGAAAAAAAAAGATTATTTGACTCAAGATTCTAGAGGCTGAGAACTCCAGGGGCCTGGCATGTGCTGAGCATCTGGTAAGCACTTTTTGCTTCATTGTAACACCCTGGAAGAGGTCCTGTGTTGAGGTAGAGCAAGTTTGTTGGCTCAGCTCAGTCTTTCTCTGCCTGAGTCACAGGTGTCAGTGCAGAGCCTCACTTTCAAGACCTCATCTAGTCCTAGTTACCTCTAGAGAGGTAAACTTCAAAGTAACATTGACTTATGAATGTGAGAATAATGTTCCTAGCACACAGAACTTTAAGGGACGTACTCAGCCGTAACACTTTGTATGTCAGTCTTTATGCCAATGCTGTACTTGTTTCCATTACTACTGTCTTGAAATAAATTTTGAAATTAAGACATGTGAGGCTTTCAGCTTTGTTCTTTCAAGACTATTTTAGTTGTTTGGTGTCTCTTAAGATTTCAAGTGAATTTTTGAATTTTTTTCCTCTGAAAAAAGTCATTAGATTTTGACAGGGATTGCATTGAATCTATAAATCGCTTTGGGTAATATTAGTATCTTAACATTAATTCTTCTAATCCAAAAATATGGGAATCTTTTCATGTATCAATATTTATGCCTTATTTAACATCTTGCTGCATTATTGTCCAGTTTTCATAGTATAAGTCTTTTAAATATTTATTTATTTATTTGTTTATTTGATACAGGGTCTTACTCTTTAGTGCAGGTGGGTCCTGAACTTACCATGCAGCCTAGGCTGGCCTTGAATACACAATCCTCCTGCCTCGGCCTCCTGAGTACTGGGACTGCCTTTGTGTGCTGCCAGACTGAGTTTATGGGTTTATGTGGTTTTGGTGGAATTGAACCCAGGGACTTGTTCTTGTTAGACCAGAGCTGTAATCACTGAGCTACACTCCTAGCCCCATAATCCAAGTCTTTTTTTTTTTTTTTTTTTTTTTTTTGAGTCAGTGTCTTGCTCTGTAGGCCAGGCCCAGGCTGCCCTTGGACTCAAGGCAATCCTCCTGCCTCAGCCTTCTAAGTGCTGGGATTACAGGCATGTGCCATCACACCCGGCTTATGTAGTGCTGGGGAATCGAACTTGGCTACTTAGTGCTTGACTTAGCGCTGCTTGCTAGGCAAGCAAGCGCTTTAACTGCTGAGCCATTCCTCCAGCCCCAGACTTGAAGTCTTTATCCTTCTTTGTTAACTTTATGAAGTATTTAATTCACTTTGATGATACTGATAAATTTCATAGTTTTGTTAAACAAGCAAGTAACATTTTGAAATGCCAGGTACTATTCTAAGCTCTTTACAAAATTTAACTTATTTAAGCCTCCTAAAAACCATGTGTGGAAAGTATG
>PVKB01000799.1:130901-331823 GCA_004027205.1 Ctenodactylus gundi
TTTTTTTTTTTTTTTTTTTTTTTTTTTTTTTTTTTTTTTTTTTTTTTTTTTTTTTTTTTTAGTATTGATTTTGAGACAAAATCTCATTAAGTTGCTGGCTGCCCATTCTGGGCTTGAACTTGTGATCCTTCTGCCTCGGGATCCCAGAGTGCTGGGATTATAGGCCTCTGCCACCACACCAAGCTTGTGTGGCAAGGAATTTGGAGGCTTTGGAGACCTACTAAAGGCAGAGGTACAGAGGGTCCCCTGAGTGTTGTCCCTATCGGGCATTTCTCTAGGGTTCCTGAATGGAGCCTGTCTCCTAGGAGAGACTGGGTAGGGGAATTGGCTATAGGAGTCTTCCTTCACCTCACGCATATGGTTGCGTATTTGTTCCCAGCCAGCTTTGCTTGGTGACTGTGACTCCAGAGTCACTCAGGTCCATCCCCTTCCAAGAATAAGTAGTTTCTTCGGGGGAAGAGGTAGAAGTAGGTAGTGGTGGTTTGACTGAACGGTTCGTACTCCTGTCTTTTTAGATATTGTACCTGGTGCCTCTAACTTCTGAGCCTTTGTGGAATTTTAGAAAAGAATCACCTTCCTCCTTGTTCTCCTTCTATTAGCTTTTAGATTTCTTTGCCAATCTAAATCACATGGCATTTATCTGTGTGAGGTCTAGCTTCTAACATTAGGCATCTATTATCTACTTTCTGTGTTTGGAGGCTTATCTCTTTTTTATACCTTTGCAGTGATTTTAGTAGCACTTGGGAGTGTTTAGAGATAAATGTATATATTCAATTCAGAATCTTCTGCTTATTCCTTTTTTTTTTTTTCCTGGTACTATAGATACCCAGGACCTTTGCGCTGAGTTACATCTGCAGCCCTTTTTTATTTTTTATTTTGAATCCGCATCTTGCTAAGTTGCTAAATTGCCCAGGCTGGACTTTAACTTGTGTTCATCCTGCCCTAGTCTCTAAATAGGTACCACTTATTTAAATTTTTCTTTTCTTTTAATCCATGGTTTCACATATGTTAGGCAAGTGCTCTTCCACTGAGCTACATGCTCAGTCCTGTTTAGTTTTTGAGACAGTCTGCTGTATAGTCCAGGCTGGTTTCAGACTGCAGAAAGAGAGAGAAAGAGAGAAGAAGAGAGTGTATGTGTGTGTACCACCTTTCGCCTTCCTCCGTGCTAGGATTATTGGCATGCCAAGGTACTTCTTAGTTGTTTAGTGCACTTGGCTTTTTTTGGTTTTCCTCTTCCAGAACCTCTTAGAGGCGTTTGTTCATTTGGACTGCCAGCGGTGCTTCAAGCAGTCTCTTTTCCTTGGCTCTGACTTTCCACTTTTGGGTCTAGTATCTTTTGCTCTCTGGCCCTCCTCATTTGGTTTTATTGCCAGTTGCTGTGCTTAAGCTCTGAATGTTTTGAGTTTGTTAGGCCCTCGGGCCTCTTTTCTAAATGTATGTTTTCCCCAGATTTTACTTATTAATATAACCGATATTTATGTTATAATAGCTAGACCAGTCCTCTTCTCTGTGTATACAACTGACTACATTACATTTTATTTTGGAAGTCTCAGAGATTATTTAAATTTAATTTCTAAAATATAGTACTTTCCTGAACTTCAACCTGGCTCCCTTTCTGTCTGTGTAACATCAGAGGATGATCCATGAAGTTACTCAAGCCACATACTAGGGCTGGGGTCGTAGCTCAGGGACTAAAGTGCTTTCATAGCATACATGAGGTCCTGGGTTCGATCTCGAAGCATCACATCAAAATCAGCTGGAGGGGCGAGGGTGGAGCTCAGTGGTTAAAGCAGTTGCCTAGCAAGTGCAAGGCTCTGGGTTTGATTCCCCACCACCAGGTAAACTAGGCATGGTGTAGCACTTTGGGGATGAAGCAGGAGGACTGCAGTGAGTCTGAGGCCAACTTGGGCTACTTAGTGAGTTCAGGACCAGCCTGGACTACAGAGTAAGATGTTGTCTCAAAAAAAAAAAATTATCTGGCTTTGGCAGTGCATGCCTGTACGATCTGACCACTTGGGAAGCTGAAGCGGGAGGATTGCTGTACATTTGAGGCCACCCTGGGCTACATATTGTGTTCTGGACCAGCCTGGACTACTTTTCTTTGTCCAATCTATAAGTAAGTCCTGCTGATTCTACCTATGGGCTAGACCCCAAAACGCCCCACCTCTCTTCATCCTTATGGTTACCACCCTACTTCTAATTCTTGTCGTCTGTCATCGTTTGTTCTTCTCATCTTAGACAGTAATATTTTCAAACATAAACCTAAGTTTTTCTACTACTTAAATTATTCCCTGCCTGTTGTGTTAGGAATGAAAGGCTAGGCGCCTTCGCCACAGCCTGGCTGCCGTTCTTGATGCTTTGGTGTCAGACCATTCTGTCCCTCTCCGTTACTACGTCATCCTCCCACTCTAGAATGATCTTTTCCCTTAGGCTCTGAGTGACTGGATTTCTCTCATCCTTGAAGTCTTGTTTACATGTCTTCTCCTTATGTGTGTGGTACTAGAGATTTGAACCCAGGCCTCATGATGAGATGTGATGTTGGAGTATATTGCCATGGAGCTGCGTCCCAGCCTTGAGGGTCACCTTTCTGAATAGACTGATGAACGTAGGTAACAGCCTTCTCTTCTTGGTTTTTTTTTTTTTTTTTGGTCTCCCATTGACCACAGTAGGTAATTATACAGTTATTTAATAATTAGTTGATTAATATCTCCTCAGTAAACACCAAATTCCACTGGGGCCCAAGCCATGTCCATTTTAACTTGGTGTTCTGTCCTTTGCACCTAACACACCCCCAGTACTGTACTCAAGCGAGCATTCAGTGTTTGCTAAGTGAATGTTTGCATCCTTCTTTTGTATTTCAGGACCATAGTTAAGATTTTTTTGTGTGTATGTGTTTTAATCCTCGCAACACTCCTATGATTCAGGTGCTGTTACCGTCCCCATTTTATAGGTGAGGGTAACTAACCTACTCCTTACCACTAGCTGGTGCATTGCAGTGGACCTGGCTCTCAGATGGGTTTGTAATCACTTTCTGCTAGTAAATGGGACCTTCATTTGAAAATATACTTTTGAAAAAATTCAGTAAGCATTGGTTCATCGCTTAGTTGATTGCTGAGTGAATAATGAATGCTGAGTACTTAATGTAAAAAGTAAATCTGGTCTATTCTGAGTTATAAAATAGGGCTGAAGGAATGCCACAGTGGTTAAAGCACTTGCCTTACAAGCACAAGGCCCTGAGTTCACTTCCCTAGTACCCCATAAAGCTGGTGTGGTGATGACTGCCTGTAATCCCAGCACTTGGGAGGCTGAGACAGGAGGATTGCCTTGAATTCAAGGTCAAGTCTGGGCTACATGAGTTCAGGACTAGCCTAGGCTACAGAGTGAGACCCTGTCTCAAAAAAAAAAAAAAATCTGAGTTATAGGACCTTACCTTAGAAATGAAAATTATATACTTTATTGAATTGAATTACTATTAAATCGTTTTTTTTCTGTACTGATACTTCATCTCCAGACCTTTAGTTGTTCTTTATTTTGAGACAGTGTTTTGCTAAGTTGCTTAGGTGATACTTGAACTTGAGATTCTCCTGCCTCTCGCCTTCCAAAGTACTGGGATTACTGGCATGTGTCACTATGCTCAGATTTAAATCATTATTTTCCAAATACTGTTTTAAAGGCTGGGTATGGTGGCCCATGCCTGTAATCACAGTGCTCTAGGAGACTGAGGCAGGAGGAGCCTGCCTTTGGCAACTCAGTAGCCCTGTCTCAAAGTTTTTATAAAAGGAGAGGGAACTTGGGATGTAGCTCAACATGAAAGCCTGGGTTCAGTCCCCAGTACCACCAAAAAAAAGTTTGTAGCCTGGTAGAGCTATAATCTAACACTTTTCCTACCATTTCAAGTACCAAAAATAATATTTACCCAGCCTTAAAGATTGCTGGACTTTGAAGGACAGTTTCAGTTTGAAACACTTACCTTCCTTTACCTCAGTTGAGAAATGAGATTCTGATATATTTAAAAAGTAATACTTTTATTATTAATAAAACTAATATTCAGGACGATAGTTTATGTCAGGTATGTGTGCAAACTTGTAATCCTAGCTACTTAGGAGGCTGAGGCAGGAGGATTACAAATCCAAGATCAGAGTAAGTAATTTGGTGGAACTTTGTCTCTAAATAAAAAATAAAAGTGCTGGGATGTAGTTCATAGCTTTTTGGATTCAATCCCCAGTCTTGTTAAGAAAAAAAAATAAGCCTATCATCTGTGGACTAGTGAATATTCTAATACTACACCTGGAATTAGATAGTTTATCCACTTAGATACAAAGAATGTTTAAAATATATCAAACAAAAATTCATGAACCTTCCCTTGTGGGGACTTAGCCCTGCCAGACTTAACCACTTTGGAATAGCCAAGCTAGATGTGTATTTCTTACAGACAGTTTAGATGTCAAATTGGAAAGGGGAGCTGTGTTGTGCCATTGCATTTAAAATCACTGATCAGAGGAGGGGTGTTATGCTAGTACCTGTCCTTCCCACACTGAGAAAAAGACCTGGAAGAGGAAAATAAATGTGTTCTTTAAATACGACAATAATATTGTTATGTCCGGCATCTCTTATTCAGTAAGTTTTCTATTCATCTCTTTTTTTCTCCCAGATTTTCTTGATGTGGTTCCATTTCCACATATCAGACAAGTACTGAAATACAGCAGATTTTTTTTTTGGTAACTAATAATATAAACTTGTGAAAGCAACTTACTCTTTGGAAACTCAGTTTCCTCATCTGTAAATGCCAAAATAGTAACAATATCTAACTCATTATCTTCTTCTGAAGACTATCTTATATAAAATCCTGTAAGTATGACAGATACCCAGGAAATATTCATTTTTCTTACTTTTTCCTTAAAAAAGAATAAAATAGGTCAGTTGAGTCTGGAGGAACAGCACACTGATTAGAGCACTTGCCTAGCAAGCTCAAGGCCCAATTTCCCAGCAACACTTAAATTGGCATGGTGGTGCACACCTGTAATCCCAGCCAATGGAAGGCTGAGACAGGAAGATTGCTGTGAGTTCAAGGGAAGCCTGGATTAAATAGTGAGACCTTGTCTCCAAAAATAAAATAAAAATAGTTTAGTTGATAGTCCCCGACCCTACCCACTAGGGATTGAACCCAGGGTGCTCTACAATTGAGCTACATTCCATTCTTTTTAAATTTTTTTTCTGACACAGGATCTCACTCTGTAGCCCAGGCTGGTCCAGAACTCACTGTGTAACCTAGGCTAGTGTTGGAAGCACAGCAGTTCTCCTGCCTCAGCCTCCCAAGTGCTGGGATTGCAAGCATGTGCCACCCTGCCCATAGGTGCTGGGGAATGAACCCAGGGCCTTGTTCTTGCAAGGCAAGCACTTTAACCGCTGTGCCACTCCTTTAGCCCTGTAACAACACATAATAATGTGTAGACCCTGTGTGGATTTTTTTCAAACTGTCAAACAAAATATAACAAAATTCTTGTATTAATGGGACAATCAGAAATTTTAACTGAGCTTGTCCCAGTGGCACAGGCCTGTAATCTCGACATTATGGGAAGCTGAGGCAGGAGGATTGCAAGTTCAAGCCCAGCAATTTAGTAAGACTGATTCAAAATCAAAAATAAAAATAATCTGGAAATGTAGCTCAGCGTGAAGGCTCTGATTGTGATCCCCAGTAGCACCAGAAATATAAATAAATAATAAACTGGATATTTTAGAAAGTTAAGGAATTATCATTTTAGATGATATAGTAATGCTATGGTTTGTGGTAGGGTTTTTTGCTTTGTTAGATGAGGTCTCACTGTGTTGCCCAGACTTGTCTTGAATTCACAGGCTCAAGTGATCTTCTCACCTTAGCATCTTCGATAAGTTGGGACTACAGACACATACCATCTTGTCTGGCTTATGGTATATATATATATATATATATATTTTTTTTTTTTTTAATTTTTTTGAGCCAAGGTCTGATTCTGTAGACTCACAGCTATCCTCCTGCGTGCTGGGATTATAGGCACGTGCCACCAATGCCCAGCTTTTATGTGATGCTGGGAATCGAACTCAGGGCCTTTGCTTGCTAGACAAGCACTAATTGCTGTGCTGTTCCTCCAACCCTAACCCATGGAATTTCTTACATAATTTTCCATGCTATGATCCAGGAACTAGATCAGACTGTCTCAGTGACCTTATCTCTTTGTTTATATAAATTGACTTGGTACTTAGTTCTTGCTTTGGCAAGCAGTTCTGACCACCAACCTCAGGCCCCTCCTTAAACCTAGTTTAAGATAATGAATTTGGATGGCATGAGTTGCTTCTGGGAAAATATCTCTGTGGCTGTCCAGGAAGAAACCCAAATTCATTTCAAACTTGTAGTGATTGGTGATGATGGTACTAGGAAGCAATATTTTATGAAACATCACTTGACCAGTGCATTTAAGAAGCATATAACCCCTTGGGTGTGGAGACCCGTCCTTTTGTGTTCCGGTGTGCCCCATGTGCCATCATAATGTTGGATGTAACCGTGAGTACTTACAAGAACGTGCTGGACTTGCATAGTGACCCAGCACTAGCATGTGAAGATACTTCCACGTGCTGTGTGGGAGCAAATTAGATGTAAGGATGCTAAATGAAGGCACAGTCTATTGTCCTACACCAAAAAGAAGCACCTTCAGTACATGGTGTTTCTGCCACAAGTCGTTACGGCTTTGAAAAGCTTTCCCCTGGCTTTCTAGAAAGCTCACCAGAGACCCCACTTTGGGATGTGTTGCCGTCCTTGCTCTTGCCCAACAGATGGTTTTTTTTTCTTTTTTCTTTTCTTTTCTTTCTTTTTTTCTTTTTTTTTGTGGCTGTGTAACGCAAACACAATTCATAGGCTGCCCAGAAAACTGCTTTCCCAGGTGAGGGCCGTGGCCTGTGGGAAATGACACCAAAGCCCAGCAGCACAAGTCTGGCTTCATGGGCAACAGTCCTGGGATGTCGGTGGTGCCACTTCCTTAGGTAGCTAGTCCTGATCTGTGCTTTCTCTTTGGGCTTCTGAGTGAATGTTTCAGTTACACCAGCCGACCAACCAAACAAGCAGAAGCCTTCGTTTTTGTAGACCTGCATATCCAGTTGTTTTTTGTTTGGTTGTTTGGTTTGGTTTGGTGGTACTGGGGATTGAACTTAGGATCTTGGCACTGAACTGTATCTCTGGCGCTTTTTTATTTGACACAGGGTTTCACTCCGTTGCCCAGGATGGGCTCTGGACTTGCCATCCTCTTTTCTTGGCCTCCCCAGAGTTCTGGGATTACAGCATGTGCCACCATATCCGGCTTGTTTTAGAACACAGTTGTTTTCCTTGTCAAGCTTCAAATATGGACTTTAAGCCAAGCGTAGTGGCACATGCCTGTATATCAGCACTTAGGAGGCTGAGGCAGGAGAATTATAAGTTCAAGGAACAGTAGGTTCCAGTCCAGCCTAGACTAGACAGCGTCTCACTAAATTGCCAAGGTTGGGCTCAAACGTGAAATCCTCCTAGATCAGCCCCCACAGTGCTAGGCCTGTGTCTCTGGGCCTGGCTATATCAGACTTTTAAAAATTATGTATCCAGAATTTTCTGTGATTTGTTATTGCTTTTTTTTCTTTTTTGTTTGTGTGTGTGTGTGTGTGTGTGTGTGTGTGTGTGTGTGTGTGTGTGTATGTGTGTTTCTAGAGATCGAGCCCAGGGCCTTCAGACTGGGTGTGGTGACACATGCTGGCAGTCCCAGCGCTTGGGAGGCTGAGGTTGAGGCCAGCCTGGGTTGGACCACAGAGCAAGCGAGATCCTGCCTCAAAACAAAACAAAACAAAAACAGAAGACTAAAAAGGAAAGAAATGGGCTAGAGAACAAGGGTTAGGCATTACATAACTGATGTATCACTAGGTGAGTACCTATATATGTCTGACTTTGATCTGGAAGTAGGCTGAACATACACCCTTCCTATGCTTGGGTTAGGTGACTTCTTTCAGGTGCTAGAATAAGCCCTATTTATTGTTTGGTGAATCAAAAGTATTTCTCTAATGACCAAGCGGAATCTTTCATGACTTTGAGACCTTAAGCACTGATACTGAATTTGGGAGGGGCCTGGTTTTTTTGCCATGCCCAGAATTGGATGTAGCCCTGCATGCATGCAGAGCATCCTTTCCACCACTGAGTTGCAGCCAGCCCCGCATCGGGCTGCATAGGAGATTTTCCTCTAACATCTTGTCTGACTTGTAGTTCAGGGGCCTTTGTTTTAAGTGCTATACCTTCAGTGCTGACGCTGCCTGTTTCTCAAAATGTAGAGCTGTTCTTTCCCAGGAAGGGGAGAAGCAGGGCTGTGAAGGGCTGTTTCTTGTGTTTACCTAGCTCTTTGACCTGCTTTGGGTCTTGTCGGTTCCTGTTACTTAGTTCTTCTTGACCAGAGCAGCGATAAAGAGAAGGAAGTGTTGAAGTGAGTCTGAGCCTCAGTTTCCAAGTTTTAAAAGAGGGATAATACGTTCACATTCCCCTTCAAAGAGGCACTGAGAAGGCCAAATGGGATCACATACACCAAGGACTCCAGATGCTATGAAATCGATGGGGGACAGAATTCAGATTAAGCTGTGCAGAGTGGTGAGGAGGATCTTTATCGAACCTTGAAGATTGAGATGTGGGGGAGGAGCTCAGTTCTTCACATCAAGCTGCAGCCCTGGACTTTATTTATTTATTTATGTACTCACTCACTCTACAACAGGGTCTTGCTGAGTTGCCTAGGCTGGACCAGAACTTGTAATCCTCCTGCCTCAGGCTCTCAGAGTGCTGGGGTTATACACATGCACCACCAGCACCTTGAAGTATCTTTTCAAAACCTTTATCAGTCTCTTATTATAGTGTGTGTGCGTGTGTGTGTGTGTGTGTGTGTTCTGCTGAGTTCATTGTTGCTAACATCTGCAATTTTTTTTTCCAGGGAGCTGGGATCTTCCTCCATCCCCAACACCTAAATGTGAAATCCTTTTGACCTTAGGTTCCTTGTGTCTCCCTGCAGCCCTATGTGTCACTGGCTCAGCAGATGGCACCTCCTAATTCAAGCAACAGTACCCCTAACAGCAGCAGTGGGAGCAATGGGAATGACCAGCTGAGCAAAACCAACCTGTACATCCGAGGATTGCAGCCGGGCACTACTGACCAGGACCTCGTCAAGCTTTGTCAGCCGTAAGTTGTGGTAGAAGTAGATAGATTTAAAGGGACTGTACAAATTTGATGATACTGTTTTCTTTTTTCTTTCTTTCTTTCTTTTCTTTTCCTTTTGAGACAGGATCTTACGGTATTGTCCAGGCTGGTCCTGAACTCACTATGTAGCCCAGGTTGGCTTTGAACACATAACAATCCTCCTGCCTCAGCCTCCCAAGTAATGAGGTTACAGGTGTGTACCACCACACCCAGCTAATCTTTATGTGGTGCTGGGGAGTCAAACCCAGGGCCTTGTGCATGCTAGGCAAATGCGTTAGCTGCTGTGCTATGCCTCCAGCCCCAGCACTTGTTTCTTGCAGAGACTCTTGTCCTGAAATGCAGTAGCCTCATGCTTCTACCCCCTAGTCACAAGGTGTCTCAGCATCCCTTTTTTTAAAAAAAAAAATCTTTCTGCTACTGGTACATGAAACCTTTTCAGTATTTCTCTGACAGCAGTAGGATGAGGCTGGCCTGTGAAGCTTTGTATCTGACTTGGTTTTCAGCGTCTTCTGCAAACTTGATAGTGTTAGTGGAACGACTGCTAACCTTACACCATAGAAATGCCGAGTATCTTGGTAGGTATCTGTCAGCAGGCAGTGAGAGCTGGCAGCAGGAACATAAGACAATGGGACTAGCCGGGGGATCTTACCCTTTGGAGAGTTTCTACTGCTGGAGATTCTTCTAGCGAATCAGGGCTTGTCACATAAGTGAATAAAAATGAAGATGGGGGAGAGAAGAGGCTTTTACTGGCTTCCAGCCTGCAAGGTAGAGATAACGATCTTGGGAATGCCTTTGGATCTCCGGGAAAACAGCGAGAGAACTGATTCCCAGCTCAGTTGCATTTGGCAGAGATACGTGTGTTTCAAACAACATGTCTGGGAGAATGATGAGAAAATGGGAGGAACCGGGTTTGGGTAAGGGAATGGTGGAAAGAGGTAGAAGAGGGGACTGTATACCTTTGCTGCTGCGTATGGCTTTTATTGAAGTGTGACAAGAATACAAAAGCACACAAAAGAGAAGTATGCAGTAGAGCAGATTTCCACAGGGGAGCCCAGCCCTGGAGCACACCCACCTCTGGTTCAAGAAATACCTCCTCAGCTCCTCGGAACTCTGCTCCTCCGTGAAGCACTCACTCTTCGGCTTCTTTGGAGTAGACTGAATTTCATATAAATATAGTGTGTATGTTTGGTGCTGAGGATTGGATGCGCATCCTTTATTACTGAGCTACTGCCCAGCCCTTGTTGTATTTTTTTTTTTAGCAAGACCCTGTCTTGCTTGCTAAGTCACTAAGTTGCACAGAATGGGCTTGAACTTGAAACAACCTGACTCAGCCTCCCAGAGAGCTGGGATTATAGGCTTGTGCCACCACACCCAGCTGCACACATTTCTTTGTATCTGGTTTCTTTTGCCGGGCGATGCTTGTAAGATGCAGCCATGTTGTCACATGTAGGAAAACTTTATTCCTTTCTCTCTTTTTTTTTTGAGACAAGGTCTCACTCTGTACACTAGATTGGTCCCGAACTCACTCTATAGCCAAGACTAGCCTTGGTCTCATGGCAGTCCTCCTGCCTCAGCTTCCTAAGTGCTGTGATTACGAGCATGTGCCACCACGCGCAGCTTCTGTGGTGCTGGGAAATCAAACTCCAGGGCTTGTGCTTGCAAGCCAAGCCCTTTAACTGCTGTGCCATACCTCTAGCCTGCTCTTTTATTTTATTCTTTATTAGCATGTTTTTGAGATACACAGTAATAAAAATCAGGTTGAGAAATTGGTATATTTACATTGAGTATCCTTCTCTTTCCACTTCGTTGTCCTCTCACCCTCCCCCATTCCTTTTCCCTATCCACAAACTCTATCTTTTCACTTTCTTCCATCTCTTTTTTACGTTTTGGTTTTCTCATATTAGAGAAACTACTATATTCAGCCCTCTGTGTCTGATTCATTTCGCTAAGCATGGTGTGCTCAGTGTGCACCCATTTTCCTTCAAATGACTCAAATTTATCTATCTTTATGGCAGAGTAGTACTTCATCATGTACATGTAACCACATCTTTGTCCATTCATCTGTTGGTGGGCATACTGGCTTATTCCAAGATTTAGCTATTATATGTTGTGCCGCTATAAACATGGGTCTGCATGTATTACTCTTGTGTGATGACTTTAACTCTTGGGAATATATCCAAAGGAGTTATACCTGGGTAAATTGGATCTCTCTCTTCAGTTTTTTGAGGAATGTCCATATTGCTTTCCATAATGGTTGCACCCATTCACAATCCTGCCAAAAGCATAGAAGGGTTCCTTTTTTCCTACATCCTCACTGGCATTTATTATTTTTGAGTTCTTGGTGCCAGCCATCCTTACTGGCACTAGATGGAACCACAGTGTTGTTTTGATTTGCATTTCTCTGATGGCTAAAGATGCTGGATATTTGTTCATCTAATTATTGTTCAGTCAGACTTCTGAGAACTGCCTGCTCATTTCAATTGCCTATTTTGATTGGGTCTTTTATTTGAGGGGAGAGGGTCTTTTTTAGTTCTTTGTAAATTCTAAATAACGGTCCTCTGAGGAGTAGCTTGCAAAGCCTTTTCCCATTCCATCAGTTCTCTCTTCACTCTGTTATTTCTTTTGCTGTGCAGAAGTTTTTAAATTTGATATAAACTTGTTGATTCTTGCTATCTAATGTGCATTGGTGTTTTATTAATAAAGCCCTTGCCTATACCAGTGTCTTCAAGGGTTTTGGCTATTTTTTCTTAAAACAAGTTCAGTGTCTCCATTTATTTTATTTTATTTTTTTATTTATTTTGAGACAGGGTCTCGCTCTGTAGTCCAGGCTGGTCCTGAACTCACTATGGAACCCAGACTTGCCTTGGTCTCAAGGCAATCCACCTTTCTCAGCCTCCCAAGTGCTGGGATTACAGGCATGCGCCACCACACCCAGTTTATGTGGTGCTGGGGAATCGAACTCGGTACTTAGCACTTGACTTAGCAAGTGCTTTAACCGCTGAGCCATTCCTCCAGCCCTCAGTGTTTCCATTTAAAGTCTTGATTTTCGAACCATTTTGAATTGATTTTGTTATGTGGTGAAAGATGTGGGTCTAGTCTTATTCTTCTGCATATGGTCAGCCAGTGTCCCCAGTGCCATTTGTTAAAGAGGCTATTTTTTCCCTCTTGTATGTTTTGGGCAGTTTGTCAAAGATCAGATGCTGAAGGTGCCTGGGGTTGTCTCTACATCACAGTTCAGTTCCATTGATCCACCTATCTGTTTTTGTGCCAATATCATGTGTCTTTTTTTTTTTTTAATCTCTGTTGCTTTGTAATGCTACCTTATGTCTAATATTGTATGGCTCCCACTTTTGTTGCTTGTGATTGTTTTGGTTATTTGGGGTCTCTTGTGGGTCCACATAAATTTTAAGATCATTTTTCTAGTTCTGTAAAAAATGCTGTTGGTATTTTGATTGGAATTGCATTGAACCTGTATATCAGTTTTGGTAGTATGGAAATTTTGACAGTGTCGGTTCTGCCTATCCGGGAATAGGGGATGTATTTCAGTTTTCTAATATTGTGTTCAGGGGCTGGAGGAATGGCTCAGTGGTTAAAGCACTTGCCTAGCAAGTGCTACGTCCAGGACTAAGTACCTGAGTTTGATTCCCCAGCAGCACATAAGCTGGACATGGTGGTGCACCCTGTAATCCCAGCACTCAGGAGGCCGAGGCATGTGGATTGTTCAGAGAACAAGGCCAGTCTGGGCTCAAAAAAAAAAAAAAAAAGTTCTATTCAATTTATTTTTTCAGAATGTCATAGTTTTCAGTATAGAAATCCTTCACTTGCTTTGTTAGGTGATTCCTGGGTATTTCATTTTCTTTGAGGCTATTGTAAGTGGAATTTTTTTCTGATCTCTTTCTCTGTGTTCTCATTGTTGTTATAGAGGAATGCTATTGATTCCTACAACTTGTCTGAGATAGCTTATTAGCTCTAAGAGTCTCCTGATGAAGTTTTTGGGGTCCTCTGTGCAAGTTATCATGTCACCTGCAAATAAGGATAGTTTGACTTTGTTTCCCCATGCCTTTTCCCTTTATTTCATTCTCTTGCCTGATTGTTCTGACTAAGGTTTTAAGCACTGTGTGGAACAGGAGTGATGAAAGTGGACGCCCTTGTTGTCTTGTTCCTGATTTGAGGGGAAACTCTGTCAGTTTTTCCCCATTTAGGGTGATGTTGGTGGTAAGATTGTCATAAATTGCTTTTACCAGCTTGAGGTAAGGCCCTTCTACACCTGTTTTCACCAGTCTTTGTCATAAAATGTATTTTGTCAAAAGCGTTTTCTGCGTCTGTTGAGATGATCATGTGATTTTTGTCCCTGCTTTTGTTGAAGTGGTGTATTTTATTAATTGATTTACACATGTTGAACCAGCCTTGTGTCCCCTGGATGAAGCCAACTTGGTTGTGGTGTATGAACTTTTTAATAATTTGTTGCATTCAGTTTATGAGTATCTTGTTAAAAGTTTTGCATCTATATTTGTTAAGGAAATTGGCCTGTAGTTTTCTGTCTTTCTTGGGTTTTTACCTGGTTTGGCATCAAGGTGATGCCAGCTTCCAGGAAAGAGTTTGGCAGTGTTCTCTCTTTCTCAGTTTCATAAAAGAGTTGGAGAAGCACTGGCACTAACTCTTCCTGAACTTCTGATAAAATTCTGCAGTGAATCCGTCAACTCTGGGCTTTTCTTTGTTGGTAGATCTTTTATTACTGTCTCAGTTTCATTCCTCGTTATCGCTCTATTTAGAGTTTTTATATCTTCTTGGTTCAATTTTGGTATATCACATGTGTGTAGGAATTTATTCTGAGTTCTTCAACTTATTGGAAAATTAGTTTTTAAAATAGTTTCTTTTTTTTGAGACAAGGTCTCTCTCTGCACTCCAGGATGGTCTTGAACTCACTATGTAATCCAGCCTGGCCTTAGACTCACAGCAGTCCTCCTGCCTCAGCCTCCCATGTACTAGGATTACTGGCATGTACCAGCACACTGAGCTTTAGAATAGTTTCTTATAATCCTAAAGATTTCAGATTTATCTGTAGTGATTTCACCTTTTTCATTTTTAATTTCCATGATGTGAATTTTTTCTTCTTTTGGTGAGTTTGGCTAGAGGTTTATCCTTATCCTTTTTTATTTTTTTAATCTCATTTATTCTTTTGAAGAACCAACTTTTTGGTTCACTGATCTTTTCTATTCTTTTTTTAGTTTTGATTCCTTTAATCTTCACTGTGATTCCTGTAATTTCTTTCCTTGTACTGCTTTTTGCTTTGGCTTGTTCTTGTTACTGCGTCAGTAATGAGCTGCATCAGTAGATTGAGATTGCTCTGTATTTTTGATATGTGCTTTCATAGCTACAAATTTCCCTGTGAACACTGTTTTCATTGTGTCCCATACATTATGGTATGATGTACTTTCATTGTCATTTGACTTTAGGAAGTCTTTGATTTCTTTTCCAGTTTCTTCTGTGATCCATCATTTGTTAAATAATGCATTATTTAGTCACCATGTGTTTGTATCATTTATTTTGTTGCTGATTTCTAGTTTCATTCCTCTATGATCTAAAAGTATGCAGGTAATGACTTCAGTTCTTTTGTATTTATTCTGGTCTGTTTTGGAAAGAGTCCCATATGCTGATGAGAAAAAGGTATGTTCTGATGACATTGGATAGAACACTGTGTAGGTATAGTTAAATCCATTTGTTCCATGGTGTGATTTAGCTCTGTTGATTTTTTTTTTTGGGGGGGGGTCTGGTTAACCTGTCTGCTTGTGACAGTAATGTATTCAAGTCCCCTAGTATGATTGTATTGGGGTCTGTTTGATATATCATGTCTAATAGTTTCTGTTTTATGTTACTGGGTATACCTCCATTGGGTGCATATCTATAATTGTGAGCTCTTCCTGTTTGAGTGTTCCTTTTACTACTATATAGTGATCATGTTTGTCTCTTCTGGTCTGTTTTGGTTTGAAATTTGCTATCTCTGAGAATAGTACAACTACTCCTGCGTGTTTCCGGGCTCCAGCTGCATGGAGTAGTAGTTTTTATCATTTTACCTTCAGTGTATGTGCTTCTTTGTGAGTGAAGTGTGTGTCTTGAAGACAATAAATGGTTAGGTTTGTTTTTTGATCCATTCTGCCAGTCTGTGTCTTTGGTTGCAAGTTAAGACCATTAGCATTGAGAGTAATTATTATACGATTTTTATTGAATCTTGTCATTTACTTGTTTTTCTGGTATTGGTTCTTTCTCTTTTTGTTGCACTTTTCCATTTAATGTTTTATTTCCTCTGATTTCTTTGGTACTGCTCTTCTATCTTTTTCTAATATTTATTCGGGTATTTTCCACAATGCTGGGCTAGTGGTTGCGAATTTCTTTAGGGTTTCATGGTCCTAAAAATTTTTTATTCTTAATTTTCAGAAATAACTTTGCTAGGTACAACAACCTGGGTTGATGCTTGCTTTCTTTTAAATCTTGAAAAATTTAATTCCAGGCTTTCTAGCCTTTAAGGTTTGTAACAAGAAATCTGCTGTCATTCAGATGGGCTTGTCTTGGTAGAATTGTGTCTGTTTTTCTCTTACTCTTTTAATATTCTTTCTTTGTGTTGAATTTCTGAGTTTTAATTATGATATGTGTGTTGAGAGTCTTTTTTGGTCAAGGTTATTTGGTGTTTTATATGCTTCCTGTATTGAATATTTTCTTTTTTTAAAAAAAAATTTTGAGACAGGGTCTCACTTTGTAGTCCAGGCTGGTCTTAAACTCACTATCTAGTCAAAGCTGACCTTAAACTCACAGCAGTTTTCATATGTCAGCCTCCCAAGTGCTGGGATTAGAGGTGCATCCCACCACTCCCGGCTTATGTGGTGCTAGGGAATTGATCCCAGGGCCTTGTGCTTGCTAGGCAAGCACTTTAATTACTGAGGGACACCTCCAGCCTCAGTGAATAAATTCTTTATAGCATTTGTGTGTGCTGTTTTCTGCTCTTTTATCCATACCCGTAACTCTGAGATTAGTCCGCTTTGAGTCATCCAGCAGCTGTTGTGTCCAGCTACCTCGTTCACTTCTTGTTTTGGCATCATGCCTGATGATGGCATTTAATTCATCCTACTTGTCTTCAGAGTCTGAAATTGTGTCCTCACAAGTTCAAGCCTGCTTCCCCTGCTTTCAAATGATTTTTTCATATCTTGAATTTGAGCCAGATTTTTTTTCAGATTTTTCACTTCTCCCCCAAAATGTCCCTTCATATCTTGCATTGTCTGTTTATCTCCACCACCTTTTTATTTGTACCTTCTATGAACTCAGTAAACTTTCTATTATTATTATTATTATTTAGTAAATTTCTCCTTAAGCTTGCTAATCATTTCTTGCACATGTGTAAATGTGTCTCATTTGAACTCATTGACTGTTTCATCTGCTTGGTTTGGACTACCTTTCCTATAATTCTGCTATTTCAGAGCCCAGGACATCAGCTTTTGGGGAATCAGGTTCTCTGCATGTGTCTTATTCCTTGTCTTCCAATGAGTCTATTGCTGAGGGACTTCCTTCCATTTAATAGTTTAGCTGAGATGTTTCTTTGAACATGTATGAGGGTGTGTAGGGGGATCTAAAAGCCCACTGAGTTTTGTGCTGGGAGTAGGACGTGAGAGAGACCTAACAGTCCAATGGCCTCCAAGGTGTCTTGTTCACACCAGCCCCCATAGCAAAGCTTTCCCATCTCTCCTGACTTCCAACCCCAAATGCAGGCTGTCCACTCTCTGAGGTGCTCTCACTATCACCCAGACCTGTTCAGGAGGTAGGTGGCCTTTCTTCCCTCTTGGCATCTGTCACTTGTGCCAGCTCCTTCCTTTGCACTGGTTAAGAGTATCCCCAGAACACCTGCTGTGTGACCTGTTTGGAGCTTCTTTTACCCAAAACAATTCTTACTTAGGCTCTTTCAAAATGGCTCCTGCCCACATTACTTCGGCTGATCCTGAGCTGATCTGCAGAGCTGCAGGGAGGCCTTTTCAAGGGTTAGCTCACAGTGTGCGCACAGTGTGCTCTACCCGCAGGCTTGTTTCTGGAGGCCTTAGCTCCTGGCTCCAGGCTTTCCTCATGTAGGTGGCTGTCAACTGCTCACTCAGCCCATGGCCTTTCCCACGTGGCCTGAGGCAGCTTCCCGGGCTTAGCCTCCCATCCATCTTCAGGTTTTCCAGACTTCTTGTGGCCTCCTTCTCCAGGCTAAGTTGAGTAGGTAGTTTTTAAACCATACCTCAGCTTTTTGGATGCGCCTGCAAGGAGCCATTGAGCAGGACTCCTAACCAGAGACCATTTTGTGTAGAGATCCAAAACTTTATTCATAAAAGTTTTATAGATACCTATCATAGAAATTTAACAGTTATTCATTCTACTGCTGCTGGATGTCTGAACAGTTTTCCATTTGTGACTTTTATGAATTAATGTAGTGTGCTGTGATCCTATGCATATATTGTGCTAGGCATATACCTGAGAGCAGAATTGCTGGGTTGGAAGATACATATCTGCTCAGCTTTTATAGATATTACTATTTTTTTCTGAAGTGATTAATTTGAACTTCCAAGGCTTTATGTTTCAGCTGCCCCAAATCCCAGAGAGGAGAGGCAGACTATTTTGCCTCCAAAATGTATTTGTGTGGTGCATGTGAGGTGCTCTATAAATCTGTTGCCCTTCTGAGATAGTGACATGATTTGTGGGATAATATGTGTTATTGCTAGCACCACTCGCACGTACTCCATCTCTAAAGGCTACACCCCCCCACACACACACCCCCCCCCACACACCCCCCACACACACCCCGGTTCTTCATGCCTAGCATGGTGGTGCATACTTTAATCCTAGCATTTTGAGAGGGTGAAGCAGGAGGATAGCAAGTTCTAGCCCAACCTGGGCAATTTAGCAACATAGAAAGACCCTGTCTCAAAATTTAAAAATTTTTTTTTTTAATTTTAGGGATATAGCTCAGTGGCAGTTCAGTCTTCAGTTCAGTCCTTTGTCCCACACGTACATATACACAAAAGTTTCTTCTTTACACCTTGCTAGAAAAGGCTGTAAATAGAGCATGAAACAACTAGTCTAGAACTGCTGATTGTGAGGAAAGGTGTGTAGTGGCAGAAGCATTGGTTTAGGAGGGAAGAGAATGTCATATCAACCTAGAGCCTTGATTTCTGCACTCTGATTTTTTTTTTCCCCTCAGGTCGGGTCTCCCTCTGTAGTCCAGGCTGGTCCTGAATTCACTGTGTAGCCCAAGCTAGCCTTGAACTGAAGGCAGTCCTCTTGCTTCAGCCTCCAAAGTGCTGGGATTAGAGGAGTGCCCTGCCACACACCTGGCTATGGGATCTATGTGGTGCTCGAGAATCCTACCCAGAGCCTGTGCTTGCTCGGCAAGCGCTTTAACCACTGTACTATTCCTCCATCCCCTGCACTTTGATTCTTCACTAATCATGATGTGTTACAAAAATCCTCTCACATGATAACACAGAGAAGAAACTCAAATTTGATTCTCCTGTGCTGTTACGTTTTCATCTTGCTCTTTGACCAGGGTCTGAGGGCCAGAATACGAGATGGAAGTAGGAGCCCACGGGGGAGGGGGGTGCTGTGAAGTGGGATCGAGTGAGGCAGACTGCAAGGGCAGATGGGGTGAGCCCTGGTGGATGGGAGCACAGACTGAGCCTCGAAGGAAGGGAGGTTTCTCCTATGCCCAGGGTGTCCTGCTTTTGTCTCAGTGGTCTCTTCTTGGATTGTTAGAAAAGCAAATGTTGGGGAGAAAGGAACCCTCCTGCACTGCTGGTGGGAATGTAAATTCATACAACCACTGTGGAAAGCAGTATGGAGATCTTTCAAAAGACTGGAAAGAAATATCCCTTTTGATCCAGCGACACCCCTCCTGGGAATATTTCCAAAAGAAGTCAAAACAACACATAACAGAGATATATGTATACCCATGTTCATAGCAGCACAACTAACAATAGCTAAAATATGGAAGTCACCAAAATACCCATCAACAGACCAGTGGATACACAAACTGTGGTATTTATACACAATGGAATACTATGCATCTGTAAGGTCCAACAGCGTGGAGGCTTTTGCAGGCAAATGGAAGAAACTTGAGAATATCATGCTTAGTGAAGTGAGTCAGAAGCAGAAGGTGAAACATCGAATGGTCTCTCTGATATGAGAGTCCCGGAGCACAACTATATCATGGAACTTAAAACGAAAAACAAAGTGAACCAGGGAGGTAGGGTGAGGAGCGGGGGAGGAGGGGGACAAAAGGAGAGCGGGAAAGTCCTTGTCACCTTGACAAGATACGTAGGTGCACAAAATGCTCAACTTCATTGTAAACCTTAAATTTTGTGCTTATACATATCAATAAAATGTGGAAAAATAAAAAGAAAAGGAAATGTTGCTGGATCCTGAACTGCAGTGGGCTGGAGGGAGAGGCGCGGTCTGAGGCTTGTATCTCCTGGTGCTCCTGGACGAGCTCCTTCTTGCAGGGAGACAGCAGCAATGGCCCAGCTGTTACCAGCTGCAGTGGAAACTCTGAGCTCTAGGTTTCAGGCTGCCTCCCCACAGCAAGCTCCACCCTGGGGCCTTGATAGGGATAGCTACGTGTGTGTCCTCGGCCTGTAGTAAGGCTTCTGAGGAGTTTCTCCTCTTGCCTAAATTTGGGAAAGATTCCAAATATGTAGCCCTGAAGGGCTAGATCACCACATGCCCCACTCCCCCTCTCCTCTCGATGTTCTTTTTCCTGCCTGCGGGCCTTTGTTTGGCTTATTCTGTCTAGTCCTTTGGGTCACAGAAGCTTCACTAAAAAAGTCAGTGAGAGGCCACCATAGAGTGAAGACAAATAAATCATCATGTATTCTTTTGGGATGAGGAGAGATGGGGGAAAAAAATACTTGTTCGGGGCATTGGTTTCACATTTATCCCTTCCAACTGTTTCCAGTTAGGTCTTTCTTTACCTCTGACTTTGCTGGTGGTTTCTGTTCTGCCTCTAACGGCTTTGCCCTCCTGCAGTGGGATACAGAGGCTTTTCCTGGTTGGAACGCCTCTCGTGTAATCCCTCGTCGGTTGGACTCCACTACTCCAGTTTTGAATTCTCTACATGACTGTTGCCAAAGAAGAATTTTCAGAAAGCTGAAAACATGACCTTCATATAAGTATGAATAAACATATGTCAGAGATTTATTTAACTCATTAATACATGCAAGATGAAAAAATGAGGTCCAAACATCGAGGAACTGGATGTTTATTGGCCCTAAGGAAAGAATATTCTGATATTGATTAGGCACAAAATTGGTTCATGTCCGCCAGGATAATAAAAGCAGTAACGGGGATTACCTTTTCCTTTCTGCATTGCTTGGGGTCCACCCAGGGCATTGTGCTTGATACTAGGCAAGCACTGGATCACTGAATGCGTACTTTGGTGTGTATAGGTGTGTGTTTGTGTATTTGTGTGGTATGCAGTACTGGGGTTGAGCCCGGGGCCTTTATATTGAGCTCTATCCCTAGACCTTGTTAAAAATCTTTTATCTGGAAGATGGGGCCGTAGCTAGCGGTCAAAGAGCACACAGCCCTGGGTTCAGTTCCCCAGCACCTCATGAGCTGAGTGTGATGGTGCATTTTTAATCCCGGCACTCAGGAAGCAGGAGGACTGTTGTGAGTTTAAAGGCCAGGTTGGGCTGCGTTGAGAGTTCAGAACCACCTTGGACTACAAGGCAAGATATTGTCTCAAAAAATAAAAATCTTTTATTTTGTGACAAGGTCTTGCTAAATCAGTAAGTTGCCTAGGCCTAGCTCACTGAGCTCAAACTTGCAGTCTTCCTGCTTCTGCCTCCCAGAGTGCTGAGATTACAGACATCTGTCACTATACCAGACTGAATGGCTTCCTTAATGCTGCCATTTACCTAATCTTGTTCTCCCCACCCTGATACACTTATGTCTTAACAATGACTTAGAACATGGTAAAGCAGGAGGGAGTTTCTTGAATATTTTAACAGCAATAATATTTAAGACTTTTAAGGTTAAGATTTTTTAAAGCCAGGCCCAGTGGTACAGACCTGGAATCCCAGCACTGTGGGAGGCTAAGGTGAAAGGATTACAAATTCAAGCCCATCCTGGGCAACTTAATGACTTAGCAAAGCTCATCTCAAGAAGTCAAATATATTTAAAAAAAAGGATTGGATAAGACAAACACTGTGAAGACCCTGGGCTTGATCCTCAGCATACATACAGACACACAGGGTTTTTTTGTTTTTTTTTGTTTTTTTGAAGACAGAGTCTCACTGTATAGTACAGGCTGGTCCTGAACTCACTATAAAGCCCAGGCTGGCCTCCAACTCATGGTAATCCTCCTGCCTCAGCCTCCTGAAGGCTGGGCTATAGGCATGCAACATCACACCTGGCTTTACACCCAGTCTTTTCAAGTGGTTACCATGTGGTAGATATTAATGCTTTATAGTCATTAATTCATCTTACATTCTCATTTATAAATGATAAGACTGAGAGACAGAAAAATTAAGTGCCTTGTCCAAGATCAAACCAGAGAAACAAGGCATGTTTGGCTATGGTTGACCTTGAGTCAGGGTCAGTAGAAGAATGGGAATGGGATGACAGAGAGGAGAAGTGACCACAGTTTTTGAGGAATAGTATTTGTCCAAAATAAAATAAGTAATGTCAAGAGTTATTTTTAGGGGCTGGAGGAATGGCACAGGGGTTAGAGCACTTGCCTAGCAAGTGCAAGGCCCTGAGTTTGATTCCCTGGCACCACATAAACCAGGCATAGTGATACATGCCTGTAATCCTAGCATTCAGGAGGCTGATGCAGGAGGAGTGCCCTGAGTTTGGGGCTGCATAATGAGATTCTGTCTCAGAGAGAGAGAGAGAGAGAGAGAGAGAGAGAGAGAGAGAGAGAGAGAGAGAGAGAGAGAGAGAGAGAGAGAGAGAGAGAGAGAGAGTCATTCGTAGTCCTCAAGGAGTCCCAGCCAGAGCTTTTGAGTATTAGTTGAAGAAGAGGAGAGAAAAGTGTTGGTATTAAAAGAATTGGTTACTTGGGGCTCGAGGAAGCTCACCACAGTTAAAGTGCTTGCCTTGCAAGTACAAGGCCCTGAGTTCATTTCCCCAGCACCACATAAAAAGCCAGGCGTGGTGGTACATGCCTGTAATGCCACCACTTAGGAGGCCGAGGCAGGATTCCTGTGAGTCCAGGGCCAGCCTGGGCTACAGAACGAGACCCTGTCTCAAGGAAAATAAAAGAATTAGTTACTTCATCGTGTTCTTTGTGGGAATACATTTGTGTTACGGATGACAGTTTTTAAATCTGCTTTATTTACAAAGATGAATAGAAGCTGCTGCCTAGAAAAAGAAATAGAAAAAGGCATGGGTTCATCCAGAAGTCATCACCTCTGTCCTGTTCCTAGCCTTCGCCCCACAGCGTCACCTTCATCTTCCTTCCCCGTAGGTATGGCAAGATCGTCTCCACCAAGGCCATACTGGACAAGGCCACCAACAGGTGCAAAGGTGAGAGAGCAGCTGTCCGTGGTGGTGGAGCGGCAGAGAGCGCGAGTGCCTGTCTCTGCTCTTTGCTTCGGAATCCTGAGTCCCGGTGCCAGGGAGGAACCCCTGAGGCTTTGGGTCTCAAAAAACTAGAAGACGTTTAGGTTCATTAGTGGCAGTAGGCCAGATAGCCAGAGCTGGAAGTGCTATTTGTGACCCAAGGCCAGAGGGCTGCATGCTTCCCTGCATGGAATGGTAGGGGTGTGTCGGTCAGGCCACCTCTACTTCATGAAGGTAAATGCTTTCTGGGGTGACTCAGTGGGTATTATTTCCAAGGATGGATAGTTTCTTTGAGGCTTTGAGCAGTTCGGAGTACAGCCTGGAGAGCAGGAGGAGAGGAGGGTGGCGCCGCCCGGGGCAGGGAAGGGGCTGGGTTTCTGCTCTGGGGAGGCTGCATCCCTGTGTGCTACGGTGTCCACAGAAGAGGGCAGGGGGTTCTTTGGAAAGTGTGGAGAGTAACTATGGGTTATGAAGTTCCTGAAGTCACAGAATTTGAAGAGGGAGGGAGGACAGCAGGGACACACAGGGCCTCACTTCGCTTGGCATTCCTAGTCCAAAGTGGACCTGCCCTCAGGGTATGAGACGCCCATGGATAAATACCTGAAACCTCTCAATCTCTCTCTCCTCCTGCCGCTTCCCTTACGTGGATCATAACTCTTCCTCTGTCTCCTGAAGAGCCTGAGCCTCCTGCCTCTCTTACACGTCCTGCCTCCCTGTGATGCTGTTTCCCCATTCCAGGGTACGGCTTTGTGGATTTTGACAGTCCCTCCGCAGCACAGAAGGCCGTAACAGCTCTGAAAGCCAGTGGCATACAGGCCCAGATGGCAAAGGTAAGGGTGCAGTCCCACACCTGCTCCTCCCAGCGGTCGTGCCCAGCATCGAAGTCTCAACTCCATGGCTTCCACAGTGTACTGTGCCATGGATGGGTAGGGACTGTCTGTGGGGATTTCTGTCATCTGGTCACAATCAGTCTGGGCGAGGGTCCACTAAGCCCAGTGGCTGCTGGGGAAAGATTGTGCTGGGTCAGTCAGTGTGGCAGGCAGCCCTGTCCACCTTGTTCCTCTCAAGTTGCAACAGCAGGCAGGAGGGTTCGTAGGGCTCCTGCAGCACTGCTCTCAGCCCTCACCCTGGCCCACTTCCTACCAGATAGATGGTCACAGTTTCGCAACCTTCTCTGAAGAAGCCAGTTGTGCAACTCCGAGGTTCGGAGCAGTGATCTCCCTGCGCCTCTCAGTACTGTTCCCTGGAGGGACAGGGAGCGGGCTGGGAGGGACAGGGAGCGGGCTGGGAGCGGGCTGGGAGGGACAGGGAGCGGGCTGGGAGGGGCAGGGAGCGGGCTGGGAGGGGCAGGGAGGGGCAGGGAGCGGGCTGGGAGGGGCACAGTCACAGCAAGGGAGAAAACTGCCCCTCCTTCCCCGATCTGTCCCGAGGTGGTTTTTCTTTTCTCTCTTTTTCTTTTTTTCTTCTAGACTACTAGAAAACTGGAAGTTTCTTTTAGGGCTGGGGGAATTATTTAGCAATTAGAGTGCTTGCCTAGCAAGTGCAAGACCCTAGGTTCAATTCTGCAGGTCCACATACTGGCTGGGCGTGGTGGTACATGCCTATAATCCCAGGACTAGGTAGGCTGAGGCAGGACGATTGCCTTGTGTTCAAGGCCAGCCTGGGCTCCATAGTGAATTCAGGACCAGCCTGGACTACAGAGGGAGACCCTGTCTTCAAAAAAATGTTTTTCTTGCTTTTTTGCATTTCTCCTAGGTAGGATTGCCTTTCAGAAGCCAACCTGCATCCTGCTGAGGAGGCAGGCCTACCAGCCTGCCTTTTCTGTCATGGCTGAAAAAAAAGGAAACCCTGAAGGGAAAGGCAGAAAAGGATGTAAGGTTGCTGGTGCCCACTGTCTAGGGCCAAGCGCTGGTTAAATGACGCAAACGCAGCTGCGGCGGGTGTGTGGAGCTGCGCGTCCAACCGCCGCCCTCCCCGAGGCCTCTCCTTGCTTCTGGGCAAAGCCTCTGGCCACAGCTTGGTGACTAGGAGCACTCAGGGTTCCCAGGGTTCCGGTGCTTTCCGGCTTGTGGTGACCCAGTGAACTATGCATCTGGCCCTTTCTCTGTCCTCCCCGCTTCCTGCATTCCTACTCAGAGGGCTGTGCTGTGGTGGGAAGTGGGAGATCACACAAAACAACCCAACCCTGGAGAGGGCGGTTCACGGTATCCAGCCCTGGGACAGGCCACTAGGGGAGGGGACAGGCTGTTCCGCCGAGTTTTTGTTGTTGTTTTTTGTTTGTTTTGAGACAGGGCCTCGCTCTATAGCCCAGGCTGGTCCTGAACTTACTTTGTAGCCCAGGCTGGCCTTGGACTCACAGCAGTCCTCCTGCACCACCATGCCCGCCTTTTTGCCTAGTTCTGAAAGACACAGACACCTCTGATGACTTACATTATGGGATTGCAAAGTACTAGAAGTATCAGATCTGCTTTTTTTGTCCTGGACTCAATATACAACCCACACGGTGGACTGGGTGTTATGAATAGTTACCATTCTCTGTGTTTATGTGGGACCCTCTTTTCTGAAACATTTTTGTTGTTGTTTTGTTTTAGACAAGGTCTCCCTCTGTAGTCCAGGCTGGTCCTGAACCTCAGGATGGAGCCCAGCCTGGCCTTGGACTCACCACAACCCTCCTGTCTCAGCCTCCCGAGTGCTGGGATTACAGGTGTGCACCAACACACCCAGCTTATGTGTTGCTGGGGAATTGAACTCGGGTACTTAGTGCTTGACTTAGCGCTTGCTAGGCAAGCACTTTAACTACCAAGGCACTCCTCAAGCCCCTAAAATGTCATTTTATAGATACAGGTGCAGAGTAGGAAGGAGATAAGACATGTAAATCTCATTTCTCCCTTTTATTTCCATAGCAACAGGAGCAGGACCCCACAAATTTATACATCTCAAACCTCCCACTGTCAATGGATGAGCAAGAACTGGAGGGGATGCTGAAGCCCTTTGGCCACGTCATCTCTACTCGCATCCTTCGAGATTCCAGCGGGACCAGCAGAGGGGTTGGCTTTGCCAGGTGAGGGGTGGCCGGAGTGGGAAGTGGTGAGGTTAATCAAGAATGGCACTTGGGAAGTCACAAGAGGCCTGTGTCCTTCTTTCCCACAGGGACCAAACTATCGGTCAGGTTATTGACAATAGCCTGATGTCTAGCTAATGACTGTAATGCCACAACTCTGGTAGGTGAAGGCAGAGCAGGAGGATTGCAAGTGTGAGCTCAGCCTTGGCAAGGTGATGCCTTGGGGAGACCCTCTCTCAAAAAAAGAGGGGGGGGGGAGGGGCGCTGGAAATGTGGCTCAACATGAAGGCCCTGAGTTCAGTCCCAGCATTAAAAAAAAAAAAAAAAAAAAAAAAAAAAAAAAAAAAACAGACTTGACAGTAAATCAGAAGTTTACCCTACTTTACATTAGTATTATTTCAGTGCTGAAAATTAAACCCCTTGCCTCACACATGGTGGGCAGAGACTGCTGGTGATTTCTGCTCCAGCTCCTGCCGGGTCTTTGCCCTTCACCAGGACTTCCTGCCATACTATCCCTTTGTTCCTTGCTGAGATCCAGCCAGAACAAAGTAACTCGATACCGTTTTTAGAGCTGAGTGGTTTCTCATCCTGCTAGGCCATTTTATCTTTACAGCAACTCTTTAGGATAAATACTTCATTTTACAAGTAAGAAAGGGAATTCCTGCTAGGCACCATAGCCTGTGCGCCTGTAACTCCAGCTACTAGGAAGTCTAAGGCAGGAGGATTGCAAGTTTGAGCCCAGACCGTACCACTTAGCCACTTAGAGAGACTGTCTCAACATATAAAATTTGAAAAAGGAGCTAGGCCTGGTGGTACAGGCCTGTAATCTTAGCACCCTAGGAGACTGAGGCAGGAAGATGGCAACTCCAAGCCTAACCTGGACAATTTAGCAACTTGATGAGGCCCTTCTGTCTCAAAGATAAAAATGAGGGCTGCAGGAATGGCACAGTGGTGCCAGGCCAAGTTTGATTCCCCGGTACCACATAAGCTGGGCGTGGTGGCGCCCACCACTCAGGAGGCTGAGGCAGGTGGATCTTCCTGAGTCCAAGGCCAGCCTGAGCTACAACAGTGAGTTCAGGACCAACCTGGGCTACAGAGGGAGACCCTGTCTCAAAAGAAAAAATAAATAAATAAGGGCCAGGGATTTAGCTCAGTGCAAAGGCTGTAGGTTTAATGCCCAGTACCACAATAAAAGGAGATTGTGGTCCAGGATATACCTCAGTACAAAGGCCTGTTAAAAAAAAAAAAAAAAAAAAAAAAGCCCAGTACTGAAAAAAAAATTATTTGACAGGAGAGTCTGTTCCTTTAAATTTGAAAACGGTTGAGATTTTTATCTGAAGATCTCTTTGTTTTACAGTGTCTTTACCTGAATACTGCCTTAGAGAGTTTCAGACTTGGGAGAGTAAATAACAGGGTCTTCTCCTTAGTAAGCTCCGTCTGGGTAGCGCCACCTGCAGTCCACCTCAGGTATAACCATAGGGAATTCCTAGGTTTGCAGTAGTGCCACCCTCTTTTTCCCAGTGGTGATTGAACCCCGAAGACTCTTGCAGAATTTCCAGGATGACCCTGATTTGCAGCCTCCTTCCTGGACCTCCCAAGGATCTGGGGTTCCAGGTGTGACCACTTACGGTCATGGCTTTTCTTCCTAATTTTGGTTAATTGATTGGTTACTGGTGATTGATCCCACAGTCTTTGTACTGAGCTATATTCTCAGCCTGAGCTCAGTCCCAGTGCCACAAAAACAAACCTGTGTGCCTGTAACATGTATCTGTATTGAGAGAGGGTCTTTCTGATTTGCTAAGTTGCGCAGGTCAGGGTTGAACTTGCAGTCCTCCTGAGTCTCCCAGACTGCTAAGATTACAAACATGCCACCATGCCTGCTTTAAAAATAGTCATTTGCTATACAGAATACTTTTTACTAAAAATTTCCTGAGTCATTTCTTTTTTAATAGTCATGTCTCTTACTGTTCCTGTAGCATTTTATTTTTTCAGACAGGATCTCTGTAGCCCAGGCTGGTCCTGAACTCACCAGGTGTAGCTCAGGCTGGCATTGAACTCAGGACAATTGACCTGCCTCAGCCTCCCGAGTGCTGGGATTACAGGCGTGCGCCACCGCACCCAGCTTATGTGGTGCTGGGGAATGGACCTCATGGCCTTGTGCTTTCAAGGCGAGCGCTTTAACCTCTGTGCCATTCCTCCAGCCCAGCATTTCTTTTTTTATTATGTGTTTGTATTCTATTTTCTTACAGGATTATATTCTAGTGTAAAATATTTTTATATCTGAAGACGTTTCCATGGATCATCTTGTAATTCTCTTTAACATAAACGTGTGTATAAATTAACTTTTTTCTGTGGCAGTTGGATTATGTGTATTAACCCATAGGAGAATTATCTTATAGTTCATAATTGCTCTAAACAACATAAATGTATTAAATTGTTCATACAGAATTTTATATAAAATAAATTTTATTGCAAAACTTTCTCCTATGACATGCATACGTTTTGTTTAGCTTGACTTTTTTATTTTTTTTGAGATGGGGTCTCTCTGTAGTCCAGGCTGGTCCTGAACTCACTGTGTAGCCCAGGCTGGCTTCAAACTCATGGCAGACCTTCCTCCTCCCTCAGCCTGCTGAGTGCTGGATTACAGGTGTGCGCTGCCACACCCGGCATAATGTGTGGGTTGGGGAATCAAACCCAGGGCCTTGCCACTTGCTAGGTGAGCACTTCAATCCCTGAGCTACTCCTCTAGCCCTTGTTTAATTTTGACTATTTTTAAAAATTAGCTCATGTAGCCATCAGGGAACAGTGATTCTTGCTATAAGAAGAGATGGCTCAGTATCTCTCTCATTCTTGTTTTATTTTTTTTTTTATGCTGAGAAACATTGTTCACACAGATAAGTAGATGAAGATAGAGTTTTGTTACAATGGGAATTCATTGAAATCTTCTGAGTTATATTGCAAGAACCCAGATATCTGTCATCAGAATTGAGTTTTAAAGTACACTGACAAGTTGCTGAAGTGTCTAGCTTTGTCAGAGGCAAATCATTGGAAGCTCTCTGACTTATAAAAGGGATCTGCAAGTCAATCGTCGAAGCCTGCTATTGAGTTTTGGGAGAGATAAATAAATTAAGAAGAAGCCAGGCATGGTGTCACTTACCATGTAATTCCAGCACGTTGGAGGCCGAAGCGGCAAGATTCCAAGTGTGAAGCCATCCTGACTGCATAGTGAGGCTCTCTCTCCAATGAATTAATCACAAGGAATCATTGTGAGAAGGCCTTCAACCTAGATGATTCAGTCACGCTCTCCGGAGGGCGAGTGTAGGAGCCTGAAGGAAGCTGATGTTCTGAAACTCTGCCTGTTCACCCTTTAAAAGACTGTAAATGGAAGTCACCCAACTGAGCACTACTTCTATGGATTACTTAATGTGTAAATTTCTCTAAAAAGGATTCCAGCTGGGGCTGGAGGAATGACACAGCATGAGCTAATTTTTAAAAAGACAAAATTAACCAGTGCACTTTCTTAGCAAGTGCAAGGCCCTGAGTTCAATTCCCCAGCACCACATAAAGCTGGGTGTGGTGGTGCACACCTGTAATACCAGCACTTGGAGACTGAGGCAGATGGATTGCCATGAGTCCAAGGCCAGCCTGAGCTCCATAGTGAGTTCAGGACCATCCTGGGCTATAAGGTGAGACCCTGTCTCAAAAAAAACCCATCTAAAGCCAGGAGTGGTGGAGTATGCATATAATTCCAGCATTTCAGAAACAAAAACAAAAATCAAAGTTACAAAAAGGACTGAAGATGTAACTCAGCATGAAGGCCTTGCATTCAATCACCAGGACCCCACCACACACAAAAGAATGCATACCAAGATTAAGTTAAATAAATTTAAATATAGAAGTAAGTGAAGGAATTACTGGTCCTGATACAATGTATGTCACTGTATACTTAATTGTTTTCTGGTATTGGGAATTGAGCCAGGGACCTTGTTCTTGCTAAGCAGGTGCTCTGCTACCAAGTTACATCCTCAGCTCTGTATCTGTTCATTCATTTATTTTTGAGATAAAAGATTTGCCCAGGCTGGCCTTGAACTCATTATCCTTCAGCCTCAGCTCCCAGCTAGTAGGTACTTGGAATGCACTGTTGCCCCCGGCTCACTGTATTTTTCTTAAGAGGACTAGTCAGCACCTGATGGTGTTGTGGGATTGTTGTTGGTGGTTTGGTTTCTGTTTGTTTGTTTGTGTCTGCTGCTTCATCCCAACCTGGGGGGGCCCCTAGGATTTTGAGACTGTACTTACACACTCTGTGTGTACCACATGCGATGGTTATTGGTGATGGGTGGATGGGCAGTGCTGCTAAACAAATGAGCAGTGGGCCCAAGGGCTTTTGAGGAGGTCCTGACAGAGCTTTGACTGGCGCCTGGGTCCTCTGACTCCTTGCTCGGCCCTCTTTCCCCAGCAAGCCGCTTCAGCTCCGCGTACCCAGCCACCTTTCTGTATCGCGATAGGCTTCCAGCCCATGATGGCCACGGACTTCTGAAATCGGTGATGTGATCAGTAGCTAACTATCACCCAAAAAGCAAATAAGTAAATACAATAAATAAAGCCAAATTTTAGCTTATGCAATTTCATTAGTGTAAAACAATTTCTACGAGGAATTTTACAATTAAGAATGGAGATGGGGATGTAGCTCAGTGGTAGAGTGCTTGCTCAGCATGTATGACACCCTAGGTTCAATCCCCAGCACTGAAAAAAAAAAAAAAAGAAAAGCTGCTGTTCCTTGTATTCTTACTTATTTACCAGACATAATAACCTACCCATCCATCATTATTTTCTTTAGAATATTAATATCTTGAAGATCCCCATTATTATCATTACCATCATCATTATCATGGGTGGTGGCGCTAGAGGTGAGCCGGAGCCTTTACACTGCACTACAGCCCCAGCCTGCTCTTACTTATTTTGAGTCGGGGTCTCAGGTGCTAATGTACCCAGGTTGCGCTCAAATGTGCAATCTTCTTGCAAGAGTGCAGGGATCACAGGCCTGGGCCACCAGCCCAGCTCCATTAGTTCTTTCTTTGTTTTTTCTTTCTTTCTCTGACTTTCTTTTGAGACAGGGTCTTGCTCTGTATCCCAGGCTGGTCCTGAACTCACTATGGATCCCAGGCTGGCCTCAAACTAATGGCAATCCTCCTGCCTCAGCCTCCCAAGTGCTACAATTCCAGGTCTGTGCCACCATCCTGGCTTATTGTGGTGCTGGGGCATCAAACCTAGGGTCCTGAGCTTGCTAGGCAAGTGCTTTAACTGCTGAACTATTCCTCCATCCTGTTTTATTTCTTTGTATCAAATTATTTATAATTTTGATATTAGTAGATACTAATATATTACTTTCCCAAAAACTATTTGTTCTTCTTCCAGCAATATATAATATATATGCACAATTGTACATATGTATATGAATGCTCGTTCTTTTTTTGAGAGAGAAGGTCTTGCTCTGTAGCCCAGACTGGTCCTGAACACACTATGGGGCTCAGGCAGGTCTTGAACTCAGAGCAATCATCCTGCCTCAGCTTCCCCAGTGTTGTGATTACAGGCATGCATCACTACACCCAGTTTATATGGTTCTGGGGAATCGAACCCAGGGCCTTGAGCTTGCTAGGTGATCACTTTAATTGCTTAGCCCATTATTAAGTTCCAAAACGTAGAATCCATTTTTTTCCCCAAAAATTATTCTTTCAATTAGTATGTATTTGTGATATATAATGATTACATTTGACTTAGAGAATTGGTACATATGTGTATCACACCTTAATCATGTCTACTTCTCTGTTTGCCCATTACTTCTGTGAGGATCTCCTGCGGGAACCAGCTGAGAGAAGCTTTGCTAGCTGTTGGGATTGCCCCTTCACTGTACCCTGACCACATGTGGCATACCCTCCATGCGCCCACAGTGGCTGCAGGATGGGGGCTTGCAGCTCGCTGACTGCCCGGAGAAGCTAGAACCTAACCCCTCTTGTGCTCCTTAGGATGGAGTCCACAGAGAAGTGTGAAGCCATCATCACCCACTTTAATGGAAAATATATTAAGACACCTCCTGGAGTACCAGGTGAGGCATCTGGGAGTCAGGTTGAGAGTCACAGGGTGTCCCTGAGGAAAGATTTTGGAGGAGCTTTGGACGAGCGTGACTAGACAGCAAGGCGGGGATCAGCTGCCTGTCTGCTTTCTCTCCTGCCAGCCCCTTCTGATCCCTTGCTGTGCAAATTTGCGGATGGTGGGCCAAAGAAACGACAGAATCAAGGAAAATTTGTGCCAAATGGAAGGGCCTGGCCAAGGAATGGAGACATGGTAAGAGGGCCTGAGCAGACAGGAACAACAGGACATTAAATGGAGTGGACGTTGCCACCATCTCCTTTCTGTGAGCTTAGTGAGCTTGAGACCTATAGGATGTAACTGAGAGGCGCTAGTTGCTTAAAATCCTCTTCAGTGTGAGTCGTGGGTGAGGTTCTGCATAGTCAGGCACTTGGCAAGTCCTCGCTGGGTGAACTACCTGTGCTGCCAGCGTGGGCATGCAGGCCAAGCCCTGGCGCTCCTGTTCTCACCTGAGGGCTCGCTGTGTGAATGCTGCGTTCTTTCTTTATAGGGTGGTGTGGCCTTGACCTATGACCCCACCTCAGCTCTTCAGAATGGGTAAGAGTATTTCATAGAATCAGGCCGCCTGAAAGTGACAGCGCCTTTGTCCAGGCACTCGAGTGGGAAATGGCTGTGCTGTTAGCAGTGGAGACCCTGGCTAGGGTTTCCTGTGACTCGTTGCTGAATGAGACTCCTTCCTACAGATTTTACCCAGCCTGCTACAATCTCACCCCGAGCAGGGTGCTTGCTC
Organism: Ctenodactylus gundi; assembly: GCA_004027205.1. Taxonomy (NCBI): domain Eukaryota; kingdom Metazoa; phylum Chordata; class Mammalia; order Rodentia; family Ctenodactylidae; genus Ctenodactylus; species Ctenodactylus gundi. The sequence continues at coordinate 163,647 of PVKB01000799.1, forward strand.
AGTCAGCACTGGCCCCGCACCTGCCATCTCCTGTGGCTTCATACCAGGTATGTTCACGTCCTCAAGGAGGAACAGTGGTTTTTTCTACCATGTGTTTTAAGTGAAGCGATATAAGCCTGGAAAACTACAGGGTTTTATTCCTCTTTCTCTCGTTTTGTTTTTTTCTTTTCTATATATTATATACAGTGTTATATAAAATGTGGTCTAAATGTTACGTGCATCTGTATAAACACAGTATGCATGTATGTATGCGTGAATGCATACAGTGTGTGTGTACCAGTTTTGGTGATGTCCTGTCGATTTCCTCCTACCCCCACTGCAAGTAACCCTGTAATTTCCTACTATGTGTTTTCATCATGTGAATATATAATATATAGAGAGGTTGGGAATTATTTTACAAAAAATTGTACCTATTGAACATACATACATACATATATATGTATGCGTGTGTGTGTGTGTGTATATATATATATATATATATTGAGAGTCTTGCCTCAGGGCAATTCTCCTGTCTCAGCCTTCTGAGTGCTGGGATCATAGGCATGCACCACCATACCGTTTATGTGGTGCTGGAGAACTGAACCCAGGGCCTTGAAATTGCTAGACAAGCGTTTTAATTGCTGAGCTATTCCTCCAGCCACATATTTTTAATATTACTCTTCTCACTTAACCATTTATTAGTGAGTCTCAAAGTGTGGTCCCTGCATCAGCAGGTATTAGTATTATCTGGGAACTTTTAAATATAATTTTTGAACCCCTCTTCAGACTGTTGAATTAGAAGTTCTAAGAATTTTTTGTTTTCTTTTGTTATTGTTTTCTTTTTCTGAGGATAGGGCTTGCTTTTTAAAAAATGTTTTACTTTGAAACAGTCTCGCTAAATTTTTCAGGCTGGCTGGGCTTGAATTTTTGATCATCCTGCCTCAGCTTCCCAGACTGCTGAGACTGCAACCCTGTGCACTGGGCCTAGTGACAAGACAGTTGTTTAAAAAACCAGAGACACCTATGGCTGGAAGGAAATGGGGACTCAAACACACTGTGGTGGAATTGTGAGCTGACACAGCTTTTGTGGAAGGCACCTGGCAATTTATTTTTTATTTATTTATTTATTTTTTTTGAGGCAGTGTCCAGGCTGGTCCTGAACTCACTATGGAACCCAGGCTGGCCTCGAACTCACAGCAATCCTCCTGCCTCATAGTGGGGGGTACATACTTGTAATCACTAATCATGGCCCTGGGGAAGCTGAGGCAAGAGGATTGCCGTGAGTTTGAGAGCAGCCTGTGACACATTGTGATTTCAGGGCCAACCTGAGTTCGAGGCACAGGTGAGGATGGGGCATTTAAAAAGCCCTCCTAGTGATTCTACTGTAGTTAATGTTGATATCCTTTTTTTTTCTTTGTTTTTTAAGGCAGGCTCTTTGCTGTGTGGTCCAGGCTAGCCTGAATTCACTGTGTAGTCCAGGCTGGTCTTGAACTCACTGCAGTCCTCCTTCCTCATCCTCTTGAACACTGAAATTACAGCTGTGTGTCAACAATGCCCAACCAGGAGATCTTCTGTTCTAATTATTTTTTTTAATGGTTGCATGGTATTTCCTACCAGAATTCTTAAGCTGTATCCCAGGGAAGGATATTCACTTAGATTTCAGTTTTGCTGCTACAAATAATGCTTCAGAATTCTTGTGCATTTGGGCTGGAGGAATGGCTCAGCTGTTAAAGCACTAAGCAGCAAGTGCTAAGTACCTGAGTTCAATTCCCCAGCACCACCTGAACTGGGCATGATGGCACACGCCTGTATCCCAGCACTTCGGGAGGCTGGGCCAGAAGAATTATCATGAGTCCAAGGCCAGCCTGGGTAACATAATAAGTTTGGGATTAGCCTGGACTACAGACAGAGCAAGACCTTGTCTCAAAAAAAAAAAAAAAAGAATTTGTGTGCATTTGTATATAAGATGTATTTATAAATAATATGTATTCTTTCCCTTTCCCCCCCACCCCACGTCTGGTGGTACTGGGGATCAAACTTCAGGCCTTCACACTGAGGTACTTCCCAAGCCCATATTTAGTTTTAATTTTGAGATAGGGCCCTACTAAGTCACTGAGTTACCCAGGTTAGGCTCAAAGTTTGAATCTCCCTGCCCCAGCCTCCCAGAGATCTAGGATTACAGGCCTGTGCCACATGGCCCGGTCTGTACTTGTGTCCCTGCATGGGAGCGCTTTCATTTCTGGGAGCTGAAGTCCCAGGAGTGGGATTGTTAGGTGGAACAGTCTGTGGATTTTCAGGTTTGTCAAGATAGGGTTTGTTGAGTAGTCCAGGCACTCCAGAACTCACAGTGTAGCTCAGGGTGGCCTCAAATTCACAGCAATTCTCCTGTCTTAGCCTCCCAGGTGCTGGGAGGACAAGCGTGCACCACCATGGCCAGCACAAGTCTTCTGTTTTACAAACGTTGCCAGGCTGCTTTCCACAAACCGGTTCACACTTCACCAGCACCGCGTGGAAATCGCCACACAGCTCCTAGCGGGAAGTGTCTTTAGAGCAAAAATTTCCTGTCACTCAGCCCAGTGGCACAGGCCTGTAATCCCAGCATTGTGGGAGGCTGAGTCTCAAAAAATAAATAAAAAACAAACAATAGCAAGGCTGGAGATGTAAGCTTGGTGTAAAGACCTTTGGCTCAATCCTCAGTACCAAAATATTTTTTTAAATTCTTAAATGTAAAATGCATCGTTACTGCATCTCTCTCTCTCCTCTCTCCTCTCTCCTCTCTCCTCTCTCCTCTCTCCCTCCTTTGAGACATGGTCTGGCTCTGTAGTCCAGGCTGCAATCCTGCTGGCTGGGATTACAGGCATGTGCCACCTCGCATGGCTAATTTTTATTTGGTGCCACGGAATCGAACCCAGGGTCTTGCACATGGTAGGTAATTACTTTAACTACTCAGCTATACCCACAGCCGTCTTTCTTTCTTTCTTTTCTTTCTTGGGTTAGAGAATTTGCTTTTCTAGCAAGTTTCTAAAGGGTGCTACTGCTACTGCTTGTAGTCTATAACCTGTACTGTGAGAGTCATTAGTTTTTGCCATACAAAAGTTTAAAATTGGGATGTACTTAAACATGCCTTCTTTATAGCTTTCGAAGTGCCTGTCTTAATTAAAGTCGTGGTAGGAGGGCCATGTGGTGCACACCTACCTACAGTCCTATGTTGTATGTGTGGCATTCAGGATGGGGTGTGCGTGCGTGTGTGTGGCGGGCATTATCCCAGGCCTTCACACTGAGCTACGTGCCCAGCCTATGTCCACTTCTGATCTTGAGTCAGCCTCAGTAAGTCACCAGGTTGTCCCGGCTGGACTGGAATGTGCAGCATCGTGCCTCAGCTTCCCAGTGGACTGGGATCGCAGGACTTTTATCACCAGGCCTGGCTCCAGGACTTCTGTTGTGTAGAAGAGCACAATAAAAAAACTCTCGCTCTGATATAGGAAAAAGGGAGAGCAAAAGGAAGGAGGAGTAGCTGTGGAGCAGAAGGGAGTGTGTGCTTCAGGGGAGGGAGAGGCAGGGGAGTGGAAATGATACCAGTGTGCTATGAGAGTGCACCAGTCCCTCAAGGTGAACCTAACCATACTAATTAAAAGAATAACATTTTATTGTTTTACTCTTAAATGTGTAGCCATCCAGTATTTATTTTTGCAGGGGGCATGAGATAGGGGACCTGTTATGTTTTCTTTCAGAATGTTAATCAGTTGTTCTGGTATCGAATTACTAAATAATCCATTCTTTTCTCATGGAACTGAAGTGTCCTAGCAACTTCTGCGTCTGTAAATCTGCCTCTTCTGGGAATTCTGTGTACATGGGCTCTAATGCGCGGTCTTTGTGTCTGTCCCCTTTCACTCGGCATGTTTCCAGTTTTCATCCCCATGGTAATGCCCATCAGTACGGCACTCTTTTTAATCACTGAATCATATTCCTTTGTGTAGACCAACCCCATTTGGCTTATCTGTTTATCAGTTGATGGTCATTCGAGTTGTTTCTGCCTTTTGGCCTATTATAAATGCTGTTGCCGTGAACATTCGCCTACAAGTTTCTGTGTGGGCGTATAATGCCATGTCACTAGGGTACACACTTGGGAGCGGGATTGCATAGTAACCCTGCCGTTCGCTTTTTGAGGAACTGCTGACATTTTTCAGAGAGGGTGCACCATATCCTACCAACCATGTAAAGCATTTTGATTCACTTTTATTCTTTTTATTAGAACCACCTTGCTAAGTATGTACTGGTGGCTCATAGTTGCACCTGAGCCTCATTCATGTGCTTATAAGTGTTTTTATATCTTCTTATATAAATATCCAAATCCTTAGCCTGTTTTATTTTAAGAGTTACTAATGTTTTTAGGCTACTTATTCCTAAGGTTTCTATGTTCTGAGCAAGGACTTTCAACCTTTAGGGAATTTTGCTGAACATGATCACACTGAACTGTATAGTCGTTTCTATAATAGTTTCTAGGCAGCTAATAATTTGTTTTTGTTTGTACCAGAGAATGACTCAGACGTCTCCTCTACAAGTACCTAACCCAGCGTGGATACATCACCAGTCATACCTCATGCAGCCTTCCGTGAGTGTTCAGACGTGGGCAAAAGCTAGAGGCAGTTTGATGCAAAGGAAAGCAGAGTGCTTTGCCAGGAACACGGGTGTGAATTCTGGCTCAGTCCCTCGCACAGCCAACTGTAAGCTATGAGGTCCAAGTTTGGTTTTCCTACGTGGAGCCCCAGAAGGAAGGGCTGAGAGCCTGTTCCTGTTGCATCACTGGGTCGCTGCTCCCTACAGTTTTGGATTTCCTGATTTCCAAGCGTCTGCCCATCCATGCTCCTCGTAACCTCTGATCACTGTTTGAGGAGCCCCACAGGATGCCACCAACTAACCCTTTCCTTTTTGGCTGCCCCTAGGGCTCCATGGTGACCCCGGGAATGGACCACCCCCTTCCTCTGCAGCCCGCCTCCATGATGGGGCCCCTCACTCAGCAGCTGGGCCACCTCTCGCTCGGCAGCACGGGCACGGTAATGTGGATCGTTTCTGATTGTACACTCCTGCGGAGCGAGGACTGCCTGCGCAGTGCTCCTCAGCGCAGGTGCTTCTGAGTTACTGTGTCACAACTCCTGTGACACTCAGGGCACACTCAGAATTGGAGGTAAACTGATAACCCATGAGCCAGAAACCCAGTCGCGCTGCTCCCCAGCCGACTATTTTGACCTACAAGTGCTCACAGAACAAAATGGATAGTGTTTCTGTGTGTTAATTCAAGAACTATCGCACATTTCCTCATCAAAATTGTAACAGGAAGAATAGGGAAAGGCTGTCGGGGTTCTTTTGGACCTGCCACAGTCTGATTTGCAGGCAGGTGTAAAGGCAGGGCATCAAGAAAGAGCACGAGATGGGCAGGGAGGAGGAGGAGGAAAGCAAGTCACCCAGGTGGAAGCATTTCTAATCCAGGTACTTTGGAACCACCTGGAATGCTTTTAAGACTCCAGGTCTCTCGGGGCTGGAGGAATGGCACAGCGGTTAAAGCACTTGCCTAGCAGGTGCACCCTTGGGTTCGATTCCCCAGAACCATATCAACTGGGCATGGTGGCACATGCCTGTAACCCAGCAATTGGGAGGCTGAGGCAGGAGGATTGCCCTGAGTCCAGGGCCAGCCTGGGCTACAGACCGAGACTCTGTCTCAAAAAAAAAAAGAGAGAGAGAGAGAGATGCCAATTCTAGATAGCCGAGAACCATGTCATCACACCTGTTGGTGTTTTCGTTCTAGTATGCGCCGGCAGCTGCAGCTATGCACGGAGCTTACCTCTCCCAGTACGCACCTGTGCCTTCTTCCAGTGTTTCGGTGGAGGTAAGAGCATTACTTTTTTGGGGCAGATAGGACAGAGGCAGATCTTCCCCCTGTTAAAGATCTTTTCACATTGATGCTGATTCTAAATTCACAAATAGCTGGCTGAAAGCTGGGCGTGGTGGTGCACACCTGTAATCCCAGCACTGAGGCAGGAAGACTGCTGTGAGTTCAAGGCCAATCTGGGCTCCACTGTGAGTTCAGGTCTAGTCTGGACTTACAGAGCAAGATCCTGTCTCAAAAATACAAAAACAAAGCAAAACAAAACAAATATCTGGTAGTGCGATGAAGAATGTAGAAAAAAAAATACTGAGTCTGCTGTCATGAGTGAGGCCCTTGGCACATTTGGCCAGCCAGCAGTCACTACCAGGATGCTGCCTAGAAGTGACGAGTGTGTCTTGGGGAGAGGGTCGTGCGAGAAAGGTTGAGAAGCTTATCCGACACTTTCCAGCGTGGCTGCGCCAATTTACGCCCCTCCCAGCAGTGTGGCTGGGTGTGCACATATGCCCAAATGCCACCAAATGCCAGCGGAGGGGCTGGCTGGTGAGGCCTCTCAGCTTTGGGTAGGCTTTACTGGGCTGCTTTGGGTGAAGGTGATACAACAAAAGCCTAAGAAAACTCTTCTTGGCTGTGGTACAGGAGAGCAGCAGCCAGCAGGACCAGGTGGCAGTAGAGGCGCCCTCAGACCACGGAGTCTACCCCCCTTTCCCGTTCAGCAAGTAACAGTGGGTAAGAACCGTCTGCTGGGCGTAAGGAGGCTGCCTGCACTCAGGTGGATCCCTTCCCCCTGCTCCTGGTACACCCCTTTCAGGTCGAGTAGACATGAATTCATGGAGACGCTGCCCGGCTTCGGAGGGCTGCGCGGTACAGATCACCTGTGCGTCTGCTAAGGACTAATACTTGGTCCTCGTTTTTCATAGGCCAGGGCCTCGGAACAGACACCTGCACCCCTGCTCTGTGCTACTTCTCCATTGCTGGTGGAGCTAGGGAACCTGTCACTTTTATATGTGCTGCATTCAAGGAGATCAAAAAAGGTTGTCTCTTATGAAGAAAACTTTTGTTTTCAACTGCAACGTACTTTTCTCCAGCTCCAAAGAGACATGGTAGCCACAGTCTCCTTTTCTTTCTTGGTGCTGGTGATGGAGCCCAAGCCTTGAGCACACAGAGCAAGGCTCTGCCGCCGACCGGCCGACCGCGTCACCAGCCCCAGGGAGCTTCTTGTTGATGTGTTGAGGCTGTCTGGGGAGACGTGTGCTGGAACGTGGGCACAGGAGCTTGACTTGCTGAGTTTTTTGGTTATGGACTTTTTTTTAATGTGTGTTTAAGAAAATATGCAAACTTCTAAAATTTTGTTTTTGTAAAGCCCTCAAAGTTCATGTAGTCTTCTTCCCACATTTTTGGTCTCTCCCTTCATCCAGTTTATTTTTTTTCCATGCAGCTGAGCCTACCTGTGTTGCCTTTACATAGTTTTTAGTTTGCGAGTTTCTTTCCTGAGTGAAATGTCATAAGGGATTTGGAAAGGAAGGTAGGTGGCGAGGAACAAAGTTGAAATAAGCCATGGGAGCCACTTCTTCCTCCACTCTGCACATCCCAGGAGGGAAGACTAGACTTTCAGTAAGCAGAGCTGTGACCACAGCTCCTTCACAGCTTCGGAAGTCATCTTTGAACCAAATATGGTTGAAGACAAGTGGACAGGTGTCTAAAGGACTTACTTACTTCCAAGGCTGGCGCCCTCTGAGGAAACGGCTTTCCTAGCTCCGGCTTCTTAGAACACCTGCCTTCCTGCCCCGGTCCCCCCAGGTCCTCCTTCCTTGCTGCATACTGTGAGTTCTGTGTGCAGAGCCCAGCAGCCTGGCCTGCTGAGGCCACCTGGGCTCCGTCCCCACTGTGGAAGACCTGCTGCTTCGCCTAGAAGCCATTGGTTCTCAACCAGCAGCAGTTTTGTCCCCTAGAGGCTGTTGTCAGTATCTGGTGACATTTTTGATCGCCACACCTAGGGGTGGGAGTATGTGTGCTGTGGCATCTAGTTGCTAGAGACCAAGATGCTGCTAAACATCCCAGTGTACAAAACAGCCCCCACTGTCCCCAGCAGTAATTTCCTAACTTGAACGATCTGTACCGCTAAGGTTGAGGAGCTTGGATAGAGACAGTTTTCTTGCCTTCTAGGTGGGACCAGCTCCCACCCCACTTCAACACTCCACACACCTGGTTGGGAGACGGAACTGGGATCCTAGAATTCTCTGTGGGCTTTGACCTTTGACACCTCTGCATAAAGCAAGAGCTCAGGGCTCCTGTGTGCATGCATGCTCGGAGGGTTGACCTGGGGACAGTTCTGTGTTTGCTATGGTGGTGGGAAAGGACGGAGCTCTGTGTGACTGCAGAATGGCTGTCCTGCCCTTGTGTGTTTGGGCCCTGTCATCCCAGCACTGGGAAGGCTGAAGTGGAGGGTTTGAGTTCCAGGGCAGCCTGAGCTACAGAACAAGAATCTATCTCAAAAGGACAAAAAGAAAAACCATTTTCATTCTTGCAAAGGAGGGCAGCGAGCAAGCATAGAAAAGGGCAGTAAGTACTCCCAGCTCATTATCTACAAGGCCGGGGGACCTTCTGGAAAGGCCCCCCCTCTGTGCCCTCTGCAAGAGCTGACGGTGCCCGTGGAGACGGGCAAGAGGAAGCCTTTGCCCACTTACTAGGGAAATGGCCCCGTTCCTGTCCCCTGCCAGGCCCCCTCACACTCACAGGACGTGCTCCCCTTCCATCTCCACCAGGCAGTCGGGCAGGAGGCAGGGAAGAAGGTGCCCAGAGGCCGATGTGGGGACGGTGTGGGGATGAGAGCTGGGAGAGCGCGCAGGGCATGGGCCAGCCAGCTGCCTCCTGCCTCTCACCTCAGCCCTGGGTGTTCCCCTCGGCCCCTGTGCATCCTGGTGGGGAGGGACTGGAGGACGATAGCGATAGGGAGTGCTCACAGCTGTGGGACACTGTTGCGGCTGTTTCCTCATGGGTGCTCCCACCTCAGGAAAGGCTGGTCCCTTCTAAGTCCCGCCCCAGGACCTGCAAGGGTCTGGTTGGGTAGGCCATGGTTGTTTTTGTTTCTAATCCTCAGTAAAAGGAAAACATACTAGAGCTGTTTTCTTGTCAGTGGCTTTTGTTTGTTTGAGACAGGGTCTTGTTAGGTAGTCTCGGCTGGCCTGGAAGTTACTATGATCCATGTGCTTCAGCCTCCTGAGGGCTGGGATTAGAAGCACGTGCCAGCACACGCAGACGTCAGCGAACTCTAAGAAACACAGCTAAACTTCTTTGCATTTGGTTCTGGTGCAGCTGCTGCCCAGAACTCCTCATTCTGTCTCCTTTCCCTATATTTAAAAAAAAAAAAAAAACTTTAAATGGCTGTGGGTTTTTTTAAATTTTGAAATTACCTTCTGAGGATCTCATGAGAATCGGCTTGTTAGATTCTATTCATAGGTTTCTCATTTGGGCATCAAAGTGTTGGGGTTCCCATAGTTATTCCTGTAGTGTTTCACAGCACTGAGGAATTTCTTTTTGTTGCGTTTGGTGTCTTGGTGCGAAAACAAGCCTGATTTCCCCCCTCTAGTTCAACAACTAGCAGTAAGTAGTGATTGGAGGAAGAAGAGAGCAGGAAGGAGGTGCTGCTCCCTCTGTGCAGTGGCTGGGGGATAGAGGGCTGCTGCAAGCCTCTGCTGGGCTCTGGAGTTTTAGTACTTGTGTTTGTTTTCAGCTGAGTCCCTCCCTCAGGTGGTGAACCTTTGCTTGCTAGGCCCCAGGCTGCCTAGCCCCCTCTTCGCCTGGGCCTGTTCTTCCTCTCAGGCTCAGTTGCTACTCAGATGTTAGCTGACTGGACTGCGGGGTGTAGCTCAGTTAGGAAGGTATGGAAACAGCAACGGGAGGGATGTTATTTTTAGTTTCCAACCGAAGAATCTTTTGTTTTGTGATGCTAGGGATTGAGTCCAGAGCCTTCCGCACTGAGCCCCGCCCCAGCCTTTCTTATTTTTGCCTCTGAGATGGTATCTCACCTAGTTGCTAAGTTGCCAAGGCCCAGGCTTTCTGCCACAGCCTCCCAGAATGTCAAGATTGCAGACCTGCACTACCAGGCCCAGTTCAGAGAATTCAGAGTTGCCCCGGGGGCCAAGGGGAACAGCTCAGTCATTAGAGAGCTTGTCTAGCAAGCCAAGGCCCTGAGTTCAATCCTCCAGCACCACATAAACCAGGCATGGTGGTGCACACCTGTAATCTCAACACTCAGAGGAGCCTGAGGCAGGATTGCTATGTGTTCAAGGCCAGCCTGGACCTCAAAGCAAGACCCTGTCTCAAAAATAAGTAAAAATTTAAAGATTAAGAGCTGCCTAGCCTGGGTAGTCTGGTGGCCCTGAAGGGATAACGGCTTCAGTAACAAGGGTGACAAGACGGCATGTACACAGAGGATAAAGAACAGACTGTGCTGTCTGAAGGCTCCCTGGCCCAGGCCACGGCACACCTCTTTCCTCTTTCTAAACTTGCCTCTTCTCACTAGCTGCCACTCCGTCAGCCCTCTGGGGCTTAGCCCTAGGATGGGAACAGACTGTCACCTTGCCATCAGGACGCAGTGATCACCCTGCTAGAATGCTACAGGAGCCCCTACCTGATGACGGTTATTCATCTTGCAGGAAAGGAACCACTGCTGCTCATACGAAGGTGCCCCGCCTTCTGGGGGAAGCAGCTGAGGACTCCTGAGGGTTTCTTTGCCTTGTTAGCCAAGAAAAAGGCACCTGAGCCAGTGGTCAGACCTACACCTGCCCCCAGCCTCTGCCACACCTGGGTCAGTGGGCTTCAAGGAAGAGGGCAGGTCCTGAACTGTGCCTTGTTGCACTGATTCTTCCTGATGGATGCTCTCTTAATCGGCCCACTCTCTTGGGCTTCTGAGCATTAGTCGGTGTCTGAAGCCCACTCAGCTCCCACCTACCTCCCACTGCAGTCTCCAGCTGGCCTCTGCTGGGCCTCCCTGGAGGGGTTCTCATGTGACTAACCAGCGCCACAGTTACGACCACTCTTTCTCCCTGGCACACCCACAGGTTCTGAATAAGCCTTCACTGTCCAAGCAGATCCCTAAACTTTGTCCTTGTTACTTATCTACCTCACAACCTCACAATTTAACACAGGGACAAATGCCTGAATTAAGTATTTCCTTACAGCCTTTCTCTTCATGAGAGAAGTTGGAGGCATGAACGAGTGCTGGAACTCTGGATAATGTCTTCCTTGAGATTTTAGCTAAGTACCCTAGAGTAGGGTAGAATGGCTTTCAGTTTCTAGTACAGCAGGCCAAGAGGGCTGGCTGTGTAGAGCACATGCAGGACAGTCATGAACGAGTCACCCAGCAACACCAACACTGGAGCAGACCTTAGGGCTTGAAGAGTTGAGGGAGAATCGTTCAGTGACTGCCACAGCTAAGAAGTAACCAAGCACCAAACTGCCAATTTCTGTAGGGCTGGAAACACATTCCTTCTCCACCTTGGCATCTAGAGTCTTAATTTACAGGGTTCAGGAAACAAATTCCAGCCTGGAAGGCACCACGGTACCTCAGTCTTATCCAACAGGAGCAATGGCCGTCCTGACTGACACATGTCCTTTGCAGCTGGGTGAATACTCTGTTGTATGTGCACTTACCACCTTGGAGAAGAAAAAGGTTAATTTATACTAAAATACATCTGTACATTTTCTGTATCCAGAGATTTCTAGTTTTATACTTTCCCCATGTCTGTGCCAGTGCCACTCTTCCAGCATATTCCTCCTCTGGACCCTAGTCTCCCCATGTTCCTTTCCTATTAGATGGTAGAGCTTCATTTTGTCTTCAGCTTTAAAAAAAAATAAAACACAAAATTCTGTGTCTTGGTGTCTTATCCACGAGTGGAGGAGAAAGCTGGTGATGGGCCCATGCTTGCTGCTGCATGGACTCACATGGCAGCTTGGAAAGCTCAAGAGCCGTATCGCAGGGAGGCTGGAACCTAGGCCCACAACTCGCACGCTGTCACAGGATGTTTCAGTCACTCAGGCTGGAGCCCGGCACCTGTTCCATCCACACACAGCGTGTGAAGCAAAAATCTTGGGTCTAGAGGCCTTGTGTACACACCAGGCCAAGCTGGAGATGTGCAGATAACCCTGTCACACCAAGCCAGCATACCCAGCACCCACCTCCCCACTTAGGGATGTGTGAGAACCAAAGTTGAAGGGAGGAGAAATACGCAGAGTCTTTTGAATCTCTATCAAATGTGGTTTTTATTCAACTGACAAGCACTTTTCTACAGCTGCACTTGTGGAACATCACATGGCAAAAACAGGAGGCTTTTTTCTCTAAACTTTTTTTCCTTTTTTTAAACCTTATTAAAAATGAGATTGGTCCTAAAAATATAGAAAGAAATAAATTTAAATTCACAAAAAACTGTACATTATCAAAAAGTCACTAAAACACCACATTTGGTTATATAAAAAGTCAGTCCCTTTTGTAGTAAAAGGAACATGGAAACTTGTTTGTATTGATAGTGTGGTTTCTTGCTGTTACCAGACTGATCAGGAAAGGGAAACAGAGGGGCAGGGGTGGGCTGTCTTTATTTTCAACCTGCCTTCCCTACTAAATACTCTTGTCAACAGAGAAAATCCACCTAGTTCAAGGGGCAGTGAAGATGAGGAAAGAAAAGTAAGAAATGGCCCCTTTGATCATGCCCTGTCCCCACCCCTTCGGCCCCCAATCCACCTTCAGAATGCCTGGTCCCTACAGAGAGAGAGAGAGAGAGAGGGAGTGGGGAGAGGAACACAAGCAGGAACAACAGACCTCCTCGCGCCCCATCCGCCTCACCTCCAACAACGAAATTAATCTAGTACATTGTACACCAGGGGAAAACTGCCACAGGGAAAAGAGGAACTCCCAACTATTAACAATTCCAAACATCTGACTAACACAAAGTTTGTTACAGCACAGTTATTTAGATAAAATATAAATATTTATGCATAATATAAAGTCAATTCAAATATTCTTCAATCCACCTCTTATTTAAAAGCAAAAAAAAATCTCAAATAAAATTAAAAGTTTTGAGGTTTATCTGACAGAAAAGGCGACTTTAGAAATAGGCTATGGGGAGAAGGGATGTACAGGAATAGGGGCTGTCCCAAGACCTACACTACCCCATCCCCTTCAGCGGCTCTTCGGTGCTGACAGAAGTACAGAGAATACTCCTCTTCACCCGGCACCCGCCGCCCCCGCCAAGGAACACCGCTTGGACGCCACAGCTTTCTGCTTCGGCCAGCCAGTGGCCACCTCCCCAGTGCAAGTACCCGTAATCTCTGATGGGAGGGGCTCTGCTGAGCAGGAAAGCAGGGGGCTTGGGGCCCATGGCTATAGCTCGGAGTGAGCAGGTTCCCTCTCACATATTGGGGGCAGTCATGTAGGGAAGCAGTGGCCCCAGAACCCCATGATCCAGGGGTGTCCTGCTGCCAGGCAAGGGATCCTGGGGTCTGAGTAGATAAAGGAAAGCACAACTAAACCCATACATACTCATGGGATTAGGGAAGGTCCAGTTCTATCCCTCACCCTGCAAAAGCTTACTACCCAAAGCTACTGAAGGGAAAGGGAGTTCCTGCTGAAAGATTGCACAGTTGAAGAGGCTGGAACAGAAATGACCGAAAGGAGGGAGACACAGCCTCGTCCCCAGAGAAATTGTTCCTGTGGTTTCCCAAAGACAAAAAGTAATGGTAGTGACCACCAGAATAAAAACACTTAGGGAAGCTGATGGATCCATCAAACGAAACAGGTCAAAGGTCACAGATCACACACACACACACCACACACACCTCTCCCCCCATCTCTGAGGCCAGTCAATTGGCACCTGGCCCCCATCTCAGAGGTGCGCCCAAACTCAGCAGTAGTTGTCCCTGAGGAGTTCCCAAGAGGGAAGTTTGGGAAGCAGGTGGGAAGGAGGCTGGGAGGCCCGGAGTGCCCGCCCGCCCTCTCCCCAGCCACTGAGTTTCAGAGAAGGCTGGAAACGCATCACATGAGGAGCAGCCACTATTTCAGATGGAAAAGCTATCAGCAGGAAGACGAGGACAGAAAGGACAGGGACCTCTTTTCCTTCGAAGGAGACAAAGACTTGGAAGAAAAGGAGGGAGGAACCCGTACACGATAGTTTTACACTATTGGATGAGAGAAAATTTGACAAGCGGGGGGGAGGAGCAACGCCGAGGAACGAGGGGAGGGTCTGCACGTGGAAGCAGCATGTCCAGGGCCCGTGTCGGCGACACGCCTGGGGGTTAAGTCCACTTTACTGGCCGTCACTGCGGGTCCGCACACAGTACAGAGTGTTTCTCGGTTTCACACATTCACTAGAACTATTGCTATTGTTAAATAACCCCAGAATGCTGGGGCCTGTATAAGGAAGGAGAGGATGCTGGGAGGAGAAAGTAAGGACTTCTTTCCCCATCCCTGCTTTTAATTAGGAAATAAACAGAAAGGAAAAAATATTTTTTTCTTTCGTTTTTGGCTTTCAGTCCAAAGGACCTCATCTCTGCACCTCTTATTTGAGGAGCAAGAGGAGGAAGAGAGAAAGGGTACTAGGGGTAGGGCTATGTGGGTAGTGCCAAGGGCAAAGCCAAAATCAGGGTTACATCTGACTTGAGCCTGGACCCAGGGCAGCATCAGCAGGTGTAAATGGCAGGTTTTCTTGTTTGAGAGGTGGGGGGAGGTGCCACAAGGTGACTTCCCACCTCCCACGTCTCACAGGTTGGCCTGTTTTCCCTGATAAAACTCCTCCCAGCGGCTCTCAAAGAAGCGGCGCATGATGTGCCCAGCTTTGCCCACTTCAGAGTCATCCTCATTGAAGGTCTGGCAGTTGTCAAAGACCAGGAGGGCATCAGCTGCAAACTCTTCTGAGCTGGTGTACCTGGCCGGGATGAGCGGAACTGTGAGCTGCCTAAGACTGCAGAGTTACAGAGAGGAGCTAGGGCGCGAGCTACAAGCACTTACCCTCCCCGGAGCAGCCGCTCCCTCATGGTGGAAAAATCCATAGGGTTCTTGATAATGCGCCGGTACCCGGTCACCAAACGGGGGTTCACGGGCTCCAGGAAGGGCCAGGCTGCATCATGGGACTCCATCTCCATCAGGATAATCCTATCAGTACAGAGACAGTGCTCATCCACACACTGATCCCTCCCAGTGCTCTCCTGGCAGACGCAAAGCCATAATTCACTCAACTCACTCGCAAAATGTGAGATCATTATGGTGGTTCCGCATTGACAGTCGCCGCCGCTTGGAGGGGGACAGTCCTTCTTCAGAGTACCGAGGTACTGCTGGGCTTTCTCGGCCCCTTGACAGCACCCGACGGCGACGGCTATCACCCTCTGCAAAGTTCAGCAAGTAACTACTTTTCCGCTTTTGCCCTCGGTTAGGGAAACCAGGCTTCTGAGTGAATTCCTCCTCTGCCTGCTGAGGACAGGAAAAAGTGAGGTGAGCGTAGCCAGGGAAGTCATCAGAATCCCTTTGACTGCAGCCTCAAGATGCTTTCATACATAAGCCAGTACGTCAGGGTGCTCATATAGCCCAATATGGAGGGTAAAGGGAAAGCTTCCTTACTCTTGTTTTATAGAGAAAACCAACTGAGGCTACAGAATTTAAGAAACTTTTCCAAATAAGGACAAGAATCCAGGTTCCCTAATGACTGTCAACTCATTCCAATGTAAGATTGAGGACATCAGGGACGTATGTGTCTGGTAGCAGGATGAAAAAGAAAAATCTCTAGCTTCTGCTTAGGAGTGGGAATAGGAGTAAAGAGGCCTTACCTGGGCCAGACAGACAGCACAAAACCAGTCTCCCTCTGGGACGGCCTCCATCTTGGGCCGATGGCAGTAAATGTGGCAGCCACGGTCACACCCGTCACAAAGCAGAAGAAACTCATCGTTGTCTCCCTTCCGGCAGACGAGACAGGTCTGGCCCGAGAAGAGAGGCAGAGTGAGGTGCAAGCCTCTGCCCACCAGTCACCCCTCCTTGCCAGCCTCTCCAGGTCCTCCCAGCCTCTTACCACTTTGTTGACAGACTTCTCCCAGGCTATGGACCTCTCCAGTTGGCCCATGCACAGGCACACCTGGGCTGCACTTCGGCACCGCTCAAGGGTCTGGCGCCAGACCCGAACGCGAGGGGTGATCTCGTATGATCTGTAGGAAGAATGTGGTGATATCTGGATAAGGAACAAAACCCTTTAAAGGGGGGAACTTATCCCTTCTCTCTCCTGCACCAAGGCTGAGACAGTCAGTCACTTACATCTCGGTAGTGGTGCCCTCAGGGGCTCCATTAGGTGTGCTGAGCAGTGCTTTCTCTAGCACCACCTCATGAGCTGGCCAGAGGGGCTCCCGTAGATATCGCCGTTCCACATTCTGTTCTAAGGCTGCCAGTCGCATCACAGCCAGATCCAGGGGGTTAGTACTTTTACGCTGAGGTACCAGTCCTTCCCTGCCCCGACCTCTCCAGGTGATATCCTCCTGGGAGTCTGGTAGATGCTCACAGTAGGTCAAGTCTTCACGAGTAGAGTCTGGGCTGGGACATGTCCAGCCCTTTAGGTAGGAAAGCAAACAAAAATCATCATAAAAAAGGAAAACTAGCCACAGAAAAAGATTCATCTTAAGATTACAGTAGGTCACGCATTAAGCAGGAGCTGAAGGTTTGCCGAAGAGAGTACAAGGGATTGATGCCCTTCACTAAACAACTCCCTACCCAGTGCCAGTCCCCATATACCCGAATCTGCAGATCAGACAGGATAACCCGCTGTTCCAGCTCCTCAACCCACTGAAGCACAGCGAGGTCTGTCTCATATGTCTTCTCTTTGGGAGACCAGTTCATAATCCCTTCTTGAAAGGCAGGCAGCTGGCTGGGTTCAAAGATGGGATCTGAGAAGTGAAAAGGCAGAGGGCAAAGCAGAGGCCCATCAGGCTGCGGTCCCTAGCAGCAGCTTATCATTTATGCTGAGCTTTCAGTTCAGGCTGGGTCAAAGTATCTACTTACCAACTGAGGGCCGTAAGCAGACTTCCTGCAAGAAGTCCCTATGCTTGCTGAGGTGTTTGTGAAGCGCCTTCTCCCGGATGCCCCTGGGGTGCAGAGCCTTGAGCATGGCATCCAGTGTGTCAGGATCTCGGATCCACCACCAGCCTGAGCACATCTCTGTGAGCAGAGCACATGTGCGTAGGATTGAGGGGGGGCGGGGGGAATCAGCTAGGGAACATAATGTCCTTACTGGCTACTGCCCTGACCTACACCGTTAGCCCATTTCTACCCAAGCTCACTCACCTGAGGGTACAGGCTGGGCTGTCAGCTGAGTTAGGTAACGCTGCTCTATCTGTTTGAAGAACTTGCTGGGAGGTCTCCCTCTCCGTTTTGGCTGTCCCAACCCTGTGGGGCTCTGGGACATCTCTCCCGAGTCGCCTGTTCGCCTCTTAGGGGTCACCCCAGACAAGGGGGTGGAAGAGTACGGCACTGGAGAACAAGGACTGGCAGCACTCGGCCTATTCATCTGTAAGATGAGACACAGGGGATGAGAACATTGTCAGATTTATAAGTTCCTTCAGGTTACAGCAACAGTCCTGCAGCCAGGCAATGGAGACTAAATGGAAATATCAAAGCAAGAACACTCTTATCTGGCTACTTACTGGCTTGGAAGATGCAGACAGCTGAGGGGAAGGAGTGAGCTGATCCTCAGAAACTGCAGGGGGCGGCGTAGGGGCAGCATTGCAGGGAACCTCGGCTGAGAAGTTAAACCAAGATGCTTGGGGATCAGGGCCAGATTCTGGCTCATCAGGCTCTGGCTCCTCCAGAGGCTGTGATGGGGCTGGGTCTAGTTTTCCTGGGCTGCTATCTGGTGTGAGGACTGAGCTACTTAACAGGGAGCCATGGCTCTGAGTCTGGCTCAACCAAGACAAGAAGGCCGACTGGCTGAGGTCGTGCTGGCTCTGACCCAGAGACAAAGGAGAGCCTTCTGGCTCCAGGAACCCATGATGGGACTGAGGCTGGGACTCAGGCTGGGGCTGGGCAGGAGCCTGAGGCTGAGGATAGGGTTGTGCTGTGGGTTGAGCCTGGGCCATCGGCTGAAGCTGGGCCTGCAACTGTTCTGAATCCTGGCCCTTGAGAGAGGCCTTAAGGTGCCTAGATTGCAGAGACCCAGATTTAGTTTTCCGCGGTCGGCCTCGGGTCCGAGCAGGAGAACTTGCAGAGGTGCTGGAGCCAGCTAACTCCTTCCCAGACAAAAGGGCAGGGTTAGGTGCTAGATGGGCTGCCGCCTTTAAGGAGTCAGTTTCTTGCTTCATCATGTCTTCAGTAACTGTAAAGAGAAGAGCTTAAGATATAAAACTGATATGTAACAGGAAAGATGTCTTAGCACAGGATATATACTTTTTCTTCTGGATTTAGTCTCCCCTTTTGTGAGATTCCACTGACAATAGCCATGTGCCAAAGAACATAGTATCTGGGAAAGAAATACTGTCTGTTCTAAGTCAGAGGCCTCCATCCCCAAGGTCAGAGACTTGTGGACTAGGCTCCAGGAGGTGAGCAGGCAAGCAAACCTCTGCCTCCTGTCAGCGTGATCCTATCAGGTTCTAATGCCACTGATCTGATACAGAATAGACATACACTAACGCTGCCCCTCTTGCTGTAGTTCAACACTTCAAAGCTATCCTCCAACAATGCACTGCGCAGCAAGCGATCCCGATATCCCCCCTGGGAGAAGAGTCTTCAGCTAACTTGATCCGTGGGGTCAAGAAGGTTGAGAACCACCATTCTAAGTGATGAGCAGCAGCAGCGCACTCAAACTGACACTACGAGCCAACTCTACTGTAAGCGCCTTTGTGCGCGTGCAGCCACATCTGCATGGGTGTGTGCTGCAGATTAGAGGCACGTCTTTGTCTTGCTATATCCCTGGACCTGTTAAGTACTATTCTGATTAGGAGAATTAACTCCTCTTATCTCCTCAGGAACCTCATGTAATTCACATACTACTAGAATCTCTAGATTACAACTGAAAAAACTGAAGCACACCACTGGTAAATGGTATAGCAGGCTGGTAGGCACCTTATTCTAGGTTCTGTGGTACTAATTACTAAGATATAATGATGATTTTCATAAAACAAAAGGAAACCTAGGAACTATTTAACTTTTGTTAGTTAGGACTCAAAACTGAGGACACCACGAATACCGACCTAAGCTACCCTCTGTTCCTTCCACAAAGATCCCAGTCAAATATGGCAACACCCAGTAACGGCGTCTGTATCGGTCTTGACCCAAGGAGACTGCCCGAAGCATCTGGGATGACTGAAGCAGCTTTTTGCGAAAGAATTGATGACGCTGGGTAGACAACAGAAGAGGAAAATGAATTATAAACACATTTCCAGAGTGACAGTGGTGAATTCATCTAGTATATGGGAAAAGGCAATGGCTCTCAGTTTCCCTACAGAATTGATACCATCTGGGCCCAAACAAAGAGAAGTGTTCATTTCCAGCCCAGCCCATGCTTCCAACTCCTGGAAGCTGGGAAGCACAGTACCTTACTGAGTTTTTCTATCTGACGCTCTAACTCTGGGATGCTTGATGTTGCAGCATCAACCTAGAAAGAAACAAAGACACTAAGAAAAGAGTTATTAATTAGATTCAAGAAAGAGAAGTCCTCAATCTTCTTTTTTTTCTTTCTGGTTCTGAGAATGGAATCCAGGGCCTACACATTGTGCTAAGTCCCCAGTCCTTTTTGATTTTTTATCTTGAGACAGGGTCTTGCTAAACTGCTAAGTTTCCCAGGCTGGGCTAGAACAACAGGCATGAGGCCAGCCGAGGAGTTCCTCTTCTCTTTCTTTTCTTTTTTTCCTGAGACAGGGTCTCATCTATAGCCCAGGCTCGTCCTGAATTTCCTATGTTGTCCAGTCTGGGCTTGAAGTCACAACAATCCTCCTGTCTCAGCCTCCCAAGTGCTGGGATCACAGGGGTGCACCACCATGTCAGGCTTCAGAACCATCTACTTCCTAACTCTCACTTTTCCTGCTCCGGCAGGTACCTCTCCGTCCCTTCGACCCCTGCGGCCATGGATAGCTGCTACAGTCTCCTCCTCCTCCTCTTCTTCCATGCCGCTGGTTTCCTCCATGATCCGAGAACTGCGCCTCCGTCCCAGGCCTTCCTCTGGCCCTTCCGTCTCTACTTCAGGACGCCCAGTTCGTTTGGCTAGAGCAGTTTTCAGTCTTGAAATAGATGGGCAGATTAAAGAAAACTCTGAAGAACATCATAATGCCACAAAAGGAACAGTCAGAATTCAACCCCAGCAAGGTGCTAGAGGGATTGTGTCCCAGGCAAAAGTCCTGGCAATGATTCCCCCTTGCCTCCTCTCCACTCTGCCCTCTGTCTCGTTCCTACCTGCGGAGTCGGCCTTCAACAATCCACTTGTTTTTCCTGTAGCTGGACATACTCTCCAGAGTCTTGTCAATCTCACTGTAGAACAGTGTGAAATGGGATTGTGAGAGGTGGCAGCCCCAAAACAAGGGGAGGGAGGCATACGTTAGGGACTTTCAGCCTAGAACCTAGACAGGACGGGCGGCGGGGTAGCTCTCCCCGAGAGAACACTCAAAGTCAGGTCCAAACCACTCCAGCATCTTTAGATGCATGGCAACAGAAACATCACCCTGGGACTTCCGGATGGCTAAGCCCCTTCCCTAGCCCATTCTGACACAAAGCATAGGAGAACCATCCCTTCCCTCCCCATCCCCCTACCCCTAGCCCCTCACTTGATGATGAGGGTGGAGCTATTGAGCTCATGCACAAGGAAGGCCAGGACAGCAGCCTTCTGTTGGGGTGGCTGGGCCTGAAAGGGCTGGGTGCGCAGGCTATCACAGAGGGCGGGCTCTACTCCATATGCCATGAGGAAGCAGCGCAGGATCTCAGACACATTGTCTCTTGTCAGCGGGATCTCACATACCTTCTCCCCCAGGATCTTTAAAGACTGTTTAGAGGAGAGCATATGAGAGTGAGGGGAGAAATGGGAACAATTCCAACAGGCGAATCTGGGAGAAACTACTGAATTAAGACAGGAAAATAAGAGTTTATAAGATGAAAGAAAACTACAAATAAAAAGTTCAAAACCAAGATTAAGACAAAAAAAAGTAAACAAAACGAGGACACGTATGTCAGAAAAAGAAATAGAAGGGAAAATACCAGGAAAACAAAACTACATCTCCCTCACCACTGCTGGTCAGTTTAGGAAGAAGCCTGTAAGAGTTCTTGAAGAAAAAAGCAAAACTAAAACAGAAAATTCAGCTGCCTAGGGAAGGAGCTCACCTGGCAGCAGGAAGGCAAGCCGGGGTCAAAAAGGGCAGCCTTCAGGAGCCGCACCAACAAGTCTTGCACTCTGCCCAAGCTGTCACCCTGACAAAGAAGTCCCTCCTGCAGGACCCCCAGGCTAGGCACATCTTTGGTAGGGTCAAAGCCCAGGACCTTGCCGAAGCTATGCAGGAACTCCACGATGGTCAAGCAGTCTGAGAAGGCCCTACTGGGCAGTGTCAAACCAGGAATGCGTGTAAAATCAGGCAGGGGCTGGAAGGATCAAAGTGGTAGAGCGTCTGTTAAACTTACGCCAGAAGGCCACAATAAGAATGTCCATGGGGTCCTTCCTTCCATAGAAATGTCCTCACAAATGGCCCCGCCATGACCCAGGAACCGTTACTCTCCCCTTACTACCTGGTGGTCAGCTAGACACATATCCTCTGTGGGCTTCTTCATCTCCTCCAAGATCATCTGCTGCCTCTGCCGTTCCTCCAGGCGTCTCTGGGTGGCCACAGTCTTATCTGCTTTACAAGCTGGCTTGGTTTTGACCACCTCGTCCTTTTCCTTCATTTTTACCTTCTCTTTCTTTTCCCTCTTCACTTTTTCCTTCAGTTTGTCCTGCTTTGTCTTTATCTTTTCTTTTTCAGCCTGCCCACCCAACAAAAAAGGAACCAAGAGCACCACAAAGGTATCAGTCACTCCAATCAAAACTATAAAATAGATCAGCACACACACCTTGCAAAATCAGTCTGGTGGCTTTAAAATCATAACCAGCAAGTGTGTACATGCACCTACCTTCAATTTCTTCTTAGCGTCTTTCTGTTTTAAGCTCTTGGTCTCCTGTTTCCGCTTGTTTCTGGCCTACAAATCATAAGAGAAATCATTTCTTTTCAAACTCTGAATGCATCTCTGTTTGGTCTGACATTCAAGAGCAAGGGTGCTGGAGAGGAGAGGTAAGAGATGGGATGACAAGGGGAGGACAATGGTTTAATTCTCTTACCCTACAGATGCCCACCTTATTCCTGAATAAGCTCAATTCTCTAAATCAAGCCCGAGAGTTCGGGTTAATGAGTGTGTGCTGCTACTAAGGGGGTGGCAGAGGGAGATGGAAGAAAAAAATAAACCAAGTTGTAGGCGACATTGCCCTACTGATGTCCCTCACCTGTCCTTGGATAGGGGTTGGACACTCTCCTCGTTGTACCTTCTGCTTCATCTTCTTCTTGCTTTTACTAATCTTTGCTTTATCCTCCTCATTCAGTGTTTCTGCAAAGCCAAAAGAAAAATGAGTGAGAAAGAGGGACCCCTGGCATCCAGGGCAGCACAGGCCTGTCACAAAACTGGCCTCCCAAATAGTTTCTTACAGAATCAAGAATACATTTTTTGCTTTTGGGTTTTGTTTTGGCTTATTGGCGTTAATGAGGCATAAACTCAGGACTCTGGGGCTATATTTTGAGACAGGGTCTTGCTAAATTGACAAGTTGTCCAAGCGGGGCTCAAACTTGGAATCTTCTGTCTGAAATTACAGGTATGCTCTACTACACATGTCACTTTTTTAAGTAAACATAATAAATACAGTGGGGAATTGTAGGAGAGGCACTTGTCATGCAGGTGGCACAAGGAACTCAAATGCTATCTCCTGCTCAGAAATGGCAGTGCTGGATCCAACTGGTCTGCTTTAGAAGTCGTCCAGTGATGGAAAAGAGTAGCACTGCAGCAAGTCTCTTTCCCAGGCTATCTGTCAGGCAAGGGTAATAATTCACAAACGGAGGGGAGGGGAATGGATTGTAATTCTGACACAACATATGTGAGCACAAAATACTCAAGTTCAATGTAAACATTATGTATTACATCTATGCATATTAGTAAGATGGGGAAAAATTCTAAAATGTCAAAAAAATAATTCACAAACTTATTTTTGTACAGAGAGGACTGGGAAAAGAAGCAGAAAACCCAGCTACCAAAGAAACAGGAAGGCTGCTGGTAGCACCAACTAATCAAGAGTACATCAAAAGGAAAGGGCAGAGAAGGGACACTTGGGTAGTCAGATCGACACCAATGTGGTGGCTTCTGCTCAGCTGTCATGTCTTGACCACTAAAAAAAAATCTGAATGTCTTCCTTCTGGAAGACTAAATATTGAAGCTTAATTCTGTAAACACCAATGGATTTCTTGATACTTCTGACATGGTGGTACTATTCATTTGTTTCTAATATAGAAACACCACCATACTTCTCTGTGGCTACCCAAGTCAGATATATATATCTATATATCTATATCTATATCTATATATAGATATAGATATAGATATATAGATATATATATAGGTTCATTGGCAAATGAACCAATGAAATCTTCTAGCATGATATGAGGCTTATTCTAGGTCACCGAGTCAGAAGGGGGCAGAGCTGAACACAAAATGGGTATCAAAACACTAAGTTTTTTCACCTTTTCACAGTACACCAGGGCACTTGCAGTATTTACTGAAAAATCTTAATATTTCCCACCTATCCCACAAAAATAGTGGTGGCAATTACCTTTTGGATTCAGATGCGAATCTGGAATTATCATGAGAGTATCATGAGCAAAGTGAATGCACAACTGACATCAGTAATATGGAGTTGGAAGAAAGGTTAAGAAAGGACATGGAGGTTCTCCCCTCTGAGTTCTATAACTACATCAGGAGACCCCAGGCTTCACCAATCAAGAAATCAGCTGGAAAAAAAGTACCCTAAGTGCTAGGACCCATGATGTTCTTTTACAAGAAGATTTTCATATTCATTCTGTCCAGGTGTCAATCACACTACTGGGGAGTCCAGGTATTAGCAACTCAGTAATATTTCAGATCTCAAGTAAATAGCAGAATACCAAAGTTAAAAAAAAAATGCCACTGCACCTTGGACCTCCAGTTTCTTCAGGAGGCGGCTGTCTGTCTTATTCAACAGCTCAGGGATTTTGACCTTGGGGGGCCGACCTCGGCCCCGTTTCACCTTGGGGACTTCCTTGGTCTTAGCCTTCTCATTGTTTCGAGGTCGGCCTCGTTTGCCAGTAATCGCTTGAATCCTAGATGGAATCTCTTCTGCCGAAAGTTGCACCCACTGCAAACCCTAAGGTAGCAACGAGACTGGGTCACAATGGGCGGAACTGGTGTAAGCCATTAGGTCCCAAAACTATTCAAGGCTCCCAGACCTTTCAACCCCTCCAGAGGAAGCTGCAACTTTCCCATCAACAATTTCTCAGGGACAAAAGCATATTTAACTCCAAATGGTTAAGCACCTCTGGTGTGTCTCTCTCTTCAAAGAAATCTCCAACAGGCATACGCGGACTGAAGCTGAAGTGCTCACGGCGGACACTGTGTACCACATTGCGGCTCAGGTACTAAAAGAAATAAAGCAACACTCATCAAGTTGTAACCCTGCCATGTCTTTGGCTAGCAATGGCACAAGGCTGCTGTAGGGCTCAAGAAAGAAGTCTGTACTTCCTTTAAAAACACTCACAAAAGCTAGATTACCTTGATCACCTCTGGAAACTGTTTCATCCTCTTCCCACAGGGGCCATAATACCAGGTTTCCCCCTGCCATCGATGGCTGCCTTTCTTGATGCGCACCTCTCTACGCCACCTGCCAGAGAAGCACATGGGCCCTGCCACCAGGTCACACCCCTACCCACTTCCACATCACCCAGGAACCAAGCCCATCAAGTA
Source organism: Ctenodactylus gundi (assembly GCA_004027205.1). Taxonomy (NCBI): domain Eukaryota; kingdom Metazoa; phylum Chordata; class Mammalia; order Rodentia; family Ctenodactylidae; genus Ctenodactylus; species Ctenodactylus gundi. The sequence goes on from PVKB01000799.1 coordinate 188,519, forward strand.
GATGACCCCCACCCCCCATCTGTCCCACTAGTACTGCATGCAGATGCAAAAGCAGCATGAGGTAAGAGCTTAACTAAAGGGTAGAGTTGAGCTCCAGAAAATACCTCAGGCCCTCTACAGGAAAGCAAAGCACAAGCCTAGGAAGACCTCCACCCCTTCCTTTCACAAAGTCTGTGAGATGAGCAGCCAGAAACCTCCTCCCTGATTCCATTCAGGGTAATTAATGAATTTCCCGTAAAAAAGATAAAAGACCTAAGGAACTAAAGGTAGAAGATGGAGTGAGGTGGAACAGAGAACTTCCTACTGACTCCATGAAATGATTCTGTCTGCCAGGACTTAAGTTAGGAATTTCATGTTCTGAGCACATCTAAGCTTTATCTTTCTTTCAGACTGTAAGTAGTACTCAGACACTGGAACTTTAAGTAGCCTAGAGAGGTTGGAGTGGGTAAATACAGCATAACAGTTATTTCCACAAGCGCTTGGTATCAGCGGGCTTCGTCATTCCAGTAGTTACTGTTCTACTGCTCACCTCTCCAAAGAGCATAAAACAAAAACCCCCAATCCATTGTTAGTAAGTCACTCCATCTTATTTGTTATTGTTTCTTCTCCAGAAAAATAGGCAGGAGGTTGGAGAAATAGCACAGCCGCCAGAGCACTTGCTTAGTAAGTGCAAGGCCCTGACCTGACTCCCAGCATCACGTAAGTCAGGCCTGGTGATACACGCCTATAATCCCAACACTGAGGAGAGACTGAAGTAGGACTGCTGTGAGTCCAAGGCCAGCCTGGGCTACACAGTGAGCTCAGGACCAGCCTGGACTGCAGACTGAGACCCTGTCTGAAAAGAAAAAAAAAGCCAGGTAGGTTGGCTATCTAAGTGCCTTAGGGTATGGCAAAGATAATAGCTGGAACCCCTTGATTAAGACAGAGTCATCAGAAGATGAGGAAAGAATGAGGGAAAACAGACCCTGAGAGGAGAAGGAATCTCATGCAAAGGAACACTATGATTACAGGTAACTGTCCTGTTATCTACCCCTGCCTAACCCATTCTCCTCAACTTCAGATGAATATTGGAGTTCCCCTCACTCAACAGTCATGCATTAAAGGCCAATGCATGTAACAATCTAGAGCATTTACCCATGTTGGAGTGGAAGACGAACTTCTTCTGGGGTCGCAATACGCCTCCTCAGGATATCACCTTAAAAAAAGATCGGGATCTCAAACTAAAGAATGCAAGAAAAGGAGGGGCTGGAGGAATAGCTCAGTGGTTAAAAGCACTTGCTCAGCAAGCTCAAGGTCCTAGGTTCAATTCCCCAGCACCATATAGCTGGAGGTGGTGGTGAACACCTGTAATCCTACCAATTGGGAGGCTGAGGCAGGAGAACTGCTGTGTGTTAGAGGCTGACCTGGGCTACAGAGTGAGTCCAGGACCAGCCTAGACAGCACAGTGAGACACTGCCTCAAAAAAAGGAAGAGGGACTGCAGGAATGGCTCAGCAGTTAAAGTGCCTGCTTAGCAACTGCTAAGTACCCGAGTTGACTCCCCAGCACCATATAAGCTGAGTATGGTGGTGCACGCCTGTAATCTCAGCACTCGTGAGGCTGAAGCAGGAGAACTGCCTTGAGTCCAAGGCCAACCTGAGCTCCATAGTGAGTTCAGAACCAGCCTGGACTACTGAGTGAGAACCTGTCTCAAAACAAAAACAAAAACAAAAACAAAAACAGTTCTGAGAGATTACAAGTATGTGCCATCATACCTGGCTGGAACACCCATTTTTCTTGGAACCAATCAGGGATAGAAACACTGAACACTTACCACTACTAGAAGTACTGACTTCTCCAGTGATCTCTTCCAGGTCACCAGTGGCTTCAGGGAAGCTGCTGACATCCTTATTTGCTGAAGATGCTGTTGGGAAGGCAGCAGCTGGGGAAGATACAAGGGAGGCTCTGGGGGAGATTACTGGAGCTGACAAAGTGACTTCTGAGGAGACTGCTGAGGAATCTGGAGAGACCCCTGGGAAGACTGCTGGGGAGGAGAGTGGGGAAGCTGCTGGAGACACTGCTGGGGAGACTTCTGGAGAGATTTTGGGGGAGGCTCCTGGAGAAACTGCCAGGGAGACTGGTGGGGAGGCTGTTGGTGAGACTGCTGGTGGGGTTACTGCGTGCAGCTGAATTTGAATAGTGGATGCCTGCTTAGGGGCTGGCTGGGTTAGGGGTTGTGAGAAGTCTGAAGCCTGAGTCTCCATTTCTTCTTGTTCTGCATCACTGCCATTATGCAGATCAAAGGTGTTATCTAGAAACCAAAGAGATAGGGTAATTAAGTAAAAACAGCATCACACAAAAAAGAATTCAACAGTTATTTCAAGGCAACCAAGGGTTTAACAAAGCAGCTCTGGCTTTCCTCCCTAAACATTCATAAACGTTAAAGAGCAAGCTGCTGATGTTGCCATACAATTATCTTGAAGCCAGGAAGACACCTAATATCCTTCTCCCCCTAAGATTTACCTGTGGACTAAAGATACAGGTCAGAGTGTAGTAGTGGCCTGTGTCTTCCTTAGTCCTGCTATCTACTGTCCCACAGCCTCATCTCCTAGCAAGATGCTCTGAACAGATTTCCTACTTGCAAGCTCTAACTATGGAACCTATTCTCTCACTTTTTTGTAAGTCAATGACCACTTGTCCTACCTCTCCTCACTTACCTTGCAGGACAGACTCCCCTAAGACGGGTGGAGAGGCAGGGCTGGCAAAGATAGAAGCTGATGTTTGACTATCATCAGCCAGGAGACTGAAGGCTGCAGCATTATTGAGAGAAGGGCAATCGAGAGCAGAAATCACAGGACTGTCCTCAAGAGGCAGCTTGTCCTCTGTACCCATGAGCTCGGTGTCATCTATACCATAAAGTCCTCCACTCACTGGCTCTATTTGTAGGGGAGAAAAAAAATCAGAAAACAGAATATTGAGGAAAAACCTAATCAAGATGTTCTTAAAAACTGGCCAAAGTGGTAGTATATACCCATAAATCCTAGCACTCTGGGGCTGGAGGAATGGCACAGTGGTCGTCACAGTGCTTGCACTGCAAGCATAAAGCCCTGAGTTCAGTTCCCCAGCACCACACAAAAGCTGGGCACAGTGGCGCACACCTGTAATCTCAGCACTCGGGAGGCTGAGGCTGGCAGATTGTCCTGAATCCAAGGCCATCCTGTGCTATACAGCGAGACCCTGTCTTTAAAAAAAAAAATACAATGAATAAATTATTCTAGCACTCTGAGAGGCTGGGGAGGATAACTGTAAAATCAAGCTAAGCAGAGGCAAATTAGTGACTTAGCAAGACTCTACATATTAAAAAAAAAAAGTTTCTGGGTTCAATTCTACTTTCCTCAGCATGAAGATTCTTCCTACTATTAAATTAGGGAAATTCTGTAGCTCTTTAATAAGTTTGAACCTAGCATGAGTAACTTACACTTCATCTCAAAAATAAAAAAAGACTGGGAATACTGCTCAGTGTGAAGGTCCTGGTTTCAATCCCCCATAGACAGACAGACAGACAGACAGACACAGACACACACACACACACACACACACACACACACACACACACACACGTAATATCATTAGACTACAGAGTCCATAAAAGCTTTCAATAAAAAAAGCATAGTCATTCACTTATGTATGTAGATGACCCTTGCAGAAGTCCAGCTTTTATTATAAAATGTACCTTATACTTCACTGGGGTAAAAAGTTATTGTTCAACTGGCAAATGTTTTTATTGTTATTTAGAATGCAAATAACCCAACTGTGTGATAGTTAAGTCCCTATTCAGGGAATTATTACAGACCAGGGCTCTTGGCCAATTGGAACACTGAGAAAGAACACGGGAAATGAACCAATTCGGCTCAGAGTGCAGTCAGGCCCGCTAGGCCAATGGCACATAACTGTAGTCTGCCAAAGAACTATCTGTAAGCCGTAGTAACATCCCAGATTCCCTAACATTCTCCCTGGTTTATTATCTCTTCCAGGTGGAAAAAGTTAACTACCCTCTGTTTAAGTAAATAGGTAGAAGAGATCCAGCCTCCAGTCCCACCTGGTGCCAGAGAATCAAAGGGCTCGAGAGAGTCTTCACTGAGGATTGGAGTGTCTTCTAGCTGATCAGGAAGATGTGAAGGATCATCTAAACAGCTCACTGTAGGGTCAGGGACCAGGACTGAGACCTCTTGGTGTAATGACTCCACAGACGGGACAGAGCCATTGTAGCCACACATCTTTAATTCTGGGGAATTCCAGGAAAGAGCAAAAGTCAAAATCACTGCCTTCAACTTCTTCATTTAGCTATGTAAGCAGTTAATCTGTGCTAGAAGACTGTTCACTCATTCAACATTTACTGCTGCCAGAGTGCCAGTTCTATGTTGGGAACTGATCATATCAAGACAGTAAATGAGCAAAGTTGTGCCAATAAAAAAAAAAAAAATCAATCCTACAGCAGGCAAAGAGAGGAGAAAGGAGAACAGATCTGAGACAAGAATCCCACCAAGTCCTCAGAACTCTTCCCCACTGAGTAGGAACAAGGAAAACATCCCATAGTTTTATATAAAGTGGTCACTCTTGTACTGGGTATCAGTCATAAGCTAACCTTTTTATCTATTTTGAGGAACATAATCACAGCACCAATGCTTGTAACAACAAAACAGAAACCTAAGAGCACAGCGGTGTGCTCCGAACGCTCCCTTTACTCCTTCACATGGCAATCACTACTAGCACTTAGCCCACTTTGGCAGCTAACCTGACCCAGCCATAGTGAAAACAGTCTCATTGCCCACTGCTAATGCCCTAACCCTTTCATATTTTGGAAGAAGCCCTTCTTGATGCAGTGTCTGTTGGGGCTGTTTCAGGCTCGCCCACCTGCCCTCTCCAGGCCAGCAGCTCTGCATGAGCTTGAAATAATTTGCACTCCCACTCACGAGCTGGTGCTGCAGCCACAAAAACACCAGCTACTTGGCTCTGCTAATCACCAACATGCAAATCAGTCCCCACTGCAGAGAGCTGGAAAGGCAAGTTTTCCTCACCCCAAAAAGCTACTGTCCCCCAAAAGCCCCCTTGTCCATCTTCCCACGCAGTTCACAGACCCAGTTATACCTGGCTGCTCTTCTTCCAGCTCCAGGCTGCCTACCAAGCTAGTGCCATTCTCTGCCACAACTGAAGTCAGCTCCTTTTCTGCTGCCTCATCAGGATGGATCCCACGGCCTACCTCCTGGGCGGGTGCAAAGGTCTGGATGCTAGATCCCAACATAGGAGAAGTCTGTGGGGAGGTGAAAAAACCTGGGGGTCCATTGGGAATCACCTCAAAATTCTGGTCAGGAAAGGAATCATACAGTTCCTGTGAGTCGAAGTTAAGCCCCATTGGACTCTGGGTACCGTTGGCCCAGAATTCTTGGCTCCCAGCCCGAATATTAGTGTTGTGACTTGGGGATGATGGTTGCCGGCTGCCCCCAAGGATGCCATTGAGTGGGTATTGTCCCCCCGAGAACTGTGAGAGAAGGGGTGGGTCCTTGAGGTTGCTGCCAGGGTTAGCAGATGGGTACTGTGAGTAATTCCAGAGACAGTCATAGGCCACGTTGGGGTGATGGAGGTGTGAGGTGCTGGAGGAGTGGGAAGCAGAGTTCAAAATCCCTGAAGTAGTAGTGTGAGATACAGTAGATAAGCCATTAACATTCACATCCCCATTCAAACCTGGCAGAGAAGGAGAAAAAAGATCAGTCATGAGTATATATGCAAGTAATTCTACCAAAGAATCTCAATGTAACAGCAATGACTAGAAAAAGGGAAGGTAAAAAGGAGGGACAATCCCCCTGCTCTATTTATCTTTCAGGGTCTCTGGGGAACACAAAACCCACATGCTCCTGGATACAAGCTTAGCACATGCTGCAAAAGGGGTTAAGTGGGGAGCGGAGAAGCTCTGTGGCCTACCACGGGAGCCACCAACAGATTTGGCGGCTGCTACTGACTTTTTATTAAATAAAGTGGTTCACAGACTCCCTACAGTGATTGCATTCTTCCTCACTCTCATTCCCTACAGGAATTCTTCCCTTGAAGAGGCACAACTACATTTTCTAGGTATCCCCACGCCAGTGCCTATTTGGCCCCAGAGTGACACCAGAAGGAAAAGCCTTCACCTCATTGGCACATGCAGATCCGGCACTTTGTATGGAACTAAGAATAGAATCTGCAGTCACCACGGCTACAAGATTCCAGCTCAGACGGCTGGGCTTGGCTCCCCATAATAGGCCCTGGAAAGTAATATGCAAGGAGTAAAGAAAAATATTTTGCATGAATGACCAGTGCTGCAGAATTCAATTCTCAACACCAATGCAACCTCTAGGATGATGGGAGAAAATCAAATAAAAGAAACATATTAAGGAAGCTGAAGGTATGTATGGGGAGGAGGAGAATCCAATTAATTTAAGAGGTATTTTTTATTCTTTAAAGATCGGAAGGAAAAGTGACCAGCCTGTACTGTTCTGCTTTAAAGAAAAAGGGAAGTGTGTCGGATTCTGCTTCTAAGCATAAAGAACTTTAAAAATATAAGCAAGATTAGAGAGGTACATGGAAAAATCAAGCTATAAAATAACAGAGAAGCCAAATCTAGACAAAGACCCGATCCTAGCAGCAATACTTCCATCTAGAATCTGGAATTAGGAATTTCTCTCTAGGGGAACTAGGTAAGCAATAAACCCTCCCTAGTCACTATCTTCTATCCATAAATGGAAGCTGACAAAGGCACTTCTATCATTTGCTCTTCTCTGCTATACAAACTAAAAGGCAAAACACATCCAACTTTTGCCTGCCTTTCTTTACCCCTAGACCAGAGTAGCCTCTCCAACCTCTGAAAACAGCTTTTCAGGACCACCTCTCTTCACCACTTTCTCATGGGTACAAGCAGTCAGGAGTTGCAGTCGCTACCTTACCACTTCTGGCAGTAGAAGGGTAAGCTGAGATAAGAAAGTAATTTTTCTATTCCCTTCCAACTTTAAGTCAAGATTCAAAGAGTAACTTCCACAAGCCACTGGAACTTATTCTTTAGAGGTCTGATTTCTCTCCAGCAGCTGCAGTTTTGTAGATTCACTTTTCTCCCACAACAGGCAGGTTAAGGGGCTGTGAGGCAGCCTAAGGTGAAGCCAGCCCTCCCAGCAACATTTCTCTAGAGAAATGGTGCCCATTCCTCCCCAGGCTGTATAGCCCACGCACTCACTTTTCCCTTGCTGGGGGAAGTTCATGGGAGACCCGTTAGTGTAGAGGCCCTCGCCTGAAGGAGAGGGTTTCAGTCCTGAGGCAGCAGGTGCAGGGGGAAGGCCAGAAAAGTTAAAATGGTCGTTTGCCTCCATTTCTGTAGGAGGGGAGAGAGAGGGGAAAAATACTGGTGGTTAAACAAGGTTATATCACTTGGAATCTTCTAAAGGGAATGCCCCCCTCCCCTCCCTTTATTTAAGATTGAGAAAAAAAAATTGAGAAAAACGAAAAACTGTACCTCTAACTTGAGCAATAACTTTCCAGAAAGTCTTTTAGTAAGCTTTATAATAACTACATATGTTAAAAAAATAGTAATAACCAAGAACAAGCCCTGTAGACTGCCTTCTGTCTAAGCCCCACCCTCTTAATTCTCAACATAGGCTACCCCATCCTACTGCAAGGTATTCATCCTCTGTTGTAACTTTTTTTTTTTTTTTTTGAGGCAGGGTCTTGCACTATAGTCCCTGGTCTGAACTCATTATGTAGCCCGGGCTGGCCTCGAACTCAAGGCAATCCTCCTGCCTCAGCCTCCTGAGTGCTGGGATTATAGGGCTGCACCACCATGTCTAGCTTATGTGGTACTGAGAACCTGAACCCAGGGCCTTCAGCTTACTAGGTAAGTACTCTAACCACTGAGCAACACCCCAGCTCCTGCCGTTACATTTAACATTCTCTCCCACTTTTTTGTGTGTGGGTGTGTGGGTGTGGGGGGGTGTTGCTGTGTGTTACTGGGGATTCAGCCTAGGATATACACTCAGTTCAATTTTGTTTTATATTGAGATAGGGTCTCCCTAAGTTGCTAAATTATACAGGTTGGGCTAAAACTTGTAATCCTATATGCTCAGACTTCCAGAGTGCTGGGACTACAGACCTGTACCACAAGGCCCAGCTAATCCATTTTCATCCTCAAAGTAAGGCAGTCTCTCTCCCAGGATCCACAAAAACTTTTCAAAGACATCTTTTTTGACAGGAAGCCACAGAGATGCAGAAGATAGAAAAAAAAAACATGTGATCTATGTGCTAATTTTATTTTTACTCGTGCTGGGAACTGAACCTAGTGCTTTGTACATACCAGGCAAGTACCCTACCACTAAGCTGTATCTTCAGGGTTTTTTTGTATTTGAGCTAAACAGTGTCCATGTTATCCCATCCAGATAGTCCTAGATATCTGAAAATAGTAGCATGAGTAAAAGGACTTGAAAAGGAAAATTCATTTCAGAAAAAGCAGACACAATATGGGAAAGATCCAAATCATCCAGTGATACTATTTTCTTTCCTGGAGAGTGCTGGACATAAAACCCAGGACCTCAAAAATGTTAAGCAGTGGCTGGAGGAATGGCTCCGCAGTTAAAGCACTTGCCTAGCAAGCTCTAAGACAAGTGCTGAGCACCCAAGTTCGATTCCCCAGTGCCACACAAACCGGGCATGGTGGATGCACACACACCTGTAATCCCAGCACACGCCTGTAATCCTAGTACTCAGGAGGCTGAGACAGGAGGACTGCCATGAGTCCAAGGCCAGCCTGGGCTATAGAGTGAGACCTTATCTCAAAAAAAAAAAAAAAAAAAGTTAGGCAAAATGCTCTGCTACTCAATTGCTCCGGGCCTAGGTATTCAAGGCAAACAGTACACTCTCTAAGAACACAGGTCAGAAAAATGTTTAACAGTAAAAACTTGCTCAACTTCATCATAAACCTTAAATTTTGCGCTTATGATAAAATGGGGGGGAAAACAGTAAAAACTGATTAAATAAGATAGTATCAGGAGTGAGGGGCACAGCTCAGTGTTTAAAGCGCTTGCCTACCAAGCATAAACGCCTGGGTTTGATTCCCCAGCACCACATTAACCAGGCACAGTATTGCACAACTATAATCTCAGCACATGAAAGGCTGATCCAAGAGGACTGCCCTGTGTTTGAGGCTAGCCTGGGCTACACAGTCAGTTCGGGATGAGGCTGAACAATAGTGAGTGACCCTGTCGTAAAAGACAGAAACAGAGAAACAAATGTAGGGGCACCCTGGGAGGTTGAGGCAAGAGAATCACAAGTTCAAACCTGGCCTCGGCAACAAAGCAAGCTAATAAGATCTTGCTTCCAAAAAAAAAAAAAAAATTAGAAGGGCTGGAAATATGTCTCAGTGAAAAGCCCTGTGGTAGATCCAAGTACCTCAACATAAACAAACAAGGAAACAAATACATGGAAGAAATATTATTATATTAATATTATTCCAAGGAATGTTTTTCTGTCTACTATGGTTACTCTACCATGTTTCGGCTTTGTGGCTTAAATATCATATAAGGGTCACAGAATAGCAATATGCTTACATATGCAGAGTGCAAATGACTACAAAGCTTTTCCTTCTCTCTTGAATATGAAATACTGAAATACTATTGAATGGTAAGAATGAAGCCCTGGAGCTGGAGAAATAGCACAGCCATTAAAACATTTGCCTAGCAAGCACAAGGCCCTCAGTTTGACTCCCCAGCACCACATAAACCAGGAGTGGTGGTGCACGTCTGTAATCCCAGCACTTGGGAAACGGAGGCAGGAGGATTGTCGTATGTTGGAGGCTAGCCAGGGCTACACAGTGAATTTAGAACTTGCCTGGACTACAGAGGGAAATTCTGTCTCAAAAAAAAAGAAGAAAAAGAAAGAAGAATGTAAAAAGAAAAAAAATGAAGCCCCGGCGGCGCAGGCCTGTAATTCTAGCACTGTGGGGGTCTGAGGCAAGATGATCAATCCCAAATTTGAGCCCATCCCAGGCAACTCAGGGACCTAACGAGATCCTGTCTCAAATCAAAAGTAAAAATTGAGCTGGAAATGTACACCACTGTGAAGGCTATGGATAGAATCCCCAGTACCACAAAATAATCGATTAATTAATTAAAGAGCAAAATGAAGTCCCTCATCAAAATTAAATTAATGTTTGTTTGGGCATTTTTTTTTTGAGACAGGGTCTTGCTCTGTAGCCCAGGCTGGTCCTGAACTCACTATGGAGCCCAGGCTGGCTTGGGCTCATGACAATCCTCCTGTCTCAGCCTCCCAAGTGCTAGGATTACAGGCGTGTGCCCAGCTTACGTGGTGCTGGGGAATCAAACTCAGGTACTTAGCACTTGACTTAGCGCTTGCTAAGCAAGCGCTTTAACTGCTGAGCCATTCCTCCAGCCCCTAAATTGAATTATTTTTTTTTAAGACCAGCTGGTCTTGAACTCATTATGTAGCACAGATTGGCCTCTAACTAAAGGCAACCCTCCTGCCTCAGCCTCCTAAATCCTGGGATTAGACATGTGCCACCAGTTAATTTTTATGTGGTGCTGGGGAATCAAACTCAAGGCCTTGCATACTGCTGAGCTACACTCCCAGCCAACTATTAAATTTTATTTTCCCATTTTATTATATGTATATATGTGTTAGCATGCTTACATTAAACTTGAGTATTTTGTGTAGAGTTACAAACCCCCAATTATTAATTTTAAATGAGAGAACAAATAGAAAACAGAAGATATAAAGTAGAAGCCAAAATTATTGGTCTGTGAGACATTGCTCAGATACTTGTTCAAGACAGTGACTACTCAGAGTGCTTGCCTAGCAAGTCCAAGGCCCTGAGTTTAATTCCCCAGCTCAGAGGTTAGAGTGCTTGCCCAACAAGCACAGGTCCCTTGGTTGATTCCCCAGCACCATATAACCTGGGCGTGGTGGCACACATCTGTAATCACAGCACCTGGGAGGCTGAGACAGGTGGTTTGCTGAGTTCCAGGCCAACCTGGGCTACACAGTGAGCTCAGGATCAGCCTGGACTGCTGAGCAAGATCCTGTCTCAAAAAATAAATAAAAAATAAAAAAGAGGGGGGAGGAAGGGACTAGAGGAATGGCTCAATATGGCTCAATGGTTAAAGCACCTGCCTAGCAAGCACAAGGTCCTGCGTTCCATTCCCCAGCACCACATAAACTGGGCACAGTGGCGCACACCTGTTATCCAAGCATTCAGGAGGCTGAGGCAGGAGGACTGCCGTTGAGTCCAAGGCTAGCCTGGGCTCCATAGTGAGTTCAGGACCGGCCTGGGCTACAGAGTGAGATCCTGTCTCAAAAATAAAGAAGAAGATAGTGAATACTAACTTTATAGATGAATGAGAAAATCTATGTTGAGCTGGGAGCATAGCTCACTGGTTAGAGTCCTTGCCTAGCGTGTGGAAACCCTGGGTTTTTAGCAGGGCAGGGCCAGGGGCATAGTTCAGTGATTAGTGCCTAGGAAGGATGAGACCCTGGGTAGATTACCCCAGCACCCCATAACATCATGACATGGTGGAGTACACCTGCAATTCCAGAACTCAAGAGGCTAAGACAAGAGAACTGCCATGAGTTCGGAGCAGCCTGAATCTGTCTTGATAACAGAAAAAGCAATGCCAGGGGTTTCACTCAATGACTGCATGTGACTACTATGCCCAAGGCCCTAAGACACCACCCCAGCACTGCAGAAAAGATGTCATGTCTATTGATTAAATGAAACAAGAAAGAAAGTGAACAGATGAGTAAGCAGCTTCTTGGATTTTTTTTTTTTTTTTTCATTTTTGAGACAATGTCTCCCTCTGTAGTCCAGGCTGGCCTTGGACTCACAGCAATCCTCCTGCCTCAGCCTCCTGGGTGTGACTGCTGGGATAATAGGCATGAACCACCACACACTGCTTTATATGGTGCTAGGGAAATCAAAATCAGGGCCTTGAGCTTGCAAGGCAAGCACTTAACCACTGTGGCATTCCTCCAGCCCCATGCTAGTACATTTTTAAGGGTAAAAGAATTGATATAGAAAGGTTTATCAAGTTCCCAAGAAGAGGAGCTGGAGGAATGGTATAGCACATAAAGCACTTGCCTAGCAAGCACAAGGCCCTGAATTCAATTCCTGGCACCACATAAATCGGGCATGGTGGCACACACCTATAATTCCAGCACTTAAGAGGCTGAAGGTGGCTGGAAGAATGGCTCAGCAGTTAAAGTGCTTGCCTAGCAAGTGTTAAGAACTGAAGTTCAATTCTCCAGCACCACATAAACTGGGCGTGGTGGCGCAGGCTTGTAATCCCAGCATTCACACTCAGAAGGCTGAGGCAGGAGGACTGCCATGAGTCCAAGGCCAGCCTGAGCTCCACAGTGAGTTCAGGACCAGCCCGGGCTGCAGAGTGAGATCATGTCTCAAAAGCTGCCAACAAGAAGGCAATTCTCAGACCCTAAAATGATAGTTTAATCTATCTTTTTGAAAGGATGAGTAAACCAGACTTGGTGGTATAAGCCTGTAGATCCAGCACTCTGGGAAGCGGAGGCAGGAGGATGACAAGTTGGAGCTCGGCCTAGGCAATTCAGTGACATAGCGAGACCCTGTCTCAAAATCAAAATTATAAAGTGAGCTGAGGATACAGCTCAGTATCAAGGCCCTGAGCTCAATCTTCAGCATCACAAAAATTTTTCTGAAAATAAAAAAATATGGAGCTGGAGGAATGGCTCAGTGGTTAAAGTGCCCACCTAGCCAAGTGCTATGTCAAGCACTAAGTACCCAAGTCCAATTCCCTGGCACCATATACGGCACTTGGGGGGGGGGGGGGGCTGAGGCAGGAGGATTGCCCTTGAGTCCAAGGCCAGCCTGGGCTTCATAGTGAATTCAGGACCAGTGTGGGCTACAAAGTGAGACCCTGTCTCAAAAAATAAATAACAGATTTTTTTTTTTAAAGGATGAGGGGTGAAGATGTAACTCAGTGGGCAGAGTGCTTGTCTGGCACACTCATGACCCTGGGTTCAATCCTCAATATCAAAACTGAAAAAAAAAAAGGATGAATACCCTAAGATCCACTGACTAAGAACATGTATGACTGACCACTGGCCATTGTTTAAGAGTTACACTCATGAATACGCTACACACTGCAATTTCGATAGCATTAGGTACAAGGTCTAACCAAAAAAAACCCAGTGAATGTTTAAATTTAAAATTTTATTACAGGGAGGTGGAGGAATAGCATAGTGGTTAGACCTCATCTATATAACTAATGCTGTCTAAATTGCCTAGCAAGCACAAGGCCCTAAGTTCAATTCCCAAGCGCCACATAAACCGGAAGTGGTGACACATGCCTATCCCAGCACTCAGGCCACTGAGGCAGGAGGATTGCCCTGAGTTTAAGGCCAGCCAGGGCTACACAGTGAGTTCAGGACCACCCCGAACAACAGTGAGACCCTGTCTCAAAAAAAAAAATCACAGAGAAAGATACATTGCCATTAAATCTCTCTCAAAATACCTTATCTCATCATTCTTGGTGTTATTTTTCTCCTTTTTTGGGGGGGTGAAGGGGGGATGTGTGACACTGAGTTAAAGATTAAGCCCAGGGCTTTCACATTGAGCTATGTCCCCAGCCCATTTTATTTTATTTTTGATTTTGAGATAGAAGTTGTTAAGTTGCCCAAGCTAGGCTCAAACTTGGAACTGTCCTGTCTCAGCTTTTAAAGAGTGCTGGGATCACAAATCAGTGGCAGGGGGGTCTGGCTCTTGCCACTTTCTGAAGCAGTTCTGGGAGTCAGCTTCCTGCATGTTTGGATTATGTGCTGAGATTATGTGCTGGGATTACAGGCATATGCCATCATGCCCAGCTTATGGGGTGCTGGGGGATCAAACTCATGACCCTGAGTTTGATTTACCCACTGAGCATTCCTCCAGCCTTGCTCTGCTGTCTTGAATCAGTTCAAAATGCTGATCTTTCATGGCCATTTTTTCTCTAGAGAAGAGCCAGAAGTCACATAGTTCCAAAACAGGTGAATAAGGCAGATGAAGACACATCACTAATGTTTTTAACGAGCCTGCATTTCCTCTGGATGCAACTCCAAACCAAAACTCCCTGTATTTTTTTTATCATACCTTGTAAAGATACCCACAAAAGGCAACTTCCAGAACTGCTTCGGAAAGTGGTAAGAATGATGGGTGAGTATATTCAAAACAAGAGAGAATATTTTGAGAAAAATTAATGTCAATGTCTTTTACTATAATTTTAAAAATGTAAACATTCATCATATTGTGTGATCACCTTGTTTGTGCAAATAGAACATAATAGAACATGAAATATAAATCTTATAATAGTATATGGCAGAAAAACTATAAGATTTTCTAAATTAGGGCTGGAGGAATGTCATAGCAGTTAAAGTGCTTGTCTAGCAAGCGCAAGGCCCTGAGTTCAATTCCCCAGCACTACACAAGTTGGTATGGTAGTAGACACCTGTAATCCCAGCACTCAGTAGGCTGAGGAAGGCTAGCCAGGCCTACCTACCAAGTTCAGGACCAGCTCTGGACTACAGAGACCTTGTCTCCAAAAAAAAAGATTTTCTAGACTAAATACCATAATTATCTCTACCTTCATCAATTTTATTTATTTTTTTACAGGCAGGATCTCACTTTGTAGCCCAGACTAGCCTTGGACTCATGGCAATCCTCCTGCCTCTGCCTCCCTAGTGCTGAGATTACAGGCATGTGCCACCACGTTCAGCTTTATGTGATGCTGGGTAATTGAACTCTGGGCCTTGAACTTGCTAGGCAAGCGCTTTAACCACTGTGCCATCCCTCCAGCCCCCCACATCCCTACAGCCCCTACCTTCATCAATTTCAACGAGAACTAAAGAAATGAAAAGAAAAACAATTTTGTGTTTCACTGCTTTAAGAGGGAAACAATTTTAGGACTGCATTATCTCCCAGATAGGATTTCCTATCTTTACTCACTAAAATAAGCAGCACAACTCAACCTGCTGTCCATCAGTGAAAAAAAAAAGTCTCTACAGAGAAAAGACTTTATTATGGTCTTCCAGGCTTTCCTTATTACTATTAAAATGCCACTCCTCAACAGAAGGAAATCTGAAAAATAAGCACCAAGAGGTGCTGGAAGAATGACACAGTAGTTAAAGTGCTTCCAAGAAAGTGCAAGACCCTGAGTTCAATTTCCCAGCACCACAAATTGGGCAAGCTCAGCACAGTGGTGCATGCCTGTCATCCCAGCACATGGGAGGCTGAGGGAGGAGGACTGCCTAAGTTTGAGGCCAGCCTGGGCTACATAGTGAGTTCAGGAATAGCCTGGGCTACACAGCAGTCCAAAAAAAAAAAAAAAAAAAGACATGAAAACTCATTACCTAATCTCTAAAGTGAGGTTCTTTCCAAAGCTTATCCCACAGCACAGAGAGGACATTCGGTAAAAAAAAAAAAAAAAAAAAAAAAAATCCTGAAAATGTTATGCCTGGAGAGCCAACTTCATCTGATCACCCATTTTTATGCACAATCATACTTCCCCCCTCTGATGTGTGGAGCTCCAACCACTCACCACACCCCCCTTTCCTATGTACTGTGGACTATAATCTCCCACTCACAAAGATGAACCACAGTTCATTATTCCATTCTCTATTTGAGTCCTTGAGAAAATTAGCTACCTTCTACTCTCTGCCATTCTGGAAAAGCACAGCATATGCTGTTTCATAAATTACATATAAGTAACAACGACAGCTCACAGAAATCAGAGATGTAAAAGAATAGGAAAGTTACATGGTACGTGAGATCCACTTCCCCACCTTCCTTACTGAAGGGTCACAGCAACCATACCATTTCATTTACAAGCTTCCTAAGACACAGGAAATACTGTGTTGTTGGGCTGGAGGAATGAACAGCAGTTAAAGCACTTGCCTTGCACAAGGCCCTGAGTTTGATTCCCCAGCTCTACATAAAACTGGGCATGGTGGTGTAATCGCAGCACTCAGGAGGCTGAGGCAGGAGGACTGCCAAGTCCAAAACCAGCCTGGACTACACAGAGGACCAGCCTGGACTATAGAGAGAGGAAAAAAAAAACAAACCTGTGCTGTTCAGGGAGGCTGGCACAATGTTACAGGCTCTAAATTAATATCCCGGCTCTACTTACCGACCTCGGACAAGTTACTTAAACTTGCTGTCAGTTTTGTCATCTGGAAAAATTTTAGTACATACTTCAGGGCTTGTGATGATTAATAAATCAGAGAATCTTATGAAGGCCAGCACTCACAACTGTTAGCTATTATTATTATTAAAGAAAGTAAAAATAATGCGTAGTTTGTTTACAAAATGATAATCAGCTCTAAAAGGTCAAAATATACTAGAAATATATTACCAATATGGGAGATATTATAAAAACAAGAGATGATCAAGTCAGTCTTCCTTATATGCAACTTGACTGCTGATTTTAATAGTTACTTAAATATGGGATCGCATATAGAAATACAAACCTGGGCTTGGAGGAATGGCTCAGAGGTTAAAAGCGCTTGAGCAAGCGCTAAGCCAAGTGCTAAGTACCCAAGTTCGATTCCCCAGCACCACATAAGCTGGGCGTGGTGGCGCACGCCTGTAATCCCAGCACTTGGGAGGCTGAGACAGGAGGATTACTGTGAGTCCAAGGCCAACCTGGGCTCTGAGATGAATTCAGGACCAGCCTGGACCACAGAGCGAGACCCTGTCTCAAAAAAAAATAAAAAAGAAATACAAACTTATGGTTATTTCATTTTAACCTTCCTACCCAAGATGCTTTTCGTAATAAAGGCTGAAGGTAAACCCTACACTCCAATCCAGAGCCAGTAAGAAGAGTAAAGCAGAAGAGGGTGTTTCTCTTTGAATAGGATTTTTGCCAAATGAAAAAGAAGTAAGCCAGTGCTCAATCTCCAGAGTAGCAGACAGCTCTCATAACCAGGAAGTACAATCAGGCAAACACTCAGCCCAATCCTAGTTGTTACTTAAATGGATCACTTGACAGCCCTTGTGTTTCATCTGTAAGAGTTAAAGGACACTGCCCTTAAATCTTGAGGCAGTATGGCACTTGCCACACTGTCAAGCGGGCTGCTTTTCTGTCAACAGTCATCAAAGAGCTTCTACTCTGTGAGTCTATGACATGGTTCTAACAGAAAAAGGCTGACAATGCACACTGTTGAAATAAATCTTTAAAGATTTCAACACTGTTGCAGGTGTCCTGCCTGACCAATTCTAGTCCACGGGCCTCTATGGTGACTATCAAATAGGAGACACATCAAGATCCTCCAGAAGAACAGATTGAGAGTCTTTGCAGCTCTCTGGCTGATTCTCCTAGTGTAGTACACCAACATTACCAAATGGGGGGCTTCCAGTTTGGGAACAGAGGGTGGGTGAGACTTTAAACGTTTACCTTAACTAAGAGTAAAGGCAAATTCTACTGTACAGTAAGTAAACCTCACCACCACGTTAGCCTTATAAACAGGAAAGTTACAAAGGCCAGTTCTCAACTCTATGTGTCTGGATTAACCATCATAATCTATTTTTTAAAAGTTATTTTGAGACAGAATCTTTCTCTGTACTCCACGCTGGTCCTGAACTCATTATGTAGCCCACAGGCTGGCCTTTAACTCACAGCAATCCTCGTACCTCAGCCTCCCAAATGCTGGGATTCCAGGCATGTGCCACCACATCCAGTTTATGTGGGGCTGGGAATTGAACCCAGGGCCTGTACTTGCTGGGCAGGCAGTTTAACCGCTGAGCCCCAGCCCCAACATACTCTAATGCAGACATTCCCAACTAGAAGTGATTTTACTCCAAGGGCACACTTAATAAGGTCTAAGTGCTACTGGAACCTAGTAAATAAAAGCTAGGGATGTCTTTAAGCATCTTCCAACACACAAGGAAGCCCTGTACAAGATATGGTACCAAGGCTGAGAAACCCTGCTCTAAGTAAAACAAAAGCTGCCCCACACCGTGGGGAAGTTTCAAGTTTTCACTGCTCCCAGTTCCTGACACTACACATGAGAATCTTTGACTTATTTATCTAAAAAACCCTTTATCCCTGGCGAAGCCATCTGCTTCCACCTGTAAAGAGTTCCAAGTGCCAAGTAACAAAATTGACATGTTTTCCTCTCCAGTCAGGATAGCTCATTCTAACAACCCTGGTTAACAAGCTTCCCTTGGAACTCTCAGACAAATGACAGCATGCATCGATTAAGGGTCAGTCTCTTTCAAAATGTGGTGGGGTTTTTTTTTTTGAGACAGGGTCTTGCTGTGTAGTCCACACTGTTCCTAAACTCACCATGTAGCCCAGGCTGGCCCTGAACTCAAGGCCATCCTCTTACCTTAGACTCAGTGCTGGGAATGCTGGGATTACAGGGGTGCACCACCATGCCTGGTTTATGTGGTGCAGGAGAATGATAAAAACCAGGGCCGTGAGCTTGGGAGGCAAGCACTTAACTGCTAAGCTACTCCTTTCTAGCCAGAACTTTTTTTTTTTTCTTTTTTGAAACAGAGTCTCAATCTGTAGTCCAGGTTGGTCCTGAACTCACTGTGTAGTCCAGGCTGGCCTTGGACTCAGGACAATCTGCCTGCCTCAGCCTCCCAAGTAAGTGCAGAAATTACAGGCGTGTGCCTCCACACCCTGCTTTATGTGGTGCTAGAGAATCCACTCAGGGCCTGCTTTAACCACTGTGCCACTCCTCCAGCCAGAACTTGTAAGAGGGGAGACTACTTAAGAAAACTGCCATGCCAAGATTGCTCAAGACAATACAAAAATAACAATTTTCTGTTTTTAAATCTTCTACACTCTATGTAGTTTGTATAATATTGACTGGATATTAACTCCAACCATATAATTCTAGCACCTACCTTAGCACTGAGCCCTTTTAAAAAAATCAAAAGTACTTGTTTTATACACAGACTGAACAAATAAATTAATTTACAGTATTTTTGCTGCTACCAGTTTACTCAGCCAAGAAAGGCTGTGCAATTTGCTCCTATTTTCAGAGAACAAAAAAATTAAGCTTAATTTTTTCAAAAATAAGAATTTCTAGGGGCTAGAGGAATGGCACAGCAGTTAAAGCGAGCAAGAGCAAGGCCCTGAGTTCAATTCCTCAGCACTACAGAAAGCTGGGCATGGTGGCACACATCTGTAATCCCAGCACTCGGGAGGCTGAAACAGCAGAACTGTCATGAGTTCGAGGTTAGCCTGGTCTCCATAGTGAGTTCAGGACCAGCCTGGGCTACACAGCCAGATCCTGCCTCAAAAAAAATTAATAAAATAAAATAAAACAAACTTTTCCATCCTTAAGTGTGAATGTAGGGTACTGAGTCACAGCAACAGAAAGTAAAACAGCTACAAGACCAGTTCAAGACCAGCCTGGACTACAAACCACAGAACAAAACCCTGTCTCAAGTTTCTAGAGGAAAAGAGGTCAAAATCTTAACCTATTTTGGACAACTATCTCTTATAGAAAAAAGGCCAAGAAACAGGGAAGTACTGGGAATGTAAAAAGTAACTTTAAGTTCTGAATTAATGAAAAGTTCTGATAGATTTAACACTCAACGAACACAGTGGATTCAAGAGTATTAATATTTGTCAACAAAATAAAGGAATCACAGAAATCATATGACAACCATGGTTAGGTTTTGTGCCAAAGCTGTCATCACTTCATTGTCAGAAAAGTAGAAATGCTTCTTAAGTTGCAAGACACTAAAAGCCAGAGATGCAAACAATATTTCATTTTATATAAGGAACTTGAGTATTCTCAGATTTTGGTGCGCTTGTGTGTCAAGAACAAATCCCCCCAACATATGACTGTATTCTCTTTGGTACAAAATACTACACCAATGCTACTTTTACTTCTTGGGCCATGAACAAATTCCAGACCTACCCAAACAAGATAGGACTTTGTTTTGCACAAGTTTTCAATTTCAAAAGAATTCAAATTGACAAGCCAATAGAAAATAGCATTTCTCATTTACTAAGACAATAACACAGCCTGGGCTACAGTGCAAGTCCATCTCCAAAAAAAAAAAACAAAAACAAAAAACAACAACAACAACAAAAAAGACAACAAGAAGAAGCACATAAGGACACCAATATCATGAGTAATAAGTCAGGAAGATAATTTATCCCAGACAATACCTCAAGAGTTACATGTTTCACTCTATGTCCCAGAGGCATAAATTGGCATTTACTGCCTCAACTTACATATAATACACAAGGTCAATAATACACCAATTACTAACTTCTACACACTTTTTGTTTTTGAGACAAGGTCTCACTCTATAGTCCAGGCTGGTTCTGAATTCACTATGTAGCCCAGGCTGACCTCGAACTCAAGGGAATCCTGACAGCCTCCAGAGGGCTAGCTATGTGTGACCATGGCCAACTTACAGTTTTAACAGTAAAAGAAAACAGCTTGCGATTTTTTCTTTTTTCTTTTTTTTTTTGGGAGAGAGGGTCTTGCTTTGTACAACTCAGACTGTTCCTGAACTACGTAGCCCAGGCTAGCCTTGGAATCACAGCAATCTTTTTGCCTCAGCCTCCCGAGTGCTGGGATTGATGTACCACCATGCCTGGCTTTATGTGGAGCTGGGGAACAGAACTCAGGGACTGTGCTTGGTAGGCAAGCGCTTTAACTGCTGTGCCACTCCTCCAGCCACCAGCTTACAGTTCTAATAGTAAAAGAATACAGCAATTTTGGTGCTTCACCTCTTCAGGTGACAAGGAAGACCAATAAGGCCTGGAGATGGGACTGTAAACTGGAACAGCCACTGTGGAGGGCAATATGGAAATTCTTCAAAAGGCTGAAAATAAATATTCCCTTTGATCCACTGATATCTTTTCTGGGAATCCTTCCAAAAGAGTTAAAAGAATCCTATAAAATAAATACATGCCCACATACGTAGCAGTACAAATGACAACAGCTAAAATGTGGAAGACATCAAAATACCCATTAATAGACCAATGGATAAATTGTGGTATATGCACACAGGGCAGTACTACTCGTCTATAAGTCTATAAAGACACAATTTTGAGGATTTTGTAGGCAAATGGATGCAACTTGAGGCTCTCACGCTCAGCAAAGTGAGTCAGACGTAAAAGGTTAAATACCGCATGATTTCTCTGAGATTCAGAATAATTTCATAGAACTAAATGGGGTGGGGAATAGTGCGAAATAATGCGGAGGGCCAAAAAGGGAAAGAGGGTTTGTAATTTGGATTATATTTATGTGCACAAAATACTCAAAGTTCAATATAAACATTAGGTATTTGCATATATATATATATTAATAAAATGAGGGGGGAATAAGGGCTGAATAACACAGCCATTAGAGCACTCACAAGCAAAAGGTCCTGAGTCTAGTTCCCAGGATGAAACTGGAAGATTACTATGAGTTCAAGGTCAGCCTGGGCTGTACACTGAGTTCAAGACCAGCCTAGACTACAGTGAGATTCTATCTCAAAAAAAAAAAAAAAATCAACAGCAGGAAAACATAATCACTTGCTCCAACAGGTTTTGCTTCTCACTTGATAACTATTCCTCTCTTTGTAACATTTGCAAAACCAAAGGACTGTAAGATAAATCTCTCAAGGTATTCTAGATTTCCGACTAAGGTCAGCATACCCAGTTCTTGGATACTTCAAATATTTTATTTTAGGGAACAGTTTTGGGAAAATAAAAAAAAAAAAGAGGACCAGTTAAAGGCTAAGAAATCTACTTTTCTGCTGGATACAGGCCTAAAATCTCAACAGTCTGAAAAGCTGAAGCACAAAGGTCAAAACTTGGAGCCCAGCCTGGGCAATTTAGTGACTGAATGAGAACTTCTAAAATTTATTTTTGATTTTGAGACAGGGTCTAATTTATTAAGTTGCCCAAACTGGGCTCAAATTTACAATTCTCCTGTCTAAACCTCCGAGTACTGGAATTAGAGGCCCATGCCACCAGACCCAGCTGTTCAAATAATATATTTAATGAAGTATTTTCTGAAATATGCTTATATTTCTTTAATACAGGGTCTCACTTTCTAGTTCAAATTGGTCCTGAACTCACTATGTAGCCTAGGCTGGCCTTATACTTAAAGCAATACTCCTACTTCAGCCTCCCAAGTGCTAGGATAACAAGTGTGTGTAACCACCACACCTGGTTTACGTGGTGCTAGGGAATCAAACCTTGGGCCTTACACTTGCTAGGAAAGCTCTCTAACCAGTGAGTATATCCCTCGCCCCTTTTGTGTACTTCAAAGGGTCCAAATAATATAAAGATTAATTCTCTACTTTTTGGGAGGTGGTCCTAGAGACTGAATCTCAGGGTCTCTGTACCAAGCTACATCCCCAGCCCTTTTTAAAAATGTTTTATTTTGAGATAAAGTACTGTTAAACTGCCAAAGCTGGGCTTTGAGATACACCTACCTCGGGAGCCCAGAGTGCTAGGTTTTTGTTTTGTTGGGAGACGAAGGAGTCCTGGAATTGAACCCAGACCTCTTATATGGTATATAAGTACTCTACCACTAAGCTAATTCCCAGCTCTCTTAATTCTTTTTAAACTCCAACAGGGAAAGCCAATTTACTATTCTGTCAGGTCCCAAGTTAGGTAAGCAATTGTTAAGCGGGTACTTAAATATCAACTCAAAAACAACTCAGAAGAAACTGCAAGCCCAGTGGAGGTCCAAAAACGGGCAGTTTTACTCTTTCCAGAATACTGACAAACCCCAATGAAAAGAGCAATGATGTGATCTCACTCATGAAGATGCCACTTTCGCCCAATCATTCATTTACAGCTATGCTCCTATCCTGGAATATTTAATCAAGGGATCTACAATCAGCTGGCAGGTTTTGAGTGCAAACAGTTAATTTAAACTCCTGTGGCTCTTCTTCCCTAACCAAGGCAGTATGCAACAAACTGCCAGGGGAGAGGCTGCAGGAACAGCACAGCAGTTAGTGTGTTAGACTCCTTACCTAGCAGGTACAAGGCCCTGGATTTGATTCCCCAGCAACACATAAACTGGGCTGGGATTACTAATGCATGCCTGCTATCCCAGCACTGGGAAGGCTGAGGCAAAGGACTGCCACAGGTTGGAGGCCAGCCTGAGCTACACAGTGGACTATAGAGCAAAATCCTGTCTCAAAAAAAAGGGAAAAAAGGAAAAGAAGAAAGTGTCTGGGGACATAGCATATAGTGACATCACTTCATGTACAGGAGATATCTTGAGTTATATGGATAGCAAGAGATATTCTTTTAAGGACTAAATATGTCACATGACAATAAGCTTTCCTATTCTCATTAGTTCTTCAAGGAAGGTAAATCCTCCAGCAACCTAAGTCAACTAACAGCCTATCTACCTAGCAGGGGCCGATCTCAGGCTAGAATCACCATCAGGCTGTAATGCCATCAGTCCCCTTCCTAGATACAAATTTTAATGGTAGTTAAATTTTCCCCATCTCTTCTTTTTCCTCTACTTTTCAGAATCTATCCTTTACTTCACAAGTTCATTTGATCGGATGTTCTGAAAGAAAAATTGGCGCTGGGGTTGTAGCTCTCCATAAGAGTGCTTGCCTAGCAAGTGCAAGGCCCTGGGTTCAATTCTCCAGCACCACACATGCTCACTCAGGCAGCCACATATACTAAAACTGGAAGGAATGGTACAGAGAAGATTAGCACGGGCCCTGCACAAGAATGACACACAAACCTGTGAAGCGTTCCATATTTTTATATTAATAAAATGGGGTGGGGGGGGGGAACCTGGGAGCGGTAACACAGGCCTGTAATCCCAGCACTCTGGAGGCTGAAGCAGAACTGCCATGAGATCAACCTGGGCTACACAGGGAGCTCAGGACCAGGTTGGACGACAGTGTGAGAGCCCGTCTCAAAAAATAAATAAATAGAAATTGTCCTATTGTCATACCTATGAAAACACTACGCAAAATCCTAAGGAACTTTCAGGTCACAATACATACCAAATGTACTTGGCAGCTCTCTAGGCTAAAGGAATCTGCATCTCTTGTGCTGAACATGGACACTGCTGGTGCATGAGTGAGTTTCTCTATGACCTCTAGCTCAAGGGTAAAAACAAAAAAAACCGACACAAAACCCAGACTGGGAAACATTCTGAAAGAAGGGTTCAGGATCAGTGAGTGAGTCAACTGCATTCGATTCCTTCCAGCTGACAAATTAAGTTTACACCCCCCACACACCTCTCAGGGAAAAAAAAAAAAAAAAAAGCCCAACCCAGGTCTCTCAGGCCACAGGGTTAGTAGCATCCAAGCTTGCCCAGAAACCCTTAGAAAATGAAACCAAATCTGATTAAAATGGACATTTCAAAACAAGAGATGCAGCAGCAAGCGCACAGCTGCCATTTCCCGGCCACTTCCTGCGGGAGGCTGGGGGAGGGGCTGTTTGTGTACAGATGGAGGTGGAAGCTATCCCCTCAACGCCCCCCAAAGGACACGGATCCCTCACTCCAAGGCGCCCTACAAAGGATGACTGCGGCTGGCCCTGCCTTCCCTGGAAACCGGGAAAACCAGGAGAAAAGGGATGCTGCGGGAACATCTTTTCCGCAACGGAAGCGGGGATCCCCTTAGTGAGGGATTTCCTTGGAAGGAATTCCTCTTTCTTCTTCGCCCCAGCCCGGCGCAAATCCACACGCCCAGCACCGGCTCGATCAGCTTCCAGCCCCGGAGCCGGGGATTCTCCGGGGAACACGAGGGCCCCGCGCCAAACGCAGCCCCCAGCCGGGCCCTATCCTGGCTCCGGCTCCGGCGAGCACCAGGCTCCGCGGGGAGACCCCTTCCGCGCCCGGAAGCCCTGCAGTCCCTCCCTCGCCCGCGTCCCGGGGCCCCGCTTCCCGCAGAGGAGCGCACGCCGCCGGGGAAGCCCTCGCCGCACCGGGGAGCCCTCCCGGGACTCCGCCCCCGTCCCCCGCGGCGTCGCCGGCAGCGCCCGGCACCCACGCCGCCCCCGCGCCGCGGCCGCGAGCGGGTGCTGGCGGGGCGCGGCTGCGGCGGCCCCGGGCTCCGTCCGGGCGCGGGGCGAGCGGGGCTCGTCTCCTCAGACGCCCGGCCGGACTCCACAAACCTTGGGGAGGTGGCGTCCTGGCGTGCTCGCGGCTCGTCTCTCCCCGGGGGACGACCGGCTCATAGGGCCGCGCTGCGGGTGCCGGAGGGGAGGCGACGCCCGAGGGGGGGAAAGGGTCTGGGGTCCGGGGTCCGGGAAGGGGGAGGGGGACGCGGCTCAACCGCGGGCCAGAGCGGAGCCAACATGGCCGGCGGGGGAGGAGTGAGCCGGCGCGGGGGAGGGCGGGGAAGCTGCCGCGCGAGCGCCGCCTCCGCCGCCGGGTCCTAGTGCTCCGCGGCCTGCCTTCCAGACTGGGATCTGGGTCCTAGTGCCGCTCTAACCCTAGGCCCTTGGGCAGCTCCCTCGGCAGCCAAATCTCATTGCAGGGTGGTCTTCCTTCACACAAGGCAAACTGGAAGGTGAGCCAATAGTCCCAAGGTTAACCTGAACGACTAGGCCACATTTCTAGCACCAAAGGCAAGAACTACTTCACTAATGGGGGTGAGGATTGGGGGAAGAAGAGGGTGGAGATAAGGGACAGTTTATTTCCCCATAGGGTAGTGGGAAAGTGAAAATGGACTCACTCCTGGTAAAGGGGTGCAGAGAGGCAACAATCGATCGCTCACTTACCTATATCCAGTCAGGGCAGTCTGGTCCAGAATGGATCACCACTTTCCTGGCGACATCTGCAAGGCCTTGGGCTTCTGAAAGATTCCTGTGAGTGGGAAAGGACACTTGGTTCTAGAATCGGCAAAGACCTGAGTCTAACCTATATGCCTATATGCAGCCAAAAGAGTTGAGGATATACGGAAAAAGTGACCAATAAATAAGATGCCCCAGCTGGGTGTGGTGGTGCATACCTATAATCCTAGCACTCAAGAGGGCAGGCTGGAGGCTTGTGTGAGTGTGAGCACAACCTGGGCTCCATAGTGAGTTCAGAACCAGCCTGGACTACAGAGTGAAACCGTGTCTCAAAATAAAATAATGCCCCAAAGTCTACCTATTCCATAGTTCCAGTACTTTTTATGACAAGGCTATCTAGCTGTGTGAAATCTTCTGAAAACAGAAAAGTAAAATCCAGCAGAGGATTAGTTTGGCTGTCACCTAGCAGATCCCCAGAATGGGGAGCAATGCCATATGAGAGTTTACTTAGTTTTTATTTCAACCTTTTCTCTTTTGTCAGACAAAGACATTAAGACCCACAGAGGCTCACTGCCTTGTTCAAGGTCAAACAGTAGATAAAATATGACAAGAAAGGAAACCAGTTTCCTTACAGCTCAACACTTCAGAATTTAATTCCCACTTAATTTAATGCAGTTGAGCTGAAGGAAGTGCTCAGCGGTTAAAGCACCTGCCTGGTAAACTCAAGACCCTGGGTTTGATTTCCCAACCCCACATAAGCTGGGCTTGGTGGCTCACTCCAGTAATCCCAGCATTCAGTAGGCTGAGGCAGAAGGATGCCATTAATTTAAGGTCAGCCTGAATGGGCTCCATAGTGAGTTCAGGACCAGCCTGGATTACAAAGCAAGACCCTGTCTCAAAAAAAAAAAAAATTCAATACAATGATACTCTATAAGCAATTGCAGAAGCCAACCCTGGTGGCACAGACCTCTTATTACAGCATCCTGGAAGACTGAGGCAAGAGGATCCCAAGTTCCAGCCCAGCAGAGGCAACTCAGCAACTTAGAGAAAGCCTGTTTCAAAATCAAAAATAAAATGGTCCAGAGGTGAAGGCCCTGGGCTCCATCCCCAGTGCCACGGAAACAAATAAATAATAAATGCAGGGGTAAAACAATTGGGATAGTTGGAGCTTTTCCCCGTCAATCTTCTGTTTCTGAATAAAGGCCTGTTGTAGGGCTGGGGGGTGTAGCTCAGTGGTTAAAAGTGCTTGCCTGGCAAGCGAAAGACCCTCAGTTTGATACCCCAGCACTACATTAAGACAGGCCTGGTGGCACACACCTGTAATCCCAGCACTTGGGAGGCTGAGGCATGAGGATTCTGTGTCTGAAACCAGCCTGGGCTACATAGTCCAGAACCAGCCTGGACTGCAGAGTGAGACCCTCCCTCAAGAATAAAATAAAGACCTATTGTTCCCCAAAACATAATAATCATAATAAATGTAATGCATAAATTGTGCAACGTGCTGGCTGAATGTCTTGCAAGAGCAAAAAAGAATAGAAATGGTGAAAGTCTGGGAGGTTTGGGGACGTCAACAAATACCTTTTCCTGTGGTAGTCTGAGAAGAAAACATCTGAAAATTGGGGGATGCGCAGGTAAGGTGAGGCCAAATCCATTAGTCTAAATTGGATTTTATTACTCTATCTGCCTGAATTTTGGGAAAACAGACTCCACCCACTACTACAAACAGCTCAGGGAGGATAAGAACGAAGCTTGCTTTAGCAAAGCCTCACAAGGTAGACTGAAGGGAGTCTCTCTCTCTCTCTTAGATAAGTAGATTACCAGGAGAAGGAGTACACAGGTAGAAACCAAAATCCTTTTCTTCCTTGTCAAAGAGATTTGTAGGTCACCTTGAGGAAAAAAGAAAAAAAGACACCTCCTACCCAAATAGCGTGACCTCAAAACCCTGAGTTACACAGAGGCAACACTCAAGAGTCCTGCCTTCTGGAGAAGGGAGAGTCTGGCAAACTTCTGCTAAGGAAAGCCTCTCTAACCAAACAAAAACGACAGAAGAGTGGAGAAGCAAGCTCTGAGCACAGAACCGGCACCTAAAGGACTGGATGGGGAGGAGCCCGGTGAGGGAGAGAAGTCGGATCCCTTTTTTTCCTCTTCCCTTTTCCAGGGCAGATGAGGGAGAATCTTCCTATCTTCCGCCCCCAATCGCAGGGCTAGCCAGTCAGATTGTGCAGGCAGGGGAGGAGCCTGCGCCGGTCAGACGGGTGTAGTCACGCCCCTCCACTCCAACATCCACACACCCACACACACCCACTGCTGGCTCCACTCAGCTCCAGAAGAGCCAGTTACTCCTGTGCCCCACTGACTGCCCCCACCCCTTCTGAGCCCCAGGCCTAGTCTACAGGGGAACATCTAGGGCTACTCCAGTCAGCTGGGAAGAAGGGGCAGGATCCTCTTTCCTCATCCGGTACAGAACAACTACAATCACCTTCACCCCTGAATAAGACTCTGCCTTATTCCAACTAATGAAGGGTCTCCCTAGCTCTCCGAGGATCCGCTGGGTGTTTACTCCTTACCAGATGCCTCCCCATCCAAACGGCAGAGGGCAGGCTGGCTCTATATGTCTCCAAACATTCCTTAATTCCATCAGATGTGGTGGATCACCTACTCACCTTTCTTTAAGAAGCTTCTGGGAAAGGGCAAAAGATCATTTTATCAGCTACTGCAGGAGATAGACTCCCTCAAGTCAGACCAGGGGAAAAGAAATGAGAACAAAGGAGAGAGAGAAATTAGCACCTGCTCCCCTTTCTCACCTCACTTTCCTGTCTCTGGGGTTAGCTGCCTCATTGCGTGGCTCCATTCTGGAGCAAGATTTGGCAAGACTGGAGAGCTAAAGAGGAGGAAAAGAGGGGGAGGAGGTATAATGCAAGTCTTGGCTCTACCTCCTCCCTGCTTCCCCCTCTGGATTCTCCTGGCATCCAACCCCAAGCACAACTACTTAACACCGACATCCACACACACGCACAACCCAACCCGCCTGGGCCCTCCCATCCCCCGGAACATGACTCAAGAATTTGAAACAAAACACTGACAGCCCCCCAATTTGGGAAGTGGTGGGTGGGAGTGCAAGCACCAGAGAAGTAGCAAACTAGGAGCCCAGGCCTGTCTTGGACTCATGGCATTCCTCCTGTCTCAGCCTCCCGAGCTGGGATTACAGGCCTGTCACTAGGCCTGGTTTATGTGATGCTGGGAAATTGAACTCAGGTACTCAGCGCTTGACTTCGTGCTTGCTAGGCAAACGCGCTTTTAACTGCTGAGACCTAAGTACCCTAGTTCCATTCCCTCATACCACATAAACCGGGCGTGGTGGCGCCAGCCCGGGATCTCAGTGCCTGGACTCCATAGCGTATTCAGGACCAGCCTGGGCTACAGAGCGAGACCCTGTCTCCAAAATAAATAAATATAAATAAAGGTAATTAGAGCCAAATGGATCATATTGTTAACGGAGTTTAGCGGACATAGGGCACCCAGCCCTTTAACCCTTGCACTTGGTTCCCTACCCCTTGGCGTCTCCTCACTTTCTTTTGGGGAAGCGAGGTTCTCCTATAGTTTATCAAAAGGAACACAACCCTTCCGTTTGTCGCTGACCAAGTCGGCCTTTAGTCTCAGTTTCCAAATTTCCCAACGGGAATCTCTAAGGTGGTCCTAAAAGATAAAGGCCCAAATTCCTTGAGGGTGAGGGCTCCCTTGGAATCTTGAATGCAGAAGGCTGGGCTTCTCTGGCTTCACCCAGAACCCCAATTCCGTTAGGGATTTAGTCCAGGCCCTGTCCCCTTTACCCCGACAGCCACTAGACGGCGGACCGCACGGCTCCGCAGCTCCGCGCCCCCGGCGCCCGGTCCGGAGGGAGGGGCGCTCCGCGGCTGAGCAGCCAACCCCAGGCCCAAGAACTGGGCCCTTCCCACCTGACTCGGTGGGCGGAGCCAAAACCGGACCCCAAACTCCTCGCGAGGTGGCGAGGGCCGACCGCTACCGAGACGCTTTAGGCGGTTCTCGCTGAGCTTGGGGCGCCGAGCGAGCCGGCCAGAAGCCTGCTGTCGGCGTTGCGCGCCCGACCCCACGACGGGGAGGAGAGGAGTTGGGGCGGCCGTTAACCCCCGTCCCCCCGGGGTCGGGGCGGCGTGGGAAAGCGCCGATGCCAGGGAGGCAGAGGCGAACCCTGGGCCGCGGGACGTGCTTCTGGCTGGGAACACGCGGGGGAGGGGAGATCCCGGGCCCGGGGAAGGAGGGGTACCGGGAGAGGAGGACGGGGAGGCGTGAGGAGCCTCCGGATTCCGGTCACAGAGGACGGAGACACAGGCAAGTGCATAGTGCGGGGGAGACAGGAAGGGCAGCCCCCAGGGGAGGGCCAGGTCCTGAGGCTTCGGGCCGCAGCCCTGGGCCGCCCGCCGGGATCCCGGGGCCGGAGGTGGGGGCCGGGCCTCACCTGGAGCGGGGCCGGGCCGCGGGCGGCGGCGGCGACGGCGGCGCAGGTGGCCGAACCGGGCGGCAGCGGCGCCTCCTCCCCCAGCTCTGGGCCAGCGGCGGCGGAGGGGGAGGTGGCGCTTAAAGGGGCAGGAGCTGCTGGGGTGCGGACGCGCACCTAGGGAAGGCGGTCGCCACGGCTCCACCTGGGGAGGGGGGCTGGTGGCGTCTGCGAGGGGGCTGGACCAGGAAAGCTCCCAGGTAGAGGAAGGGAACAGATCCCCGGAGGAGAGAAACTTCCGCGGCGAGGCGGGGGCATCGTGGTGGGTCCGAACGCCGGCACTTGGGCGAGCCGGGCCTGCGCGCCCAGGACGCAGCTAAGACTCTTCACAAAGGCGGCTGAGAGGGCAGTGGGAGCCACAGGGACTCCCGAGGCGGCTGGGGGGGGGGGGGGTAATTCAAGGCCCAG
This sequence comes from Ctenodactylus gundi, assembly GCA_004027205.1. NCBI lineage: Eukaryota > Metazoa > Chordata > Mammalia > Rodentia > Ctenodactylidae > Ctenodactylus > Ctenodactylus gundi. The sequence continues at coordinate 219,196 of PVKB01000799.1, forward strand.
CATGCAGAGGGTCACGCACGACGCCCTACTAGGTGAACAGGTTCCCACGTTTCTCCTCCGCCTCCGCGGGGCCCCATTGGTACAACTTTGAAGCCTCTGGAATCAGGAAGCCACAAGGGCATAATCCTGCTGTCCTCTCAGCCTCAATTCTACCTCTTAAAGGCTTCACCCCCCGGGGTGGAGGACATCCAGGGTAGCCCGCTGGGAGACTGATGCGGGACGGTGAGAGTCGGTTTATTCATAGTTCAGTTGTGTTCCCCCCCCCCTACACCCCGACAACCACCACCCTTGCAGCAATCCGTGGGGCAACAGGAAGCAGCTGCTCAGGCCCCCACCTGGTGAGGGGACCGGGTGGGGGAGGAGGAGGGAAGGCAGGGACTTAAAAAGGCCTGAGAGAAATTAGGGGAGTGGAGGCACCTGAGACCCTCCAACAGGCCAAAAGGTAGGCTTTACTTCTGTGGGGGCAGCAATGAATACTATAAAATACTACTTGGATCTCACTGGCTTTAGTAAGGAGAGGAGGGGAGGGGAGAAGCCACGGCCTAAGGCACAGGCTCAGGCACTTCCTATGAGCTGGAGCTTGCCACTGCCGGGATCCCAAGGTAGACAGTCTCACCAGCTGAACCCTGGTTCTCCCCTCAATGGTCCCATTTCCTCTCCACCACCCAAATGAGCAAAGGTTAGGCCCCACCCCTGCTGAGTCAGCCACGGAGGGCGCTAGGCATCCCTCCGGCCTTCCCCAGGGCTGGCCCTGTACTCACCCATGTCAGCTGGCAGGGCTCCAGCCTGGGACCACCAGCCCCTCACTGTCCCTGGGCCCCGCTTCACTTGAAGGCTGGTGTTAGATCCTCCCAAAATGAGAGCTAGTAACTGGCAAGGAGAAAGCCAATGTATGCTTCCAGCGAGCCACACCGCCTGAACTGCTGTAGGGTGATGTCCCTGTGTGACAGACGGGTGGGGAGGGCGGAGGGAGAGGCGGGGCTTGCTCTGGGTGGAGAGAGGGAGGAGGCAAGGACAGGGCAGGCCAGGAGAAATATGGAGGAAGGTTAGAAGTGTGTTGACACTTAAGTAGCACTGTAGGGAACGGTGGTAAAGAGGGAAGGAAACAAGTAATTGCAGCTAGTGGGAAGAACGTTCTCGATAAAAGCTGAAGGACGAGAACATGTCCGGGAAAGAGGTGGAGGAATGCAAATGGTCTTTAGGATTTCAGTTCCCAGATCTGCTTCTGGGTGCCTGAGAAAACTAAGCAGAAAGGGCTGACCCATATCCTAGGCCCTTCTCTACCACCTTAGCCACTCCAGAGACAGGACCTGGAGGAAGCGTCCCCACCCCCGTAGCTCGGCGTCTTCTTAGAGCAAGCTTTATCTGGGAGCCGACTACCACCCACGAGCAGCTCAGGGGCTCCACCTTCTGTCCAGATCATGACACAGAAGAGATTGGTTCCAAGGACGTCATAGACAGATGGGAGGGAGCTTAAAGGCCCCTACTCCACCCCTGGCACCTCTCCCAGGGCCCCTCCCCAATCTTCAGCCCCTAGGGAGGTACGAACGGGGTGCTCAGCTGGTCTCCGCCTAGATCCTGCCCAGCTCGGAGTCCTCAGGGGGTGGGGCTTGTAGATGCAGGCTCCTCCTCAGGACAAAAGCCTCAGCTGGTTTGTAAACAGTCATTAGATGAAAACCGCCTCCCAGCAAATGGCCTTTAACAATTTCAAAATGGTGCTATCCATTCTTGCAATCTCCAGCAGCTACCGCAAGAGGGCAGTACCATGAGTTTGGGCCCACAATACAAGGAGCACCAAAACTGACCTTGCACTCTGCACCTTCTAATTCTGCTTAGCCCAAGTAGCGACCCTAAAGTTACTATCTCCCTGTAATAGATTAAACCGCTTTCCGAAAGTTTAATACGGGGTCCTCGAGGCCTCACGGTACTTTTTACCCCTGCAGATCATGAAGCAATCAGTCAAGCCTAGCTCAAAGCTAGGAGCCAGTATTTAAGATCTTCATTAAAAAACAAAGGGCCTAGCCAAGATGTAACCCTTTAAATTCTAACAGATTAGTATTCATTTCCTAAAAATGTAACTTGAGTAATCCCCTTTTGGAATATTAGTTATAAAGCAAACTCATTTTTTCCAGTATGCCCTTCAACTAGGTAGAAATGTGCCATGTAGACTGAGGAAGAAAACATGTTTTGCACAAGTACAATGGAAGAAGCCCAAGCTGAAACAGATGGCACTATTCAAACAAGACCTCACAGTTCATCAAATATAAGAATGGCTAGCCAGAAGCCGGGTATGGTGGTGCATGGTTATAATCCCAGAGCTGAGGCTGAGGCAGGATTGCCCTCAAGTTTAAGACAACAGAGAAAAAACTGGTCTAATCAATTTCAGCCCAGCCCCTTCAACATTAGCACTTTATGTGGCGGTGCATGTGTTTAATCCCAGCACGCGAGAGGTTGAGGTAGGACTGCTATGAATTCCAGGGCAGCCTAGGTGCCACACTGAGTCCAGGACCAGCCTGAACTACTGAGCTAGACCCTGTCTCCAAAAAAAAGGCAATTTAATGAGACCTTATTCAAAATAAAAATAGGCTGGAGATACAGATAAGTGTGAATGTATGTAGTACCAAACACACAAGGACCAAATACACATGGCCTGCTTTATGCTAAAACTGCATCTTGTATAGCAACTGATGGTCAAAAATTACTAGTGCTGGTTGTCAGAACCAAGAAAAACAAATTCTGAGAGGTTTATGTTTTATTGGAAACCCTAAATGCTCTTCAGATACAAGTCTTCAATCAAGGCTCTTGTTGGCCTACACAGAAAACTGGTTTTTGGGACTAGCGGCAATGAAGGGGCAGAACAGAGGATGAGTGCTTAATGTGGGCAGAGGACCTCTCATGACGCATGCTCTTCAGCCAGTTTATCAGCTTTTGCCACAGCTTCTTCAATGGGTCCCACCATATAGAAAGCCTGTTCTGGAAGATGATCATAGTCACCTACATGGAGGAAAAAAAGAAACTGATAAGGAGTGAAGGAATACCAGCTTCCCACAGGATATACCTCCCCTACCACTTGAGGTCACCATTCAGGCTATGATGAATTCAGATAATCTAAGAAATTTTTTAAACTTCCCTCAACAAGAAAAATTTGAAAGATGACACATAAAATGGATTGAGAACACATGATCTGGAACTACAGGGTGTCAAGATGTAGCCCAGGAACTTAAAATGAAAAACAAAATGAACCAGGGGGTAGGGTGAGGAGGGAAGGGTTAGGGGAGGAGCAAAAGGAGAGTGGGAGAGTCCTTGTCACTGACAAGATACTAATATGTGCACAAAATGCTCAACTTCATTGTAAACCTTAAATTTTGCGCTTACACATATCAATAAAAGGGAAAAAATGTAGCCCAGGTTGGCCAGAACTTCATGAATGGTGTGTTGGGGATCAAACCCTAGCCCTCAACTGGAACCTGAGATCCTCTTGCTTCAATGCTTCCAGAGTGCTGGAATTACAGGCTCATACATCTGTAACAGGAAACAAATTCTTGTTCATGCTTTTGCCTGTATGATTTTACACAGTTCAGTATTCTAGTTCATTTGTAAAACAATGATTTTCCTATAAGGTTGTTAGTTCAATGAGAAGGGCAGGTAGCTATAAAAAATGGTGTTGTGGGGCTAGAGGAATGGCTCAGCAGTTGAAGTACTTGCCTAGCAAGTGCTAAGTCAAGCGCTAAGTTCCCAAATTCATTCTCAGCACCACATAAGCTGGGCATGGTGGCGCACGCCTGTAATCCCAGCACTTGGGAGGCTGAGGCAGAAGGATTACCATGAGTCCAAGGCCAGCCTGGGCTGCAGAGCAAGAGCCTGTTTCAAAAAAAAAAAAAAAAAAAAAAAAAAAACAACTGTTGGGGCTAGAGGAATAAGTTAGCAGTTACAGTGCTTCCCTAGCAATTGTGTGGCCCTGAGTTTGATTCCTGCCCACCACATACTCCAGATGTGGTGGGACATGCCTGTAATCCCAGCTCTCCAGAGGCTAAGGCAAGAGTTTGAGGTCAGTTCTTGACTACAGAGCCAAAAACCTGTTTAAAAAATAAGAAAATAGGGTTGGATTAAATATAAAAGGAAGCAAGACAGTTACTCTGAAAACATAAAGAGGATTACAAATTCCAGGCAAAACCAGGTATAGTGGCTGTAACATCAGCCCTATAGGGAGCTGAGGCAGGAGGATCCTAAATGCCCAGCCTGGGCAATTTAACGATTTAATGAAACCCTACCTCAAGATAAAAAAAGTCAGGGATAGTTCAGTGTGTAGATCCTGGGTTCAATCACCACTACTGTAAGAAAATAGTTTTACTTCAGACTGGAGGAATGGCTCAGCAGTTACAGCGCTTGCCTAGCAAGTGCTCAGTCAAGCACTAAGTACTGGAGTTCGATTCCCCAGCACCACATAAGCTGGGCGTGGTGACACACGCCTGTAATCCCAGCAGTCAGGAGGCTGAGATGGGGAATGCCATGAGCCCAAGACAGGCCTGGGCTCCACAGTGAGATCCTGTCTCAAAAAGAGCCAAAAAAAAAAAAAACAAAAAACAAAAAAACATTTTTAAGTTAAATAAAAAACAGCTAGCTGGCCAAGTGACATAGGTATTCAAGCATCTAATCCCAGCAGTCGGTTGAGATAGTAGGATGGTATTTCAAGCCACACTTGGGCAACTTAGTTAGACTCAAGAAAAAGAGGGGGCCTGAGCCTAGCATGTTCAAGACCCTGGGTTCTCAGAACCAGCCAGCACTAGAGTGAGACCTTTTCTCAAAAAAATAAATAAATAAATAAATAAAATCCAGAGTATGATCTTATAGAAAAAAAGGAATAGGAAAGAATCAAGTCATACTTGCAGAAGTAAATGTTTTCAAATAAAGCTGATGAAAATATTAAAATATATATTCACACATTAGAGTACTATTCTGTCATAAATTTGAATTATTTGTAGGAAAATGGATGCATGTTCAGACCAATAAGCTTAGCGAAATGAATCAGACACAGAAGCTGAAATATCGCATGATTCTCTAATAAGAGAAAACTAAAGCATAAAAAAGTGAAAGGAAGAGATAAGACTTTGTGAAGAAGGGGATGTAGAGGGTGTGAAGAAATGGGATGGAGGAAAGAAAAAAATGATTTGAGATTCAATATGGAAATACACCAATTTCTCAAAAAAAAAAAACCCTCAAAAACAGGGACATGAAAAAAAATAGATAACATGCCTGGCAATGCATGCCTGTAATCCCAACATTAGAGGCTGAAGCAAGAGGATCTCACATACAAGTCCAGTCTGGTTTACTTGGCAAGACCTTGTCTTATTTGTGACATCCGTAACCCCTTATTTTGAGACATAGCCTCCCTAAGTCAGTCAGAAGTTGCATACGCTAGTTTCTAACTTAAAAATTCTCTCACCTCAGCCTCCTAGAATACTAGGATTACAGATATTCACTACCACACCCAGCTTTGTTTTATTTTTAAGTATATAACCAGGAATGGTAGCATAGGCCTGAAATTCGTGTTATAGGAGCCTAAGGTAGAATGATCTAATTTTTGAGTCAGTTAAGACCCCATCTCAAAAAAAAAGAGGTGAGACTGTCTGCCTAGCAATCAAGGCCCTGAGTTGATTTCCCAGTACCATATAAACTGGGTATGGTAGCACATGCCTATAATCCTGGCATTCATGCCACTGAGGCAGAAGGATTACCCTGAATTTGAGGCCAGCCTGGGCTACACAGGGAGTTCAGGACCAGCCTGGAACAGAGTGAGACCCTGTCTGAAAAAAAAAAAGAAAGAAAGAAAGAAAGAAAAAACCTAAGGGGCATGAAAGCGGGGGGCATTGCTCAGCAGTTAAGCCCTTGCCAAGTACAAAGCCTCGGATTTGATCACCCAGCACCATGTATACTGGGTATGGTGATGCACACACCTGTAATCCCAACACTCAGCAGGATGAGGCATGAGATAGCTGTGTATTATTGGAGGCCAGCCTGGGCTACACAGTAAGGAAAAAAAAATTGGCGTTTTCTATCACTTTATAAAATCTCACCTGCCAATATCTGCTGAAATCCTTTGATGGTCTCCTTCAGGGGTACCAGCTTCCCCATATGCCCTGTGAAGACCTCAGCAACCTGGAATGGCTGTGACAAGAAACGCTGTATTTTCCGTGCCCTAGACACAGTCAACTTGTCTTCCTCAGAAAGTTCATCCATACCCAGGATGGCAATGATGTCCTGAAGGGATTTGTAATCCTGCAAGAAAACAGTATATGAAAAGGACCTAAGTGTTCATATTCCTTCAAAACGTAAGAGTTGAAATAAGTCAACAAAGTTCCATGCTTAGAGGTTTTGAGGGTCTTGGGGCAAAATCAGGGTCTTGTACCTACTGCCCAGTCACTATTAGAAAAAACAAACTAATTCCAAAGTGTAAGTACCTTGAAACTCAAGTATGACACTTAACATAATCAGTTGGTAATCTCAACTTTCTTGCTCCATACCTCACAAGTAACTGGGAGCAATGGAATCCAGACACAGTCTTCAAATTCCTTATGACTTTATGGCCACTGATCCCAACAGCAATATACTCACCTGAAGTATCTTTTGTACTCCACGGGCAACATCGTAATGCTCACTGCCAACAATGTTAGGGTCCATGATGCGAGAGGTTGAGTCCAGAGGATCCACAGCCGGATAGATGCCCAACTCAGCAATAGCACGAGACAGCACAGTAGTGGCATCCAAATGGGCAAAGGTAGTGGCAGGGGCAGGGTCAGTCAAGTCATCAGCAGGCACATAGATAGCCTGAAGTGAGTCAAAAACCCATAGGAAAACAAGAACTAAAGTATCCTCTTTAAGACATCCATTTTCCTAAGTCGTCTCCATCTTACTCTATCTTATTTATTTAGGTTTGTCTCACTCTGTGGCCCAGGAACTCACTATGGAGCCCAGCCTGGCCTTAGACTAATGGCAATCCTCCTGCCTCAGCCTCCCCAGTCCTGGGATTACAGGCATGCACCACCACACCCAGCTTATGTGGTGCTGGGGAATCGAACCCAGAACCCAGGGCCTTGCACTTTCTAGGAAGTATTTTAACTGCAGTACCATTCCTTCAGCCCCTTATTCCATAGTCCTTAACATTAAAAGTCCACCTCAAGCTAGGTAGGTGTAACATGCATCTGTAATCCTAGAACTCTTCATGAGTATGAGGCAAAAGATCAGCAAATTTCTGCCCAATATGGGCAATTTAATGAGTCCCTGACTCAAAATGCCATAAGAGGTGACACAGGCCTATAATCCCAGCACTATGGCTGATACAGGAGGATAAAGTTCAAACTCAGCCTGGGCACCCTGGTAAGACCCTGTCTCAAAATCAAAACTGAAAAATGGGCTGGGAATACAGCTCAGGGTGAAAGCCTGGATTTGATCCCTAGTACCACCAAAGTAAAAAAAAAAAAAAAAAAAAAAAAAAAAAAAAAAAAAAAAAACTAAAGAAAAAAATGGGCTTGGGTTTGGGATGTAGTTCAGTGCACAGGTTCTATGCTCCATTTCCAACACCCCCACCACACACAAGAACATCAAGTTCCAACTCAGCCTGGACAACCTGATGAGATCCTGTCTCAAAATCAAAACTGGAAAATAGGCTGGGGATGCAGCTCAACACAAATACTCTGGGTCCAATCACCAGCACTACAAGAATTTCTTGCCACCCCCTGTATTTGCTGTATGCACTTATACACCACTTGATCCAAGTTAGAACAGAATTTTCGTCGTCATTCTTCTTGGCCCTACATTTTAACGATGGTAATGAAAGTAATACTCTTTTTAATTGTTAAAAAGAAAAAAAGGGCCTACTGGCACAAGCCTATAATCCTAGCATTCTGGAAGGCTGAGGCAGAAGGATCACTTTGACCTCAAGGCCAGCCTAGGCATGTTCAGGACCAGACTGGAGAAGACTGAAACCTTGTCTCATTAAAAAAAAAAAAAAAGAAAAAGAACACGCTAGGTATAGTGGTACATTCCTATAATACTAAGGCTAAAGCAAGATAACCACAAATTCAAGGCCAGCCTGGCAAATTTTGCTAGACCGTATCTCAAAAATTAGAACAAAGGCTGAATAGTGCAAAAGTTAAGAGTACTTGCCTAGGCAACACAAGGTCCCAGAGTTGAAGCTGATTTTCCCAGCATCAGATAAACTAGGCATGGTAACTCACACTGGTAACCCTAGTACTCAAGAGGCTGAGAGAACTGCTGTGTGTTTCAGACCAGCCTGAGTTACATAGTAAGTTCAGGACCAGTGGGACTAGAGAGTGAGGCCTTGTCTCAAAAAAATTAAATAAAACAAGAGTCTAGCTGGGCCAGGTGGCACAGGCCTGGAATCCCAGCACTCTGGAAAGCTGAAACAGAAGGATCACAAATATGAGCCCAGATCCATTTTAAAATCAAACTAAAAATAGTCTGGGGACGTATCTCAATGTAAAAATTCAATCTCCAGTATCGGAGACACACAAACACATCCCTACCACAATGCCATGTACCTACCTACCTACATACGCAATAAAAACAAAAAGGCTGGAGGCCAAACCCAGTGACTCACGCCTATAATCCCAGCACACTGGGAGGATGAAGCAGGAGGATCACAAGTTCAAGCCTCACCTGGGAAACTTGAAAACGCAGGGAGACTGTCTCAAAATGAAAACTAAAAATGGACTGAGGCCACAGCTTAAGTGTGAAGGCACAGGACTCAATTCCCATTACAACTGAAAAAAAAAGGAGGGCTGGCGGAATGGCTCAGCAGTTAAAGTGCTTAGCACTAAATCAAGCACTGAGTTCAAGATTCCCCAGCACCACATAAGCCAGGCATGGCTGCGCACGCCTGTAATCCCAGAACGATTGCTGTGGGTCCAAGGCCAGCCTGGGCTCCATGGTGCGTTCAGGGCCAGCCTGGGCTACAGAGCCAGACCCTGTCTCAAAACAAAATAAAAAAATTTTTAAAAAGGGGAAGGGAAACTGGGTGGTGTGGGACATGCCTATAACCCAGCAGTTGGGAAGCTGAGGCAGGGGTATCTGCTAGCTCCACCCTTTCTCCCAGACTTGACCTACTGCCCATGAATGGACTAAGGAACTTCTGAAACTGAGTTAAAATCTTTTTTAAAACAGGCTCTTGCTCTCTAACCCAGGCTGGTCCTGAACTCACTGGGTAGCCCAGGATAGCCTTGAACTCATGGCAATCCTCTTGCCTCAGCCTCCCACGTGCTGGGATTATAGGCATGTGCCCAACTTTATGTGGTAGGAAAGACTTGGGGCCTTCAGCTTGCTAGACAGGGTTTTAACTGCAGAGTTATTCCTCTAGTCCCCTGAGCTAAAGTCTTTCCTCCTATAAATTGTGAACGTTAGGTATTCCTTTCCAGAAATAAGTAACTGGACACCCGGCACTCCAGGGGCAGGAGAAAATTACAGTTTCAAGCCCAGCCAAGGCAACTTGGTGAGATCCTAAATCAAAATCAACTAAAAAAAAGCTGGGGATATAGCTCAGTGCAAATGCCCTGGGCTGATCCCTAGCACATACACATAAAAAAACTGATTAAAGGAGAAGCATTTTAAGTGCTAAGCATGTATAAGGCTTTGTGTTTAATATCCAGCGCATACACATACAAAAAGAATCATAAAAGTTAAAATTCAGGCACATTTTTGTATGATTTTGTTGGTAGGGCCTGGTGGCTCAGGTCTGTAATCCCAGCACTCTGACAGGCTGAAGGAGGACGATTGGCAAGTTCAAGCCCAGTACAAGCAATTTTTCATTTTGAGACCACCTCATCTCAAAATCAAAACCGAAATGTGGGCTGGGATGTAGCTTAGTGTAAAGGCCCTGGGCATGATGCCCAGTACAACAAGAAAAGTTGGGGATGTAGTCATCTTGTGAAGGCTTTGGTTTCCCCTCCATTGCACCAAAAGAGACAATATTGCTGTATTTTGTTATATTTATCATCTATATACATTTGAAATTTTGTAGTACTTTTATTCATTAAATATTTAATGGGTAATTTCTATAGTACTTCAGACTTCCCTAAGACCCTTACAATGAAAATCACTACTTGGTGATTTAACACTCGCAGGCACATTTCTAATTACTTTACATGAGTGCTGTTAACTTTGAGAGTCTCGCTGTGCAGTCCAGGCAGGTCCTGAACTTACTATGTAGCCCAGGTGGGCCTTCAACACAAGGCAATCCTCCTGCCTTGGCCTCTGGAGTGCTAGGATTACAGGTATGTGCCACCATGCGAAGCTTATGTGGTGCGAGGAAATTGAACCCAGGGCCTTGAGCTTACTAGGCAAGCATCTGACCACCAAGCTATGCCTCCAGCCCTGAATGTTTCTTAATTTTTTTAGGGTCTTTATTATATATGATTTTGCAAATTGTATAAAGGAAATTTTTCCCTTCCTTACCCTGCTTAAAGGACCCCCTTTTCTTCAGACAGTGTCTCACTCTGTAGCCCATGCTGGTCCTGAACTCACTGTGGAGCCCAGACTGGCCTTGGACTCACGGTAATCCTCCTGTCTCAGCCTCCCAAATGCTGGGATTACAGGAGTGCACCACCACGACAGCTTATGTGGTGCTGGAGACTTGGGTACTTAGTGCTCAGCCATTCCTCCAGCCCCTTAAAGGCTCTCTTTGAGTTGTAATTAGATTTTATAGTTTTATCTACATGCATTTATTTTTATCTCTTAGATAAGGTCTCAACTCTAGTCCAGGCTACTCCTGAACTTACTATGTAATCCAGACTTACCTAGAACTCTTGGCACTCCTCCTGAGTGCTGAGACTACAGGCATGCAACACCAATACCCTGCTAATTATTTTATGTGGTACTAAAGAATTGAACTGGGGCCTTCCACATGTCAAGCAAATACTTTAACCATTGGCCTACGCCCCTAACTCTCTTTCTGCATTCATACAACTTAAAAATTCATCCATTTAGTTTTTTTTTAACCTGTACAGAAGTAATAGATCCCTTCTTGGTGGTGGTGATTCTTTCCTGCATAGTACCCATATCAGTGGCCAGGGTAGGCTGATAGCCTACAGCAGAAGGGATTCTGCCCAATAAGGCAGACACCTGAAAGAAAAGAAAGAATAAAACCAAAGGTTTTAGGCTTCTACGTCTTTAGTCTACTCTGTATAATCCCAAACAGAAAGATCCAATGAACCAGGTCCTCTCAAGGTTTCCCTCTTACCTCTGAGCCAGCTTGAGTGAAGCGGAAGATGTTATCGATAAACAACAGAACATCTTGACCCTCTTGGTCTCGGAAATATTCAGCCACGGTTAGTCCAGTCAGGGCTACCCGGGCACGAGCACCAGGTGGTTCATTCATCTGACCATACACCAACGCTACCTGCATGGTAATCATATCCAATCAAAAATCCTGGCAGAAAACTTTGGGAGCTCTATCCCCAATCACTGAGAAACCATAACAGGTTCTCCTCAGAAGATGTCAATTTCTTTAGGGCTGGTAGTGTAGTTCAGAGATTAGAGCATTTGCCTAGCATGTAGAAGACCCTGGTCCAATCCCCAGCATATAAAAAACACAATGCCTTCAAAAAACAACCCCAAATGTTGTATTACTTTTTTTGAAACAGGGTCTTACTTTGTAGCTCAAGCAGTCCTGAACTCACTATGTAGTCCAGGCTAGCCTTGGACTCACCATGATCCTCCTGCCTCAACCTCCCAAATGGCAGATTACAGACCCAGCTTATATGGTGCTGGAGAATGGAACTCAGGGCCTTTAGCTTGCAAGGCAAGTGCTTTAACTGTTGAGATATTTATTCCTCCAGCCTCCCCAAACCTTTTAGTTATCCATTTTAAGGGGCTGGAGGAATAGCTCAGAGGTTAAAGCACCTGCCCTGCAAGCTCAAGGCCTTGAGTTGACTGCCTAGCACCATATACACTGGGTGTGGTGGCACGGTCCTATAATCCTAGCACCCAGGAGGCTGAAGCAGGACTGTTGTGTGTTGAAGGTCAGCCTGAGCTCCACAGTAAGTTCAGGACTAGCCTAGACTACAGAGCAAGACTCTGTCTCAAAATAAAATAATAATAATAAAAAAATCAATCAAGTAGTTCACCTTGGAGGTAGCATCTTTTAAGTTGATAACACCAGATTCAATCATCTCATGGTATAAATCATTGCCCTCACGGGTCCTCTCACCAACACCAGCAAAAACAGAGTAACCACCATGGGCTTTGGCAACATTATTAATTAACTCCATGATCAATACTGTCTTGCCAACCCCAGCACCACCAAAAAGCCCTAGGAGGAAAAAAAAGGAATATTTAAAAGCTCTACATTCCTAAATTAAGAAAACTTCAAAAAATTCTTGCTTCTTCCCATCTTTTCCCATCTCAGGAATAGCATCTGGCTTCAGCAAATTCAGAAGAACGAAAGTCAGAAGTTACTCATCAGTGAGGGGTAGACATCAATACTCCCCTTCTACCATGACTTTTTCCCTCCCTTAATAGGTTTGGGAAATATTCAATTATTTACCAACCAGTAACATACCAATTTTGCCACCTTTGGCATAGGGAGCTAATAGATCCACAACCTTGATACCAGTCACCAGGATTTCCTGTTCAACACTCATCTCTACGAACTCAGGAGCTTCAGCATGTATAGGAGCAAACCTAGAAGGGTCACGGAAAAGAGGGCTTGGTATCTGCGCTCACTGGTGAAAGCAAACGAATGATCTCAGCTGTCTAACACTTTTTCCTGTGGCCCAGGCTGGCCTTGGACTCGGGACAATCCCCCTGCCTCAGCCTCCAGGGTGCTGCAATTACAGGTATACACCACCATGCCCAGCTTTATGTGCTGCTGGGGAATCAACTCAGGGCCTTGCTCTTGCAAGGCAAGTGCTTTAAACCGCTGTACCATTCCTCTAGCCTCAATTACAACTTCTTTATCTTCAATTCCTTCAGAAAAAAATGCATTGTGTGATTTTAGCCAACTGAATATATCGGCATTTTAAGTACTAGCTGCAGGAAAATTATTTTCCTAGACATTATTTTTAATGTAACAAACTGTAAGAAAAAGCAGTTCTTTTTTTCTTATCAGGGTGAAGTGGTATATTCCTGTGATATCAACTTAGGAGGCTGAGGCAGGGGGATGACGGATAACCTAATGAGGATTATCTCAAGATAAAAACTGTTAAAACAAACCTATCAATGCAAGCCTGTAATTCCAGTATGTTGTGAAGTTGAGGCAGAGGGAATACAAATTATACCCATCCAGTTTAACAGTGAGACTCAGCCTCAAAAATGAAAACTAAAAAATGAACTGGGAGCCAGATGTGGTAGCACAAGCCTGTAATCCCTGCACTTTTGGAGGCACAAATTTAAGACCAGCATGGGCAATTTAGTAACTCTGTGAGATCTTGTCTCCAAAAATAAAATGGGCTTAGGATATAGCTCAGCACGAAAGCTCTGGGTTCATGCGCTGGACGAATAATAGCACAGCAGTTAAAGCGGTTGCCTACCAGGCCATGAGTTTGATTCCCCAGCACCACGTACATCAAGCAGGATGGCACATGCCCGCAATCCTAGTCCTTGCAAAGCTGAGGCACGACTGCTGTGTATTCAAAGACAGCCTGGACTACAGAGCAAAACCCGACTCAAAAAAATAACAAAATGAACAAACAAACAAAACAACCCAGCTCTGGGTTCTAAGTTCAATCTACAGTATTGCCCAAAAAAAAGCAGGGGTGAGGAGTGGGATGTAGACTACTGTGAAGGTCCCGAGTTGGCTCTCCAGCACCACAAAATAAATAAACAAACAAACAAACAAACAAATATCCTGGTGATGGAGTTCACTAATGCACTGCTTGCCTACGATGGGCAGGGGTATGGGTTCAATCATCAATACTACAAAAGAGGGAGGGGGTGGTGCATGGTGAGGGGATGAGTGCCTTTGTGAACAGATGCACTAAGAAACTTACTGTTTGGTTTTGATAGGACCTCTCTCATCAATAGGCTCTCCAATGACATTCATGATTCTGCCCAAGGTCTCAGGGCCAACAGGAATTTTGATTGGTGCACCAGAATCCAGGACTTTCTGGCCTCTAACTAAGCCTTCTGTACCATCCATAGCAATGGTTCTTACTGTGCTCTCACCTGTCAGGTAAGGAAACCACAAAGGACAAGTTGAACATTTAATGCTGTGTACTAGCACAAAAGACCTAAGTCAACCCAGATTCCTTCTCAGTACCTAAATGTAGCTTCAGCAAACTCAGAAGAACGAAAGTCATGGCGATAACATCATCATAGAAGGGAACTGCCTGTTTTATGAGGTATTTGAACATCTTTAATATTCCTAAAAATTCTACTTACCCAAATGCTGGGCCACCTCCAAAACCAGCCTGGTATCCCTGCCTTGTACTTCCAAGGCATTTAGGATAGGTGGTAATCCCTCATCAAACTGAACATCTACCACTGCACCGATGACTGCCACGATGTGCCCAGTAGCGGCTCCTGCCTTGGGTGACGGAGATGTTTGCGCTGCATAGTCTCTGGCTAACAGACAAAAGATACGTGCGGGGATGGGGTTAGACGGGTTAAAGGTCATGGAAGACCCAACTTAACACACAGGGGGAGACTAATTCTGCCCAGGCTCAGCATCACTGCACTTGCATAAAAGACATGTTGAAAGGAAGGGCCATGCAACGACCTGGAAGGCGCCCGCGGAGCTTTCCCATCCTCATGCATAAAACCCCATTTTTTCGGATTTGACACTGCCACTCCGTGGGAAGGTCTACACATAAGCCTGAACATTTTCGTCACCCGGAGCCCCTTCTGCAAAACGGGTCAATATTAGATCAGAAAAAGCTTCTCCCCAACCCAGGGGCGCAAACCTGTAATCTCAGCACTCTAGGAGGCTGAGACAGAAAGACCTCAAGTTCGAACCCAAAATGGATAACTCGACGAAACCATGTCTCAAAATCAAAACAAAACATTGGAAAAAAAAATGGGCTGGGGATGTAGTTACGCATGCAGGCTCAGGACTCTGTCTCCAGTACCACCCCTCCCCCACCCATTAAAAAAAAGAGAGAAAAAGCTAGTTTCCACGAGTGCCTAGCTCTTGTTCTTCGGCCGTTAGAGGGCAGGGCGCGGGCCCAGCACGCTTTCGGCACTACAGACCCATTAGGCCCAAGGTACACTCCACCCGTGGCTCAAGGTCACAGGAAGGCAGAAATGAACTTGGCTTCCCAGAGTCAGTACTTACCAGGCTGGACCGCTGCCGGGGCGGCCCGCAGTAAACGCTGAGCTTGGGGTAGCGACGCAGAAGGGACGAGTCCGCGTAAGGCCCCGGAGGCCGACACGGCGGCCACACGTCCCACTAGACCTAACATGGCGGACTGAGTCCGAGCGAAGACTGAGGCCACAGTCCTCCTAGCAGCCGGCTTCTCTGCGGTTGGGGCAATGCCTACACTGCTATGGGAATGTCTATTGGGTAAACTTGCTGCTCATCATTCTCACCGCTGCGTCTATAGGCTAACACAATTTAATCTTCCCAACCATTGGTCAAGACTGATGCTAATCTCAAACTCCTTTTATTACTGGAGGAGCAACCCTTTGAAACGCGAATCCTAATTGGATCACAAGAATGTCAGTTGGAGAAGGTACAAGGCGGAACTACGTGCAGGTGTGGGAGGGAGTTCCTGTCGAAAGCCGTGGTGTAGAGGTGAGGGGAGGTCATTGGTTGCCTTTGCCTGTCCTTGGGCTCTGTCTTTAGGTAGGACCTTCAAATGATTGAAAACTCCTTGGGCGGGATCCTGGAAGCGGTGGCGTAATGAAGCATTGCTGAGGGCTCATGGTGAAGCCTCGAACCTTCGCCAGAGGCAAAATACAGTTTTCTTTCACGGTTGTGAGACTGGAAGCTCTCAAACGGCTCGGCAAATTAAAGACCCAAACGGTGTCTTTATCACTTAAAATATATTTGTATAATGAAACTAGTTATTTGACAGGTTTATGCCACACACTGGGTAGAAAAAAAAATGAGACTCAAACCCTTCCCTTTGAGGTACACATGAGCACACAGTGAGGTAAAATGGGATGCTGGAGCTGAAGGATAGAAAATTCGAGGAGGGGCTGGAGGAATGGCACAGTGGTTAAAGTGCTTACCTTGAAAGCAACACAAGGCCCTGAACTCCAAACCCCAGCACCACATAAACCAGGCATGGTGGCGCTTGGGAGGCTGAGGCAGGAGGATTGCCGTAAACCCAAGACTAGACTGGGCTGTATAGTGAGCTCAGGAGTAGCCTGGGCTACAGAGTGAGACCTTGTTTCAAAAAAAGAAAGAAAGAAAGAAAGAAAATTCAAGAAGCTGGAGTTACGGTTTATCGGTTAGAGCACTTGCCTAGCACCACATAAAAATTCCAGGTGTGGACTGGAAAAATGACACAGTGGTTAAAGCGCTTGCCTTGCAAACTCAAGACCCTGAGTTCGACTGCCCAGCACCACATAAAAGCTTCTTGGCACACACCTGTAATCCCAGCACAGTGGAGGCTGAGGCAGGTGGATTATCCTGAGTCCATGGCCAACCTGGGCTACACTAGTGAGCTCAGGACCAGCCTGGGCTACAGAGCGAGACCTTGTCTCGAAAAAGAAAGAAAAAAATTATTGGGCATGGTGGTTCACATCTAATCCCAGCACAGAGGAGGCTGAGGCAGGAGGATTGCTGTGAGGTTCAGACCAGCCTGGTCTATGTAGTGAGTTTAGGACTAGTGTGGACTACAGAGGAAGACCCTATCTCTAAATAAATAAATAAATAAATACCATTTTTTTAAAGAAGAAAATTATTTCAAGTCCAACCTTTGTGCTGATAGAGCTGGCACACACCTGCAATTCCAGCACTCTGGGACACCACGACCCCAAGTTCCAAGCTGAGCCTCGGCAATTAAGCAAATTAGCAAAGACTCAAGCTAAATAATAATAATAATAAGCCTAGTACGAGCTCTGGCCCTGTGGCACAAACCTGTAATCCCAGCACTCTGAATTCCTCAGAGAGAAGGATCACAAATTCAAGGGTGCAGGGGTAAGGGTCGGGGAGTCACTCAGTGGTTAAAGCCCTTGCCTAGCATGCACAAGACCTACGGTTCCATTCCCCAGCATCACATAAAAATCAGCTGGGTATGGTGACACTTGCCTGTAATTCCAGCACTCAGAAGGTGGAAGCAGGAGGACTGCTGCGAATTTGAGGCAAACCCAACCTGGACTACAGAACTGGGCTTATAAATTAATAATAATAAAAATAATTTAAAAAAGAACAAAACCTGGGCAGGGGAATGTCACTTATGTCTTAGTTCGAAAGTCTTGGGCTCATTCCCCAGTATGAAAAGGAAAAAAAAAAAAAACCCTAGTAATTATGAGGCAGAGAAATAAAAAAACACAGGTGGACCTGGTGACACAGGTCTATAATATAAGCATTCTGGGAGGCTGATGCAGGAGGTTCTAAAGCCCAAAGCCTGACTGAGCAATTTATCAATTTAGGGACTATCTCAAAATAAAAATTAAAAGTAGGTTTGGAATGTTGCTCAGTGTGAAGGCTGTGGGTTCATTCCCCAGTCCTGGACGGCAAGAATGCACACTCACATACACACAAGAACAAAAGAGGGGCAGACCGGAGGAATGGCAAAGTGGTTAGGCTAGCCAGTAAAAGGCCCTGGGTTTGATTCTCCAGCACCACATAAGCTGGGTGTGGTAGTGCACACCTGTAGTCCCAGCATTGTAGAGGCTGAGGCAGGAGGATTGCCATGAGTTCGAGACCAACCTGGGCTACGTTGTGAATTCAGGACCAGCCTGAACTACCAGAGTGAGACCCTGCCTCAAAAAAAAGAAGAAAAAAAGAAAACAAAGAAAGAGGGGCTGAAGGAATAGCTCAGCAGTTAAAGCATTTGCCTAGCAGACGCTAAGTACCTGTGTTAATTCCCCAGCACCGGTAAGCAGGGCATGGTGGCACATGCCTGTAATCCCAGCAAGGCTGAGGCAGGAGGATTACTGTGAGTTTAAGGGTGGCCTGGGCTACATAGTGAGTTCAGGAAGAGCCTGGATTAGAGAGCAAAACTCCTTCTGAAAAACAAACAAAAAAATAATAAATAAAAAAGTGGGGCTGGAGGAATGGTACAGTGGTTAAAGCACTTGCCTTGTAAGCATAAGGCCCCGAGTTCAACTCCCTAGCACTACAGAAAAGCTGGGCATGTTGGCACATGCCTGTGATCCCAGCTCTTGAGAGGGTAAGGCAGCCGGATTGTTCTAAATCCAAGGCCAGCCTGGGCTACACCAGTGGGTTCAAGGACCAACCTGGACTACAGAGGGAGACACTGTCGAAGAAGAAGAAAGAAAAAAGAAAGAAGAAGAACCAGGAACAAAGACTCAGACAGACAGGGGCTGGAGGAATAGCTCAACCGTTGAACACTTAGAGCCCTGGGTTCAGTTTCCCAGCACCACGTAAGCGTGGAGGAGACTAAGGCCAAGGCTAAAGCAAGAGGATTTGTGTCTGAGGCCAGCCTGGGCTACACAGTGAGCCCAAGACCAGCTTGGGCTGCAGTGAGACCCTATCTCTAAATAAACAAACACATAAACTTTTGGATCAGGTTTTTTTTCTTTTTTGACACAGGGTATTGCTCTGTACTCTGAGCTGGTCCTGAAACCAACATACGACTGACTGGCCTCAGACTCATGACAATTCTGCTTAACCCTTCTGAGTGCTGGGATTACAGGTGTGTGCCACCATGCTTACGTGGGGCTGGGAAATCAGGTCTACCACTTGCTAGGCAAGCATTCTACCCACTGTGCTATTCCTCCAGCCGTGGGTCAGGTTTGTTAATTAGGGAATTCATTCTTCAGTGGAGTCAGATCAAAGATGATTCCAAACTGGGCACAGTGGTTTGTGGCTATAATCCAAGCACTGACAGAGGCCAAGCGGTATTTCCTTGAAGTATGTGGCCTCTCCATCTTTAAACACAGACCAGGGGCTGGAGGAATGGTTCAGCAGTCAAGCACTAAGTACCTGAGTTTGATTCCCCAGCACCACATAAACCAGGCGTGGTAGCACATGCCTGTCATCCCAGCACTTGAGAAGTTGAGACAGGAGGACTGCTGTGAGTCCAAGACCAGCCTAGGCTACAGTGAGACCCTGATTCAAAATAAAATTACAGGGGCTGGGAGAATGGCTCAGTTTGATTCCACCACAGCACATAAACCAGGCGTAGTGGTGCACACCTGTAATCCCGGCACAAGGGAGGCTGAGGATTGCCATGAGTCCAAAGCCAACTTGGGCTACATAGTGAGTTCAGGAGCAGCCTGGGCTAGAGTGAGACCCTATTTCAAAAAATTTTTTTCAAGTCATACCAGTTATGTTTCAGGTGCTCTCAATTAGAGCTAAATTTATTCAGAAAGGCTAGTATGACCTGAGTGGGGTTATTTGTACCCAGCCTGGATAATTTTGTAAGATGCTATTCAAAATACAAAAGAAATGGGGGGGGGGGGGGGGCTGGAGGAACAGCAAATGGTTAGAGTGCTTGTTGAACAAGCACAAGGCCCTGAATTCAATCCCCCAGCATCACAGAAAGCTGGGCATGGTGGTGCATGCTTGTAATCCAAGAACTGTGCTTGCAAAGCAAGAGCTTTAACTGCTATGCCATTCCTCCAGCCCTAGACTTGGACTTTTTAACAGTGCTGATATTGTGAAGACTTTTGCAACGCTTATTAAAGAGGACTGCATCCATTTTGCATAAGGAGTTGGACATGAGTCTTTTGGGGGTCAGGAGCAAAATGTTACAGAGCCAAAATGTTCTAAAAAAGCCTCATGTATCTGTATTTTGTAGAACAGCCATGGAATCACGTACTGTTGGAAGGTGGAGCTTGGTCAGAAGGGGTGGATCATTCTGGCAGGACCTTCAAGCATATTCACTAGTTCTGTCCTTTCTCACTTGGCTTCTGCCTGCCATACCAAGAGCAGCTTTCTTTCACCTCACTTCCACTATGTCTTCTACCACTAGCAGCTGCCCACAAGTGGAATAAGACCTTTGGAAAATGCGAGCTAAAGTAAAACTTTTCTCCCTTAAGTCATGGATGTCAGGCATTCTCTCAGCAACCAAGAAAGGCATTTCTTTTTGCCTCCTAAATCTCCATAACATATTATGCTTTTTCCTTTTGGAGTTAAGGTCTTGCTGTATAGTCAAGAGCAGCTTCAAACGCTAGGCAATCCTCTGGCCTCAGCATCTCAAGATAGTACAGGTATGTGCCATCAAGCCCAGCTTAGGTAGTAATGAGGAACCTAACTCACAGCTTTACACCAAGCACCTGGCTTTACCTGCTGAACAAGGGCCCCAGCCCTCAACACGCTCATTATTGCCTGTTTCATCTGTCTTCTTTTGCCCGCTAAGGAATAATGTGTCACCTTAGCCAAATGTGGAGCCTACAAGCAGCAACCATCCAACACTCATTATTGTATGCACAGCACTTCATTATTACCTGCAACACAGGCCCCAAGTACTGAGTTATACAACTGTTTAGGACTGGAGTCATTGTTGAGTGGCCAATTGCACTTGCCTAGTATTTAAAAGTCCCTGGGCTTGACAACCCCAGCATCACATAAAAATTAGCTGGGCTTGGCAGCTCACTCCTGTAATTCAAGCACTCTGGAGGCTAGGAAGGAGGACACAAAATAAAATCTAGAGGCTTTGAAAAAAATCATATTCCTTCAAGGCTAGCTTGGACTAGAGAGTTCAGGGCAAGCCTGAACAAATACAGAGGAAGACTGTCTCAAAAAACATGAAGGGGCTGAGGATATAGCTTATAAAGTACTTGCTTAACAAGGGCAAGGGCTCTGGGCTTGATTTCCCAGCACAATATACCCTGAACGTGGCAGCTCACACTTACATTTCTATGCTATGACAAATACGGAAGCCGTGAGGGACTGGAAACTGCCAAAATGCAGAAGCTCAAAGATTGAGGAGGACAACACATTTAGTTTTATTTCAATCAAATCACAACATTTTCTTTTCCAGCTGCTGTAAAGTGCACCTACAATTTTCTATTACAGATCCACTTTCAAAAGGTTTCCTGTGACATTAATGCAAGCCTTTTTTCCCAACACAGGAACACTTCCAATTCTTCCTCAAAAATAAAAACTCCATTCCAGTAAATGATTAATACATGAAGTTACAGTAAAACAGACATTGAAGACAGCCAAGAAGTCTTCCAACAGTTTATTAGAAAGAATGTAGACATTTAAAAAAATCCCCACTGTCATGAACATAAATTGAGGTTTTTCAGCCAGGATATAAGCTGAATCAAAAACAGAAATAGAAAATCCAATAGTGTATTAACATCTTTTCATTCATTTGCCATACTGACAGTGCAAATACAAATCTGGTCTAAATGTACAGACTCAAGCAACAATGTACAGCTTTCTTTGTCCTCCATGCTAAGAGATGTAAAAGCTTAAGGGCCAAACAATACCAAATGTGTAGGCTTCAAAAACCATCTAAGTTCAGGGCATTCACTAGTTTTAGCTAAGATACATCTGGAACACTGACAAGTGATCACTTACATACAATAATGTGAAGTAAATCTTTTGAAAAATAAACTTTAGTGGAACAATCCTGACCAGTACACCAGAGGAATGGTAGGTTATCATTTTAAAGTGTCAGCCAACTTGGTTCAGCCATTGAGCTCATTGTCTACAGCCTAAACTTCAGTTATCTTTTCCTAAGCTGAGCGCTTCCTATCATGTCAGTAACTATGTTATGAAGGAAAGGAGACTTAGGTGAAATGTTTTTTAATTATCACATCGCTGTCACAACTGCCTAGGACCTCAACAGCTTCATGGAAGTCTAGGAAATGTTCATGCATAAGGATATTGCCTCAGCTGACTTAAAATTGCCCCATACAATGGTATATTATCAACCCTTAGTGAAGCCTTTAAAACAAACAAACAAACAAACAAACAGGTTGAAAAAATGGGTTAAAGGAGGCAAATACAGCATCTGCCTTTAGAGCTATCAACTCAGGAATTCTCTCAATTATGAAATCTTGCAGAGAAGTTACTTGTCTTTCTCAAAATTCAGATGATGACAATATTGCTTATTCCAGATCTGGCATTTCTAAAGGATTTAAAAAACATTAGCATGAATGACAAGAAAATAATTTTAAACTGAAGAGCAAATAAATAAAAATCAATTGAAAAGCAGTCAAAAATATAATTTAAAAAATACAATTAAAAAGTTCCCTGGTAAACTATTAACTGCCTGTCTTACTATCTCCAACCATTCACAGTTTTACTCTATTTATGTAACACCATAAAGATTCACCATTTTTCTTCCAAGAATTATTGGTACAAAATTGACACCTTTTTTTAGGAGTTTAATTTTTGATATGAAACATCATGTACACATATTTTTAATAAATTCACTTACTTTCATCATCACTGTCTTGTGAATCCTGCAGAAAAGGAATAAAAAAAAGTTACCAAATCAATCAAATGTTCCTGCTAACTCAGCAGCTTACCTCAAGAAGCCAACCACCGTATTTGTTACTAAAGTAGTAAAGTACAGCATTATATCTAGCACAAGAATTTAACACTGGACTTAAAGAAAACTGATGTGCAGCTAAGGATCCACTTTCCTATAATAACTGGTGTTGTGTGCCTCTTGGTGAGAATTCAGCTCACTCTTTCAATCCCTCCCTCAACTATCCCATCCTCTCATTACTGAATAAATGGAAATGGCCAATGCAAAGAACAATAAACTGATAAAGGTAATAATGAACTTGAAATGACTTTCTCAAAGACGTGAACATGATGCCCAAAGAGGCAATGCTGAGAAACTGGCCTAGGGTAACTTCCTCTTGCAGACTATGTCCATCTATTTATTATAGTCTGACCAATCTTTTAAATCTAGTTTACATCCTTAAAGTACTCCTTAAAATAATCCTTTCCTTTTTTATGTTTCTGTGGTACTTGGGGGTGAACCCAGGCCCTTCACACTATACTCCCAGCCTATTTTTTGTTTTGAGACAGGGTCTCACTAAGCTGCCCAGGCTAGGGTTGAATTTACAATTCTCCTACCTCAATGTCCCACAGTGCTGGGATTACAGGTCTGTGCCGCCAGGCCCGGATCCTTACACTAATTCTTAATAGAATAAGGCACATATGTTTCTGTGCAATGATTAAGGAAAGCTGGTCTCTTTTGAAATGGTCCATAAATACCAGCTCCCTACTAAGGCACCCATTTCTTAAAAATGGACACAGTTAAAATACCATTTTTTAGAAAAAAATAAAAACAGGAAGCGGCAAAAAAGCAACCTTAAAGCTATATAAAACAATATGTAAATGCATTGTTTCATACTATTAAAGTAAACAGAAAAAAAAGATTTTATAGACTTACATCATCTGCTCCATCTACTTCTGGTAAATCTACATCCTCATCACCACCCATGTTGTTCATCATCTATTTGAAGTGTAAAAATTAGTTTTAAAAATGATGTTAAGGTTAAGCCCTAATTATTAGGTTGCACACTCCAGAATAACCCTTTTTGTGTGTGTAAAACTGGGGATGAAACCCTGGGCCTTCACCGAGCTACATCCCAGCCCAAGTTGGGTTTTTGATTTTTGAGACAGGGTTTTACTAAATTGCTAAGTTGCCCCAGGTTTATATTTGCAAGCTCCTTGATTCAGTCTCCCAGAATGCTAGGATTACAGGATATGCCACCAGGCCTGGCTCAGGTTAAACCTTAAACATTTGTCATAGGTTTCTACAAACAAAAGAACAGCAAAAGAACTTAAAATCCTTTCCTTTCTGGAAAAGGCTTATTATAGGTTAATTACAAAAAAAAAAAAAATCCTCAAAACTTGTAGGGAGGTGCTGGAGGAATAGCTCAGTGGTTAAAGCACTTGCCTAGCAAATGCTAAGTACCTGAGTTGATTCCCCAGTATCACATAAGCAGGGCATGGTGGTGCAAGCCTGCAACCCCAAAACTTGGGAAGCTGAGATGGAGGTTGCCTTGAGTCCAAGGAAAGCCTGAGCTACAGAGCAAGACTTTGTCTCAAAAAACTTGTAGGGAAATTAAGACTGAGCTGTTTTTCCTTGAAGAAAAGTAAATAGTGGTTGCTTCCGGCGGCAAAGGCAAAGAATGGACTCCATCTGTTATTTTGTAAAGTTCTGTATCTTTGATGTATGCATTGTGGTATTCTTGTTATGATCTTAAAATACTGAAAAACTAGTAAATGATTTACAAGTATCTTCAGACTAAAAGAACAAATAGCAACTCTGAACTTAAATACCACAAAAAAGAGAGGTACATCCTGTGGAAATAGCCTTGAATACTATAAAAAGTCAGGACTAACAATAAAGCATACTTAACAAATATTAACAGTTCCACATCTACTTTGTTACAAGAAAGCAGTTTTATTACTTTTGTTTCTATTTATCATTTTTTTGAGATAGGATATTGCTCTATAGTTCACCCTACTTAGATCTGAAGTCACTATGTAGCCCAGTCTGTCCCTGAACTCACCATTCTCCTCCTGCCTCAGCCTCCCAAGTGCTGGTATTCAAGTCTTGTCACCACACCAAGCTAGTATGTGGTACTAAGGGATCAACCTGGGGCCTTGCACTTCCTGCTCAAGTGCTCTAATAACTGGGCTATACTACATCTCTAGTCAAAAAAAATTTTTGAGACAGGGTTCTTCTTTTTAGTCCAGGCCGGTCCTGAACTCACTATGATGGAGTCCAAGTTGGTCTCAAACAGCAGTCCTGCTTCACTCTCCCAAGTACTGGAATTAGAGGTGTGTGCCTACCATGCATGGGCTTCCCAGTAATTTTTTTTTAATTAACTAACTTAGCAGTACTAGAACTGTACTCAGGACCTCTGCACTGAGCTATATCCCCAGTCTATTTTTTGTTTTTATTTTGAGACAACATTTCACTAAAATATCCAGCCTGGGCTTGAATTGATCTTCCTGCTTTAGCCTTCTAGAGTGTTTGGAATTACAGGCCTGTGCCATCAGGACTAGTTTATTTGAAGATATACATGTAACTAAAGAGCAAATAGAGAGGAACTTTATCCTAGTTAAAATACTTTTCTTTAATACTTAAGTTCTAGAAAAGTGAGACAATTTGTAGTCAAATATAACTGTAAAAATTTGGTATATACAGTGCTAAGCTTTTAAAAATAGTAAAAGCTGGGATGGAGGAATGGCACAGTGGTTAAAGTGGTTATCTAGCAAGCACAGACCTAGAGTTCAATTCCCCAGCACCATAAAAATCTGGGTGTGGTGGTACAAGCCAGTAATTCCAGCACTCAAGAGGCTGAGGCGGGAGTATTGCCATGAGTCCAAGACCAGCCTGGACTACACAGTAAGACCCTGTCTCAAACAAAAGCAGAAGCTAGGCCTGGTGGTACAGGCCTGTAGCCTCAGCTCCCTGGGAGGCTGAGGTAGAAGGATTTCAAATTCAAGTCCCCTGGGCAATCCAGGAACTTAGCAACTTAGAACCCTCCCCTACTGAAAAAAAGTAAGAACAACCTAAAAAATGGACTGTGGATGTAGCTCAAAGTGAAGATTCTCAGTTTGATCCCAGTATCAAAATGAAAGTTAATCAGTTAAAATGGAATACCATTATATCTTTTAAAAAAGGGGAGAGAGCTGGAGGAATGGCTCAGAATTTGGGAGATTGAGACAGGACTGAGTTCAAGGTCATCCTGTGTTACAGTAAGCTTAGGACCAGCCTGAATTATAGAGGGAGACATTAAAAAATGAATTGACGGGGGCAGGGGGTGGTGGGGAAGAATAGCACAGCAGTTAAAGAGTCTGCCTTGCAAGCACAAGGCTCTGAGACCAATTCCCAAGCACCACATAAAGCTGGGTGTAATGGCGCATGCCTGTATCCCTGCACTGGGGAGGCTGAGACTGAGGCAGGAAGACTGTCCGTTCAAGGCCATCCTGGGCTATAGAGAGAGACCCTGTCTCAAAAAAGAATTAGTTGGATGTGGTGATACACACATGTAATCAACGCACTCTGTGAGGCTGAGGGAGGAAGACGGGATGTTCAACACTAGTATGGGGCAATGTAATGAGACTATCAAAATTAAAAAATAAGGGACTAAAGGAATGGCACAGTGGTCAAAGCCTTGCCTACCAAGTGTAAGGCCTTGTGTTGATTCCCTAGCATCACATGAACTAGGTGTGGGTGTGCATGCCTATAATCCTAGCACTCAGGAGGTGGAGGCAGGATTACCATCATAAGTCCAAGGCTAGTGTGGACTACATAGTGTTCAAGACCAGCTTGTCTGAGAGAGAGAGAGAGAGAGAGAGAGAGAGAGAGAGAGAGAGAGAGAGAGAGAGGCAGACAGACAGACAAGTACAGTAATGCAGGCCTGTAATTCCAGCACTTGGGAGGCTGAGGTAGAAGGATTGCAGTGAGTCCAAGGCCAGCCCGGGCTCCATTGTAAGTTCAGGTCCAGTCTGGGTATGCAGAGCAAGATCCTGTCTCTTACAGTCCAAGGTCTTCACACTGATGTGCATCTCCAACCCATTTCTTTTAGTTTTGATTTTGAAAAAGGGTTTTGCTAAGTCACCAACCAGCCCACACTAGGCCACAATGTGTGACCTTCCTGCCTGTTTCCAAAGAATGCTAGGGATTACAGGCACACGCTACGGCACCTAGCTAGGAACTTTAGTAGAGGTTTTTGTTTTTGTTTTGTGCAACTCAGAACCAAACCCAGGACATTTATAATGAGCTAGTTCCCCAGCCCACCTACCTACCCAAGCATCCATCCAGTACTGGTGGATGAGCCCGGGGCCTCTGCATTAAGCGATTTCACCAGAATTTGGATCTTGATTTGAGATGGGGTCTCAGTGAATTGCTAAGTTAAGATGCCAGCCTGAGAACTTGATAGCGTCCTACCTTTGCATTCCAGAGTGCTGGGACTATAGGCCAATCCCACTAAACTTGGCTATAAACTTTTTAATAGAAATAAAATACACTGAAATATAAATTTCGAGTTACAAGAAATGATTTCCTGGGTAGAAATTTCAACTTAAACCTAACATATTCTATATATTCTCTTCTACATAGCTTTGCTTTCTTTTTTGGAGGGAGGAGGGGAGGGGAGAGATGGGACATGACAGAGTCTTGCTCTATAGCCCAGGCTGGTCCTAAACTCACTATGGAGCCCATGAGTCATTACTTTTTTCGGGAAGTGGCGATTGAATCCAAGACCTTCACAATGAACTACATGCCTAATCCATTTGTTTTTAGAGACAGGCTATCTCTTTGAAGCCCAGGTTAGCCTCAAACTAACAGCAATCCTCTTGCAATTCAGTTTTTCCTTAGTAGTACAGGCTGGCCTTGAACTCACAGCAATCCTCCTGCCTCAGCCCCTCATGTGCTGGGATTACAGGTGTGTGTCGCCATGCCTGCCTTATGTGGTGCTGGGAAATCGAACCCAGGGCCCGGCATTTGCTGGGCTAGCGCTCTACCCGCGGTGCTGCTCCTCCAGCCAACACCAATCCTGTTGCCTCAGCTTCTTAAATGCTGTGATTACAGGCACAAACCACCACGACTGTAATCAAACTCAGTGCCTTGTATTTATTAGGTAGGTGCTCTAATCGCTGCACTACTCCTGCAGGCCCACAACCTATTTTTGATTTAAAGATGGGGTTTGCTCAACTGTACAGGTTGGGCTCAAACTTGCGACCATCTGCTTCAGCTTCCTAAAATGCTGGGATTATAGGCTCGTACCATTGGCCCCAGGAAGAACAGTACATTAATTAACAAAAGCATTTAGGGCCTGGAGGAATAGCACAGTGGCTAAAACACTTGCCCAGGACATGCAGACCCTGAATTTGAATCTTCTGTACCATATACTTGCTGGGCATAGTGGGCACAACTGTGATCCCAGCACATGGGAGGCTGAGACAGGAGGACTGACACGTGTTTGAGGCCTGCCTGGGTTACAGAATGAATTAAGAACAAACCTAGAATACCAAGCTAGACCCTGTGTTTCAGAAGGAAAAAAAAATCTTTTTTCCAAAAGTTAAAACTTTTGAGATTATGTTATGTTATGTCCCAGTGTTAGCACCACATGGTCTTGAAAACACAATGCCTGTACTATATTCTACTAAGTGCTTCTAACTAAAATTACATATACCTAATGAATGTATTTAAAATAACTTACCTCAGAAAAACGATCAAAATTAGACATATCTTCATCTGAATCATCTTCCCAGTCTTTCCAATTATTGAAGTCCACACTAAGCCAATTAAGCTACAGAACAATACAAACATCACACTATGATCAGGTTAACTTGTACTTTTTATTTGAGACAGGGTCTAACTGTAGTTCAGACCAGTCCTGAGTTCACTAAGTAAACCAGGTTGGCCTCAAACTCATAGCAATCCTCGGTCTCAGCTTCTTAGTGCTGGGATTATAGGCATAAACCACCATACCTCATTTTTATGCAGTGCTAGGTTATTGAACCTAGTGTCTTGAGCATGCTAGCCAAGCACTTTAACCACTGAACTACACCAATCTAAAACATTTTTGAGCTGTACATTTGAATCCATTAGTGTGTCCTGTAATTAGCAGACACAGACACAGATCTGACTGCATCTGGTATTAAGAGAAAAATCAATGGAAGGAATCTACGTCTTACATTAACCTATGAAATACACTACATTCCTTATTCAAACAAGGATGTCTCTTATTACTTAAAATATTAAGCTTTCAAATAAAGAAAACATACCTTTGCCCTTTCTTTTGTTAACCTAGGCCACGATTGGCCAGATTCTCCTTTTCGTAAACAACATAAAATTGATCTGTCTGTTCTTTTATGCTTGGAATCCTAAAAACAAAAGCATTACAGCACCATTTGTCTCTCTAGTATCACCACAGAATATAAAGTAGCCTATCCTCTCTGACTATTTCTTATGTTTTAAGATGGGTTTGGGGGGGGGGGGTCCTCACAATGTTGCACAGGTTGTCCTAGCATCTGAGGAGCTGGGATTAGAGATATGTTCCACTCTGCCTGGCTCTTCCCTCCTCTTTTAAGGCAAGGTTTCCCTCTGTAGTTCAGGCTGGTCCTGAACTTACTATGTAGCTTAAGTTGGCCTCGAACTCACGGCAATCCTCCTGCCTCAGCCTCCTAAGGGCTGGGAGTGCTAGGATTACAGACCTATATGCCACCATGCCCAGCTTTCCTTTCCTCATTTCTTATGCCTAGACAAAAAAAAACGAAGACCCTTGACTATTAAACTATTTTGCAAAGTAACTCTGAAAGATGGTAGCTTAGGCTAGTGTCACTTTTATCCTTGCCTACAAGGTAAACAGAATAAACTATCCAAAACTGCATACCCTAAAACTGCAGATGTTGGATGATTCTGTTCTTTGGGCTGGGGCATAGTCAAGTGGTCAGTGGCTTGCCTAGAGCACAAGGCCTTGGGTTTTCCAATAGTAAGTATGTACATCGTGTGTGGTGCAGGCCTGTAATCCCAGCTGGTTGAATCACCTCTCAAGGCCAGCCTGGGCTAAATAGTAAGTTCAGGACTAGCTGGGACTACAAAGTCACACCCTGTCTCCAACACCTCCCACCCCCGAAAAAAACTTCAGATAAAACAAGCTTCAAGAGTACTGCCCTGAGGCCAACAACTAGAGAAAAAAAAATACTGAGAAAAGGGGCAAGTCATCGAAATGTGTGAGTATATCTAGCTATCTTTTGAACTTATGCTAAAACCAAACAGAATTAATGTTCACTGCTTAAACATGTCCATTTCCCCTCATTTAAATCAGGATTGAAGTATTAAAACTACTTACATTTGGATCAATACAGTGAAAAAGATCAATTTCATTTAAATGCTTAAAATTATCACTTCCACCAAGACAACTGCATAAAAAAAAAAGAAGTCTCTTTAAAGTAGATTAGTAGTAACACTGATGAAAAAGACAAAATAAGTGAAGCCAATGTTAACGGTAACTTACCTGAAAGTAAGTTTGGATTTTTCAAAATTTACATTAACATCTTTACTGTCTTCAACACAGAACTCAATGAAGACATAGTCCCTTCGATCGTACCACTTTGCAGAAGCAGGCTGCCTACAAACAGAAAATAAAAATCTGACAAATCAAGCTGGACTTCATTAACTGAGCATTCACATCGTCTCTGAAGTTCAACAAGTATTATACTTCTCTATTATTTTTTTGGCAGGAAGAATAGAGCCCAATGCCTTAAGAGTTACATCCTTCCTCTCCCTACTCCAGTGTAATAGCAGCTTATTTTAACTATATAAAGCAACTTCTCTGTAAACTGTGTATGTGTGTGGTAACAAGGAATTGAGTCCAGGCTGTTCATAATGAGCTGTATCCTCAGCTCAAGTTATTTTTCATTTTGAGACAGGTCTCATTCTGTATTCCAGGCTGGTTCTGAACTCACTATGTAGCCCTGGCTGTCCACATTCATGACAATCCTGGCCTCAGTCCCCAAGTGCTGGCGTTACAGGCGTGCGCCACCATATAGATTTCTTACTCTACAGAAATTTGGTTGTGGAGGTTGGTAGAGGAATGGCACAGTGGTTAAATAGCAAGTGCAAGGCCCTGGGTTCAATTCCCCAGCACCACATAAAGTTGGGCATCGTGGCACATGCCTGTAATTCCAGCACTCGGGAGGCTGGAGCACAAGAACTGCCAAGTCCAAGGCCAGCCTGCACTACAGAGCAAGACCCTATCTCAAAAAGGGGGGGGGGGGGGACTGAAGGAACGGTTCAGCTGTTAGTCAAGCACTAAGTACCGAAGTTCAATTCCCCAGCACCATATAAAGTGGGCACGGTGGCGCTTGCCTGTAATCCCAAGACTCGGGAGGCTGAGGCAGGCGGACTGTCATGAGTCTAAGGCCAGCCTGGGCTACATACTGAGTTCAGGGCCAGCCTGAAATACAAAATGAGACCCTGCCTAAAAACATAATAAAATAAAAACTTTGCAAACCTTATACACAAATTTTGCAGTGACCATGAGTTTAATTAACTACGATTTGATGAACTGTTGAAGTTATGCCTCATTAATTTAGACAAGGCTTATCTGGAATTCATCACCACCTTCCCACTTAAACTCTAAATGCTGAGATTAAAAGGCATGTGCCACAGTGCTAGCAGAAGTAATGAATCAGAGCATCACTAAAACTGGGATAAAGAAATATGTATCTCTAAATTTGATGCACCATGATATGTATCCCACAACTTACTAATTGTGTTTTAAACTGCTGTGCCCTTTCTCCAGCTCCTAGCATGGGCAATTTAACAAAGGTCCCCGTGTTCAATCCCCAGCCCAGAAGGGGAAAAAAAGGGTAAAATGGAGCTGAATAGCAAATTGACTTTTTTTCTATATCCAAAGCTAAGGACAATGCTCCAACATCTTCATTCCACTTACCTCTGAGAATGTACAACGTCCACAAGTGGTTTCTTTTTTTTGGGTAGTAGTAGAGATTACACTCAGTGTCTTCACACTGAGTGTTGTGTTTTGGGTTCCCCAAAAGCCTTATGTATTTATGGATACTATGTGAGGTGGTGGAACGTAGCTGGAAGGGGGGATGCCTAAGGCTTGACCTGGAAGGAGGTGTGCTGGTCCTGCCTTCCCTGGAGGCTTGGCTGTTCAGCTATGTTGTGAGGATCTGTCTTAGGAGTAAAGCTTGGTCTCTGGCTCCAGCTTAGGCCCTACCACCATGTGGTTCTACCACTTCCAGCTGCCCACTGATAAACACACTATTTTCTGAAACTTAGCTAAAATAAAACTTTTCCTCTCCTAATTTGTGCATGTTGGGTATTGAGTAATAGCAATGATAAAGTAACTAAGACACTGAGCCACATCTCTAGCCCGTTTACCTCTAATTTTGAGTCAAGTTCTCACTAAATCTCTTAAGTTGCCCAGCCCTAACTCACAAGGCCTTATATGTAGGCACTCCAAGTACAGCAAAAAAAAAAAAAAAAAAAAAAAAAAAAAAAAAAAAAAAAAAAAAAAAAAAAAAAAAAAAAAAAAAGGCTTCGAGTTCATGCATCGAAATTCAGGTGAAACACATTATTGTTGCTATTATTATGGTACCATGGGTAGAATGCAGGTCCTCTACAATGAAGTAAATCTCCCATCCTTTTTTCTTTCTCTCTGCATCAGGGTCTCATTAAATTGCTTGGGCTTGTCTTTGACTTATAGTATCCTGTCTCAGCTTCCAGAGAGATGGGCTTATAGGCTGTGCCACCAAACATGGACAACACTTCTTAGAAGACAAATTAGACTTATATTCCTGAAATGTGCGTTATTGGGAACACACACATCTTGTGATTGAATTTCCATACTACTTACTCTAGGTCTCTGATGTCTATAGTATCCTCCTTTTTTTAAAAAAAAAATAATCAAAGGGGCTTCACACTGAGGCACATTCGCAGGCCATTTTGAGACAGGGTCTTGCTAAATTTCTCAGGCTTGGCTCAACTTGCAATCTTCCTGCCTTAGCTTCCTAGAATGCTAGGATTAGAGATGCACAGGCATCTCTTTTAATACATTTCTTCTCATGACTCTCCACAGACTGATTTCTTTACAATCAAATTTTATACAAGTATGATAAATCATTGTTAGTATTCAATTATTTCTAATTTTTACAGTACTTGGAATTGAACCCAGGCCTTCATACTGAACTATAATACCAGTCCTCTTATTCTCAGACAGGGTCTTAAAGTCACTCAAACTTGTCTCCAACTTTTGATGCATCTCCCTCAGGATCCCAGAGTGCTTAGTTTACAGGTATGTGCCACCAAGCCCAACATACGCAGTGCCGGGGAATAAAATGCTCCACTTTTATTAAGCATGTTTAAACATGGTACAATTATTAACCAATAATTTTGATAAACTGGGCCCTATAATCCCAGCAGTCAGGAAGGTGAGGCAGAGGGTCACGTTAATGCCTTGCCCAGTCAACTTAGCAGGAGTCCATCTCAGAATAAAAGAAAAAACGGTAGTGGTAGTGTTCAGTACCAGAAAAGGCTGGAGGAATAGCACAGTGATTAAAGTGCTTGCCTAGCAAATTCAAGGCTCTGGGTTCGGTTCCCCAGCACCATAAAAGCCAGACATGGCAGCACACATCTGTAATCCCAATACCTGGGAAGTGAAGCAGTAAGACTGAGTTCAAAGCCAGCCTGGGTTTCCAACTAACAGTAATCATGCCTTGGATAAACTTCACTGAGTATGATACTGCCACTATGCAAAGGTCAAGACAGGGTCACACCCTGTAGTCTAGTTTTCTCCAGGACTCACTACATAGCCCAAACTAGCCTGAACATATGGCAATCCTCCTGCCTCAGCCTCCCAAGTGCTGGGATTACAGCTGGTTACCATCACTCCTGAGTTACGTGGTGCTGAGGAATGTAACCCAGAAAGGCAAGCACTCTAACCGACGAGTTAGGCCCCCAATCAAGACAGGGTCTTGCTAAGTAAGTCATTAAAACTGTCCAGGTTGGGCTGGAATTTGTGATCCTCCTACCTCAGATAACCCAAATGCTATGATTACAGACCTACACCATTGGGCCCAATATTCTAAGTGTTTAAAAATCTAAGTTAGCTGGGCCTGATGGCAAAGGCCTTTGATCCTAGCACTCTGGGAGGCTGAGGCAGGGTATCAAGTTCAAGCCCATTTGGGGACCTTAGTGAGACCCCATTTCAAAAATCTGTACCTCAGAGAGAAGGTCCTAGGTTCAATCTTGAATACCAAAAAGAAAAAAAGGAGAGAAAGAAAAAAAGCTAGGTTAAGGTTGGGCTTGGTGTGATTGTATATGCCTATAATATCAGCTACTTGGGAGGCTAAAGCAGGAGGTAAGAAATTACTCAAGGCTAGCTTGTCCAATGAAGGAATTTAGCAAGACCTTTTCTTCCTTTCTTCTTGAGATAGGGTCTTGCTCTGTAGTCCAAGCTATATAAGCCCAGCCGGGCCTCAAGTTGATGGCAATCCTCCTGCCTGAAGCTTCCAGGTGCTGGGATGGCAGGTGTGTGCCACCATACCAGCATTTCCCCCCCCACCCCCCCAGACAAGGTTTGGCTCTTTAGTTCAGGCTGCTCCTAAACTCACAATGTAGCCTAGGCTGGCCTTGAACTCACAGCAATCCTCTTGCTTCAGTCTCCCTAAAGGCTGGGGTTATATAGGTATGTGTCACCACACGCCCATTTTATGTGGTGCTAGGAAATGAAACAAGTTCTTGAGATTGGTAGGCAAGAGCTTCAACCACTGAGCTATGCCCCTAGCCCTACCAGGCTAATTTGTGTGTGGTACTTAGAAATTAAATCTAGTCCCTGAGTAGGATATGGTGGCGCATGACTATAATCCTAGCACTCTGGAGTCTGAGGCAGGAGGACTGCCCTGAATTCAAGGCCAGTCTGGGCTCTATAGCGGACTGCAGAGCAAGACCCTGTCTCTAAATAAACAGCTCAAGCACTAAGTACCCGCTTAAGCGCTAAGTACCTGGGGTTCAATTCCCCAGCACCACATAAACTGGGGGTAATGGCACATGTCTGTAATCCCAGCATTTGGGAGGCTGAGGCAGGAGGACTGCTGTGAGTCCAAGGCTAGCCTGGGCCATACAGTGAGTTCAGGAGCAGCTTGGGCTGTAGAGTAAGACCCTATCCCCCCAAAAAACAAACAAACAAGAAAAAAACCAAAATAAAACAAACAAAAACCCAGGCTCTTCTTCCATACTAGGGAAGTGCTGTAACCACTGAGCTGGCCCCCAGCCCACATACCCTTTCTTAAAATATTTAAACTCATGTGGACATTGTAGAAAAGGAAAGGGTGAGGGGTATGAGAGTGGAAAAGAGGAAAGGGAGGTGATACGTAAATACAATATAATCCATATAACAAAAAAATTTAAACTCCAGGGCTTGAGAAATGACAGGTTAAAGTGTCTGCCTTACAAGCTGAAGGCCCTGAGTTCGATCGATTGCCCAGTACCACACAAAGCCAGGAGTGGTGGTGCATGCCTGTAACCCCAGCACTTGGGAAGCCCAGGCAGGACTGCTCTTAGTACAAGGTCAGCCTGGACTACATAGTGAGACCAGGATCAGCCTGGCCTACAGACTAAGATCTTACCTCAAAAAAGGCCCTTCTGGGTTCTATTTCCAATAGGGAAAATTTTTTTAAAAAAGCTTTTTCCTGAAAAAAGTGACACAGTTCTAGATTTTTCCCCCCTCTACTACTGGGGTTTGATCCCAAGGAGCAGTGAGCTAAACTTCTGGGTCTCCACCTCTTTTTACTGTTTTCTTCTTTTTTTGGAGACAGGGTCTCACTCTGTAGGCCAGGGTAGCCTTGGACTCAGGACAATTCACCTGCCTCAGCCTCCAGAGTGCTGGGATTACAGGTGTGCACCACCATACCCAGATTTATGTGGTGCTGGGGAAATCAACTCAGGGCCTAGTACTTGCAGGGCAAGTGCTTTAACCATTATGCCACTCCTCCAACTCGCCCAACCTCTTTTTAAAGGCAATTTCTTTGATTTGTTCACCTCAAAGTTGAAATTATCTTGCCTCAATCCTACTGACTAGTCACCTCGTGAGATAGTCTAGGTTTTTAAACTGAAAAAATGTCTAAAGAGAAAATTCTTAAATTTAACAGTCTTCATTCATGGTTTTTTTCACTTCCAGTTTGTATCGCCTTCTAGTTAAAGTCTAACTGACCAAGCATGGAAGAAAAGAAACATAGTTGCCAGGTTACAATGCTTAGGAAATCCACACCAAACCAAGGCCGCCATTATTTATTCTGTTCTAATCTAGAGAAAAAAAACATATGCCATACGCTCACTATGAGAATTCACTTTGAAGGTTAACACCAGATTTCATCTTTAGGGTTCAAACTTACAAAGCCAAGAGACAGTAACAGAAGATTTTACCTCATGTGAGTCTCAGTATGTTTCTAGAAAATTATACACAGAGCCACCAAATA
The DNA here is from genome assembly GCA_004027205.1 of Ctenodactylus gundi. Lineage (NCBI taxonomy): Eukaryota > Metazoa > Chordata > Mammalia > Rodentia > Ctenodactylidae > Ctenodactylus > Ctenodactylus gundi. Next base: position 255,224 of record PVKB01000799.1, read on the forward strand.
TGATTTCAAGTAAGTAAAAGCATTTCACTATTGCTAACTGCTCCTGTGGCCAGAATTAATTCTAAAAGATATGTAAAGTACACCCTCTATATTAGTATGATGTAAGGTCTTAAATGAAGGAGGGCTGTATTAAAACATCAGCCTTCTACAAAATGTACTTGACAACAAGAGCTGTGGATTTACTTTTGATACTGGCCCTGATATACACTGTCTATCCATCTCTCCCAGAGCTTTGTGCCTGCTAAAGCAAACACTACCACTGAGCTAGTCCGTATTTTTAACTTCAGGACATTAAGTCAATACACTGACCAAGGTGGGCCTGAATTTGCAATCTTCCCACTGCACCCTTCAAACGTGCTACCTAGTCCAGAGGTTTTATGGGGCAAACCGCTCAAGACCCTTCCCAGATAGGAGGAACTCTATCCTGTTTCAAAATAAGAGCTATTACTCGAGGACTAGAGGAATAGCTCAGTGGTGAAGCACTTAGGCAAGCTCAAGGTCTTGGGCTTGGCAAAAGCACCATATAAGCAGGACATGATGGCACACACTTGTAATCCCAGCACTCAAGAGGCTGAGGCAGAAGGACTGCCATGAATTTGAGGCCAGCCTGGGACACAGTGAGTTCAGGATCAGCCTGGACTAGAGGGAGAACTTATCTCAAAAAAAATGAGCTTTCATTTAAGCCACTACACAAAACTTTCATAATGCAACTAAGAACTAGAAAGTTGGGCATGGTGGTGCATGCCTGTAATTCTACCTGTAATTCCGTCACTCAGGAGGCTGAGGCAGGATTGCTATGAGTCCAAGGTTAACCTAGGATATGAGTTAAGCACCAGCCTGGAGTGACACAGTCTCAAAAAAAAAAAAAGAAAAAAGAAAAAGAAAAAAAAAAAGAAAATTAACTATTTAATAAATAGCCAGAGCTAGAGATTCAGGCCCATAATCAGAGCACTCTGCTTAAGTGCGAGAAACCAGACAGGAAGTTTTTTTTTTTTGAGACAAAGTCTTGCTCTGTAGTCCAGGATGGTCCTGAAGTCACTGCTCAACTAGCCTCCAACTCTAGGCAATCCTCTCGCCTCAACCTGAGCACTGAGATTACAGGCCCAACTATCATGTGGTAATAGTGGAATCAAACTCAGGGTCCCAGGCTTCCTAGACAAGTATCCTAATCACTGAATTAAGCTGCCAAAGTTTTTCTATTTCAAACCTTTTTTTCTTTGTAGGCAGTACTGGAGATTGAACCTAGGGCCTTTGCACTCAGCTACAATCTTAGTTCATTTTTCATTTTAAGACAATGTCTCTGGGCTGGAGAAATGGCTCAGCAGTTAAAGTGCTTGCCTAGCAAGCCCTAAGTACCTGAGTTTGATTCCCCAGCACCACATAAACTGAGCACAGTGGCGCATGCCTGTAACCCTAGCATTCGAGAAGCTAAGACAGGAAGATTGCTGTGAGTCTCTCCAGCCTGGGCTCCGTAAGTGAGTAGTGAATTCAGGACTAACCTGGGCTATAGAGCCAAACCCTCTCTCAAAAATTAAAAGACAATGTCTCACTAAGTTGCCAAATTTCTCCAGCTGAACTCAAACTTGTGATTCTCCTGTTTCAACTTTCCGGAATGCTGAGATCACAAGCTCAAAATCTCAGCATTTTGCCATATCCTTTTGCAAAATCAAATTTGCAATCTGTCTCAGCTGCTCAGCAGAGTGCTAGAATTGTTTTAGTTTCTTTCAGATAAGGTCTTGGTTGGCCTTAAACATGCTATGTAGCCCTGTCTGGGTTGTTGGGTTTTTTTTTTTTTCCAGAAATGGTTTCTTAGCCCTGAACTCATTATTTATCTCAGACTGGCCTTGTACACAAGGCAAAGGCGAACACAATCCCAGCAGCTGGGAAGGGAGGGAGGTAGAGGCAGGAAGATAAGTGAGTGTGCAGCCAGCCTGGGGCTACACAGTGAGTTCAGGATCAGGCTGGACGACAGAGGGAGACTCTATCTCAAAATAAGTGGATGGATAGATAGTAAGGGGCCGAGGCATAGCCCAGGGATTAAAGCATTTGCTTAGCAAACACAACGCCTTGGGTTCAACTTCCCAGCACTCTGAGCAGCTGAAACTGGGCATAGTGGCATATACCTGTAGCCCCTGCACTCAGGGAGCTGAGGCAGGATTACCTGAGTTTAAAGGCAACCTTGGCTACACTGTAAATTGTGGACCATCCTCAACTACTACTAGATTAAGACCCTGTCTGGAAAAAGAAACAAAAATTAAAAAGGCCAGGCCAACAGCAAAGGCTGTGTAATCTCTGGGAGAGGCTGAGTCAGGAAGATTCCAAGTTCAAGCCCAGCCCGAGCAATGTAGTGAGATCCTGTCACAAACAATAAAAAGGGACTGGGGATGAAGTTTAGTATGAAGAGCCTGGGCTCAATCCTCAGCACAAAAGAAAAATAAATAAATAATACAAATGAAAATGGGATGGGAACGTAGCCCAGTGTAAAGGCCCCAGCTCGATTCCCAGTATTATAAAATACAAACAATTGAGGAGTGAAGCACAGGTACAGTGATTAGGGCTGGAAGAATGGCTCAGAGGTTAAAGTGCTTGAGCTAAGCCAAGCACTAAGTACTTGAGTTCAATAATCCAGCAGCACATAAACTGGGTGTGGTGGCGCACACCTGTAATCTCAGCACTTGGGAGGCTGAGGCAGGATTGCCTTTAGTTCAAGGCCAGCCTGGGCTCCACAGTGAGTTTAGGACCAGCCTAGGCTACAGAAAGAGACCCTATCTTAAAAAAAAAAAAAAAACTAACGAATTTGTGGTACTGGAAGAATGGTACAGCATTTAAAGTGCTTGCCTAGCAAGCACAAGGCCCTAAATTTGATTCCCCAGTACCACATAAACTGCATGTGGTGGCACACACCTCTAATCCCAACACTTAAGAGGCTGAGGCACAAGGATTGAGCTGTGAGTGCAAGGCCAGCCTGGGTCACACAGCGAGTTCAGGACAAGCCTAAACTACAGAGTAAGATTCTGTCTCAAAAAAAAAAAAAAAAAAAAATCTGGGACTCATGGGGTTGGAAAAACAGAATAGCACAGCAACTAGAGCACCAGCCTAGCGAGTACAGGCCCTGATTCCCCAGCACCACATAAACCAGGAGTGGGGATGGGGGATGGAGGACTAGCTTAGTTGTTAAAGGAATGGCCTAGCAAGCTCCGGGCCTCCTGGGTATGGTGGCGCACCCCTGTAATCCTAGCACACTAGAAACTGAGGCAAGAGGACCATTAGTTTGATGTCAGCCTGTGTGGGCGCTATGCTGAGTTCAGGACCAGCCTGGAATAGTGAGACCTAACTCAGATAAATAATCAAGCAAATAAATAAATAAATCAGTGTGGTGGAGGTGGATGGCCTGCACACCAGCACAAGGGAAGCTAAGGAAGACTGTTCAGAAGCCAGCCTGGTCTGCATAGTGAATTCGGAAACAGGCTGTAAGGGAAGATTATCTTTAAAAAAAAAAAGTCTAGCATGCCCCAGGTCCTGAATTCATTCCCTAGCACTTCATAAAAATTAGCGGGGGGTGGGGGAATAGCTCAGCAGTTACAGCGTTCATCTAGCAAGCTCAAGGCCCTGGGTTCAATTCACCAGCAGGACCTAAGCGGGGCGTGGTGGCGCACACTATTACCCCAGCACTAGGGAGACTGAGGCAGGACTGCCATGAATTTGAGATCAGGATGGACTATATAATAAGTTCAGGACTAGCCTGGTCTACATAATGAGACTGTCTCAAAAACAAAACAAAATAAGATTAAAAAGAATTAGTCCAGCATGTGGCCCAAGCCTGAGACCCCAGCACTTCAGAGGCTGAGGCAGGAGGACTGTTCTCAGCTCCATGCTGTCCTGGACTTCACTGTGAGCTTTGGACCACATTAGACTACAGTGAGACCTTCTGTTAAAATCAATCTTACAGGACTGGAGGAATGGCTCAGCAGTTAAAGAGCTTGCCTAGTAAGAAGTAAGTCAAGTACTAAGTACCTGAGTTCAGTTCCCCAGCAACACATAAGCCACGTGGGGGCGCAGGCCTGTAGCCTGTAATCCCAGCACTTGGTAGGCTGAGATGGGAGGACTGCCTTGAGTGCAAGCCCAGCCTGGGCTCCATAGTAAGTTCAGGACCAGTGTGGGTCACGAGTGAGACCGTGTCTCAAAAACAAATAAAAAATAAATGAAATCGGTCTTATATACTTAAAAAAAAAAGGCCGGGGGGCATAACTCAGTCACTAAAGTGCTTGCCTAGCGTGAGCAAGGCCATGGGCTCAATTTCCCAGCATCTCATCAAGATTAGCTGGGAGTGGTGGCACATGCCACCCGTAACTGCGGCAGAAAAGATTCTTTTCAGTCCACCTGGGCCGAACAGAGAGCTCAGAACCAACCTAAACTACAAAGCAAGATCCCTCTCAAAAGAAAAATGAACATGAAACCACTCTCATTACCTGGGCCCAGAGGAGGTCTGTAAACTCAAGTACCCAGGGAGCCTGAGGCAGGAGGATCAGAAGCCTGAGCTCTGCCTGAGCAATTAGCAAGACCTCAAAAATCAAAAACAAAAATGCGCTGAGGATGTGGCTCAGTGCGAAGGCCCTGTGCTCGATCTCCAATACCAAAAACACAAAAAAAATTTAAGATCTTAAAACAATAAATTACATTACCTGTTATTCTCACAGTGAGAAAATAACAAAACTTCACTGTTTAACGTGCAACAAAATGTCCACAAGTTATCTTTCAACTCAAAACTACCGGCTTAAGGCTAACACTATTACTCATGAAAGTGGAGTTAGGCTGCTGCCTAGAAGGTTCACGGGAAAGAAGAAATCACGATGTGTACCAAAGGGCAGCAAGTTGTGGTGACGGCATGGCCTCCATCTAGGTGCCTAGCAGGACCTGCTGCTCACGGCGGAGGGCCGCGTGGTCCCCTATGTCGGACACCATCAGCTTCTGGTCGCAACCACCACAGGTGGAGCTGGCGCCCAGGGGCTTCCTGGTCATGGCGTGACCGAGTGGCAAGACCAGACTACGGAAGAAGCCAAGCGCCATCCACAAGCGTCCACGCCTCCAAGGCGCCCGCATGGCAGAGCTCTGACCCGCCGCAAGGCCTAAGGCTAACTTGCGGAGCCGGGTCTGATCGAGACAAGCAGAGCGGGAAAGTGGGATTTCTGGTACCGGAAAGATGAGGTCCGGTTCAGAGGTGGGGAAAGCAGACATCGGGTGGGACATGTCCTCCCGCCGGTCAACTGTAACAGGAACAAGGCCCCCGGACCTCCCAACCGCAAGGCAGGGACAGATGGCAGCAGTGAGGAAAGCCGAAGTGGCCCCACATGGGAGAAAGGTAGAGCGCCGCTTCCCGGCAGTCCGGGACCCCCCCACCCAGCGCGCGGCCTGGGCCTCACTCCGGGCGACCTTCCCTCGGCGGGATGTCGCACTCACATTGTGAACGGGGCAGGGGACGGGCGAACGGGTGGGCGGGACCCTGGCAGCGGCTGCTGGGGAGTCGACTCCTCTCCGGTGGCGACTCCGGCGTTTTCTCCCCGGTCGCGGCCTCTTCTCGCTCCGTTCAGGCGACGGCGGCGGCGAGCTCGATCTGGATCCCCAGAATGCACTGCGCGAAAAGAGCGACTCCTCCGTCGGGTAGAGGAGGAAAGTGTAGGAAAAGGGGCGCGAGGACGGAGAATGAGCGTGCGTGCGTGCAAGCGAGGGGTGGTGAGGCCGGGCGGCGGCTGGTGACGCAGCAAAATGCCCGGGCCCGGCCGCTGCGCGTGCGCAGTCTTTGTTTTCAGGCTCCTGCGCGGCTTTCTAGAGATCTCTACGGAAAGGGCGGAGCCTCCCAGGTCCTTCGCGAGGCTTCCCGGCGCTGGCCCCGCCCTTCGCCCGCTCGCCCCCACTCCCGCGCCCTGACGCGCTCCCGCCTCTCCCTCGGCGCTCCCGCCTCTGCTCTCGCGCTCCCCGCTCCCCGTCCGCGTTAGAAAAACGGTTACCCTAACTGCCGGCCTCCGGCCTCCGCATCCCTGGCGCTTCCCCAGAAACGTTTGCGTTAGCTGTAGGAGGAAGGGGGAGGAATGTGGGGTCCGGAACCTTCTTAAGTCGACTGCAGTATTGGTTACTCCGACCACCGAAGAAACAGTCCATCGTAAATAGCAAAGTGATTTGAAAAGTATGCCCTGCTGAAGTTTTTGGAAAGGGTTAACTTCAGAATCAAGGATCGCAGGTTGTGTTTCCTAAGGTGGAGACACTGCCCAGGGCAGCAAAAATGCGCGGTCTCCCCGCGGGGGAACTTTTGCTTCTGGGGCTCGTCAGCCTTTGCTTCCTGCTTTGAGACTAGGGCTGTGGATGAGATCGGTAGGATATTCCTGGTGATACTGGGTGTGTCCAGCACAGCGGTTAAGGCAAGGGGTCCAGCTATTTTAAATCATCTCTTGGACTCTGACTTTATGCAGTTCAGCTAGTTAAGGTCCATTAGGGGATGCTAGTTAAGAGAATCCACATGGTAATGGGTTACCAAAGACCAACTGACAATGGAAGAAAGGAAAGAAACGCCAGTGCACGACAGCTTGCAACACTCGGGCTGGAGGTGTAGCCCAGTGGTTAGAAGCTGAAGGCCCAGAGTTGGATTCCCCAGCACCACAGAAACTGGGCGTGGTGGAGCACCTATAATCTCAGCACTTGAGAGGCTGAGTCAGGAGGATTGCCATGAGTTTGAGGCCAGAGTGGCAGTGTTATCTCCACAGTGAGTAGAGGACGGGCCTAGACGTCAGAGCAAGACTCTCTCTCAAAAGTACTACAATATTTGAAAAGGGGGGGGGCACTCATATTAAGCTATATAGTATTTAGTGTGTATGTTGTGCAAAGCAGGTATTAGGGCCTGTGGAACTTGGACCTTAAGCACAAGTTACACTTAAAATAGCCATCTACTGTCTCAAAAAAAAAAAGTCTGAGTAGGTAGGTAAGTGGTAGAGCGTCCCTGGTTCCATTGCTAGTTCTCCAACCCTCCTCAAAAAGAAATAGTAGCACACACACACCTGTAATCCCAGCTCACTGGGAGACTAAGGTGAAAAAATACCAAGTTGGAGCCAAACTTCACAATTTCATGAGACTATCTCAAAAAAAAAGGAAGAAAAAGTTTGAGAATGTAACTCACTACAAAGATCCTGAGTTCAATCCCAAGATGTAAGGGGGAAAAAAAAGGTAGATCTAAATAAAAGAGTGGAGGAACTAGCAGTTTTTTGTTGTTGTTGTTGTGATAGGGATGGAATGCAAAGTCTTTGCACTGTGCTACCTCCCTAGCCCATTTTTTTGGGTTTGATTTTGAGACAGGCTCACTAAATTGCTAAGTTGCCAAGATGAGTTGCAAGTTGGTATCTTCTTGTCTCAGATTCTCCCAGTGTTGGAATTTTGGCAGTCTATTTCTTAATAATGTTTTGAGGGTACTGGGAATTGAATTCACACTGAGCCACATCCTCAGCCCATTTTTTATGTTTGATTTTGAGACAGGGTCTTACTCATTGCTAACTGCCCAGACTAGGGTCAAATTTAGAATCCTCTTGCCTCGGCCTCACAGACTAGGGGGATAATAGGCCTATCTCACCAGGCCCAGCTTCAGTGTAAGTCTGTTCAGGTTACTTCTCTGACAATAGGAAGCTACTCAAGTTAGTTTTATTTAAATACAGGGCTTTCTTTCTTTTTCTTTTTCTTTTTCTTTCTTTTTTTTTTTTTGAGACAAGGTATTGCTCTGTAGCCCAGGCTGGTGCAGTCCTCCTGCCTCAATCTTCCAAATGTTGGGATTAGTCTTGTGCTACTACACTTGGTTTATGTGATGCTGGGGAATCGCTCCCAGTGATTTGTGCTTGCTAGGCAAGTGCTTTAAGCACTCAGTTAAACGTTCAGCCCTGAATCCAGGACTTTCACTTGAACCTAGGGCCTTCACACTAAGCTCTATCAAGAGACTTCCACTGGGTGGGGCCTTTGATCTGAGCTACTTCCCAGCACCTTTTCTTGTTCATTTGAGACACTGTTGCTAAATTGCTAAATTCTCTAGTCTGGGCTTGAATTTGCAACTTTCTTGCTTCAGACTCTCAAAGTACTGGGATTACAGGAGTGGGCCACGGGGTCTGATGCCCATCTTTTGTTTTTTTGGGGGGTGGGGTGAGTGGAAACAGGGTCTTGTTGTGTAGCCCAGGCTGGTCCTGAACTCACTGTGGAGCCCAGGCTGGCCTTGGACTCAGGGCAATCCTCCTGCCTCAGCCTCCCAAGTGCTGGGCACCATGCCCAGTTTATGTGGTGCTGGAGAATCGAACTTAGGTACTTAGCGCTTGACTGCTTTAACAGCTGAGCCATTCCTCCAGCCCCTGATTTTTTCTTTCTTTTTGTTTTGAGACACAGTCTCACTCTGCAGTCCAGTTTGGTCCTGAATTTACTGAGTTGTCCAGATTGGCCTTGAACTCACAGCAACCCTCCTGGTTCAGTCTCCTGAGTGCTGAGATTACAGGCACAGACCACCACACCCAGTTTATATGGTGCTAGGGAACTGAACTGGGTGGGGCCTCAAGCTTACTAAGCAAGGGCTCTAACCACTGCACTATTCCTCCAGCTGTTTTTGTTTTAAGATGGGACCTCACTAACTAGTTAAATTGCCCAAATGGGTCAGACCTTGTGATCCTCCTGCCACAGTATCTCAGGGTGCTGAGATTATAGGCCTACATGACCATCCCTCCTAAAAATGTATTTTTCTTGCTTAGAAATTACTGCTAGGGGCTGGAGGAATAGCCAGGGGTTAGAGGATTTTTGTTTGTTTTGTTTTTGAAACAGGGTCTCAAGACTGGAGGAATAGCACAGCAGTTACAGTGATTGCCTAGCAAGCACAGGGCCCTGAGTTGGATTCCCAACACCACATAAAGCTGGGCATAGTAGTGCACACCTGTAATCCCAGCACTTGGGATTACAGGAAGATTGCACTTGCTGTGGCAGGAAGATTGCCATGAGTCCAAGGCTAGGCCGGACTACATAGTAAGTTCAAGACCAGCCTGGGTTACACAGTGAGACCCTGTCTCAAAAAAAAAAAAAAAAAAAAAAAAAAAAAAAAAAAAAAAAAAAAAAAAAAAAAAAAGGATCTCATTCTATAGCTCAGGTTAGTCCTGAACTTACTATGTAGTCCAGGCTAGCCTTGGAATCGTGGCAATCCTTCTGCCTCAGCCTCCAGAGTGCTGGGATTACTGCCTGGCTTTATGTGGTGCTATGGAATCAAAGTCAGTGCCTTACACTTGCTAGCCAAGTGCTTTAACCGCTGTGCCCTTCCTCTAGCCCCTAGAGCATTTGTCTAACAAGCACAAGATCCTGAATTTTATTCTCCATTATCACATAAACCAGGTATGGTGGAACAAGCCTTTAGTACCAGAACTTGGTAGGCTGGAGCAGAGAAGGATTGCTGTGAGTTTGAGGCCAACCTGGGCTATGTAGTGAGTTTGGGATCAGCCTGGACTGCAGAGTGAGACCCTGTTTAAAAAAAAAAAAAAAACTTTAAAAAATACTTTGGGCTGATGGAATGGCACAGTAGTTAAAGAACTTGCCTTGCAAGCACAAGGCCCTGGGTTCAATTCCCAAGCATGACATACACTGGGTGTGGTGGTGCACACCTGTAATCCCAGCACTGGAGAGGCTGAAGCAGATAGATTGCAGTGAGTTCAAGGCCAGCCTGGGCTACATAGTGAGTTCAGGACCAGCCTGGGCAACAGAGCAAGACACTCAAAAAAAAAAAAAAAAAAAAAACCTGCTTCTGGGAGGATAAGGCAGGAGGAGATGGGTAGTCTAAGTCTAGGGACTGGAGGAATAACACAGTAGAGTACTTGCCTACAAGTGCAAAGCCCTGCGTTTTATTCCCCAGTGCCATATAAACTTGGCATGGTGGCACATATCTGTAATCCCAGCACTTGTAAGGTTGAGGCAGGAGGATGCCATGAATTCTAGACCAGCCTGGGTTCCATAGTGAGTTAAGGACAAGCCTGGGCTATTACAGAGTAAGACACTGTCTCAAAAGAAGAAAATGGGCTGGAGGGATGCCTAAGTACCCAAGTTTGAGTTCAGTTTACTGGTATCACAGTGGTGGCGCACACCTGTAATCCCAGCACTGGGAGGCTGAGACAGGAGGACTGTGGATTGCAGTGAGTCCAAGGAGAAGAAGGAGGAGGAGGAGGAGGAGGAGGACGACAAAACTCTACTGGGGATATGGATCAGTGTTAAAGCCCTCACCTCAATCCCCAATATCACTAGGAGAGAGAAAAAAAAAAAAAAAAGGACTCCATGGCACAACTCTTCAGTCTTAGCTAACAAGGAGGTTTAGGTAGAAGGATTAACAAGCTTGAGACCAACCTGGACAATTTAGAGATACCCTTTCTCAAAATAAAATTTTATAACCTGGTATGCAGCACAGGGCTGTAATCCTAACCCTTGGGAGGTTGAGGAAGATCGCTGTGTCAGCCTGGGCTACATAGTAAGTTTAAGACCAGCCTGGACTACAGAATGAGACTGTCTTTAAAAAACAAAACAAAACAAAACAAAAATGATAGGACTGGGCTGGGGCTGAAGGAATAGCTCAGAGGTTAAAGAATGCAAGCATTAAGTACCTGTGTTGATTCCCCAGCACCACATATGCTGAGTGTGATGGCACAAACCTATAATCCCAGCAATTAGGACGCTGAGGCAGGAGGATTGCCATGAGTTCAAGACCAGCTTGGGCTACATAGTTCAAAATTAGTCTGGACTACGGAGTGAGACCCTGTCTCAAAAAAAAAAAAAAAAAAAAAGTCAGAAGCAGAAGGTGAAACATCGAATGGTCTCTCTGATATGAGAGTCCCAGATCACAACTCCTATGGAACTCAAGACGAAAAACAAAGTGAAAGGGGGGTGGAGGAGGGAGTGAGGGGTAGATAAGGGGAGGGACAAAAGGAGAGTGGGAAAGCCCTTGTCACCCTGACAAGATACGTATGTACACAAAATGCTCAATTCCATTGTGAACCTTAAAGTTTGCACTTATACGTATCAATAAAATGGAAAAACGTTGGAAGGAATAAAAGGAAAAAATAGGAGGCCCTGGGCTTGATCTCCCAATATCACACAATGTGTGGTGTGTGTGTGTGTGTGTGTGTGTGTGTGTGTATGTGTGTGTATGATAAGCAAGTACCCAATAAGCACAAGAAAAGCTGCTTCACTTCAATCTTTGGAACCTTTAATTAAATCCCTAAAAAAAGAATTCTAAAGTCAGGCGTGGTGGCACACATATCGTTAATCCCAGCACTTGGGAGACTGAGGCAGGAAGATTGCCTTAAGTCCAAGGCCAGCCTATGCTCCACAGTGAGTTTAGGACCAGCCTGGGCTACAGAGCGAGACCCTGTCTCAAAAAAAAAAAAATGCTGACATATCTCTACTGATATAAATCTCTTATTGAAAAGGGCTGGAATGATGGCAGAAAAGAATTACAGAAGTGCTAGGCTCAGCTCAGTGCTGCAGGTCCTCAATTTCAGCACTGTAAGAGGATGAGAGAGGAGGAACTCAAGTTTGAGCCTAGTCTGGGCAATTTAGTGACTCAGTGAGACTGCACCTCATAATAAAAAAATGGGTAGGGGGATGTAGTTCAGTGCAAAGACCCTAGGCTTAATCCTCAGTACCAGAAAAAAAATTCATCAAAGTGGTAGGGGCTAGAGGAATAGCTCAGCAGTTGAACAGTTGCCTAGTAAGCTCAATGCCCTGTGTTTGATTCCCCAGCACCACAAAATAAAGTACCTTAGGAGCTGTCTACTTCCCAGGCCTTTGTTGCCAGGTTCTGGGCCCTGGCTTCTGGGTTCTGGGCTGTGGGCCTTAAGCACTGACTGAGTGGGCTGGTAACTATTGTGCTGGCATTATGCTGGTGCCAAGACTAGTTGCTTCTGATGTTGACACTGAGCCACGGGATAATACTGGCTCCTCTACCTTCAGTTTCTCCCTGCTAAGACCTATTTCTGGATAAAAAGACTTCAGAACTTTTCTCTGGTTTTATTCATGTTCTGAAGGAGGTGTGAAAGGAACCATGGGTTCTGCACTCTTGGTGGATGCCCTGTGGACGAGTCAGACTGTCCCAAGTGTATGACCTTCGAGCATGCACTGTGGACACAAACACTTTTTGTCACAGCTCTCTCTCTAGACTCTGGGAAGTCCCATTAAAATTCCCAAGCTGGGATGGAAGAATAGCTAAGTGGTTAAGTGCTTGCCTGCAAACTTAAGGCCCTGGGTTCGATTTTCCAGCACCACATTAACCAGGGGGTTGCCATGAGTCCAAGGCTAGCCTGGGCTATGAAGTGATTTCAAATCTAGCCTAGACTACAAAGTGAGACCTTGTCTCAAAAATAAATAAAATTCCTGAACTGGGATTACACCTGTACATTTTGCCATGCTCTTCTCAAGCCAAGAAACCTATGGGCTAAGTGGCAGCTGGCCAATGTTGTAGAAAAAGACCATCTACTAGCACTGTGTCCAGGGATGGAATTTATGGGTGATGTGTCTGAGCTCCATGGGGGGAACAATTGAAGATATTCTTCAGCAAGGATGACCTGAGGACATATGAGGCCTGCAGCCCGTCCCCAGTGCATGAGTCCAACAGTAACATGCCTGTGGAGGATGCCATTTGGGAGCATAAGTGGAAAATCTATCTGGCTCAGGAACATTTGAAGAAAGTACAAGAAAAGGCCTGGAACAGGGAAGTTAGTGAGAGGAGCAAACTGCTAGCTGGAAGCTACAGGTAGAAACCCAAAAGCAGAGTATCATACGGGACTTTGAGAAGTATTAGTGATTACTAAAGAAATAATATCCACTAAGTCAGCACCTGGAGGCAGAGATAGCCACAGCCCTGGCCAACCTGGAACATGAGTTGAGACATGAGGAACTTGTCCAACAAAGCCAGGTTCTGTGGAGGATGACTGCAGAGCTCAAAGAGAGATCTCAGAGGCTTATCTGCTGGGTGATGTAGGGTATTCAAGAAGTCTTAACAGGAGCAAGTCCTAAACCTGGTGTGGTGGCACACATCTGTAATCCCAACACTCTGGGAGACTGAGGCAAGAGGATTGCCATGAGTTTGAGCCTAGCCTGCGCTCCAGAGTGAGACTGTGTCTCAAACAAATCAAAACAAAATAAACCTTTAAAAAAAAAACAACAAAAAGAAAACCAGGAGCAAGTCTTGCAGCCTGCAGCAGCGAGAAGCAGTCTTCCTGGGCTAAAGACAGATTGCCGTGTGCAGGGGCTAAGAGATCCTGAAGACATATGCAGCTGATATGCTGGATCCAGACACTGATGATTCCTACCTCATCTGAGGACAAAAAGTGTGTACACTATGGAGACACTCCTCAGCACCTGCCTGACAATCCTGGGTGATTTTACCACTGTAATATTGACTTGGGAAGCCAGTGTATTTCCTCAGTCCAGGGCTCCTGGGAGGAGGAGGTGGGAGACAGATCTGAATGGGGCCAGAGGGTGTAAAAAGAAAATGTACACTGGAAGGAGGTGGTCTGTTTATCCTTTGATTATGGATTCTAGGTGATAAGGCTGAGGAAGGGAACTGAGTAATAGGCAGGCACTGATGAATGTTCTTCTGTCCTTGCCCATCCCCCCATACTAGGTAGGAGTCCTCCTAGATTAGAGGCCCATGATATCTCCTTCTACAGTGTGACTGACAATGGTTCCCACTTTTTCCCCACTGTCTCTTCCCTAGGTGCCTCTAGTCCTGTTTCCATCCTTGCCATAGCATTGCTACTAACACTGCTCCTCTGACCATCTGCTCCCTAGGCAGTAAGGGCTAGGAGAGTGACCATCCGAAAGAGTTCCCTTGGAGTTTCATCTGTCCCACAGTGGGGTTGGAGGAGCCCACCACTGACAAGTGAACCCTTGAAACAGACCTAGATCTCAGAGACAACTGCCTGATCCTGTGGTCTCTCAATGAGCATTGTACCCCATCAGGAAAAAGTGGCAGGCCCAACAGCAAGGCTCAGAGCAGTGCTGAGATAACTTGGTATAAAGTTCAGGCCTTTGTTCATTCTGTTGTTCACAACCTTCTTCCCTTGTTCCTATTTGGCGCCATAATTAAGTCAGTGAGGATGATGAAGTGATATAATCTTCAGGAAAGGTTTAAAAAGGGCTTCCCAGTGAACCAAAGGAGTAATGACCATATCCAGAGCTGGACTTCATGCTGAGGCCAATCAGAGGATGCTTTACCTAAAATTCACTAGTAGCAAGCGAGCTGTGGCTGGCCACATCTTGTCCTCTAGAGTCACTCTATGCAGCACGGTATGCAAGACCTGCCCAGATCACCTCCTGGCTGTCCTCTCTATGAACTGGGCAGATTGCTGTCTTCCACACTAAGAAGACCTATATTCTAGCCCTGCTCACTTCCCTAAGTGGCAGAATGGTGTCTTACTTTTTAATTGCTGTGACTAAATATACAACATCCACAATTTAAAGGAGGAATGATTTATTGTAGCTCACAGTTTCAGATGATCACAGTCTACTCATGGGAAGCCAGCAACAGACAAAGCACATGGTGGAGGTGAAGGTGGAGGCAGCTCCTCATAGCATTGCAAATAGGAAGCCAAGTCCTAGAGGAAGGGACGAAGTTGCACTCATCCTTCCAGGTCCTGTCTAGTGATCCCCGCTTCTGGGTCCAGCTTCAGTGTATTGCCCTTTCCAGTTTTAATCCCCTAATCCACCACACACCTGTGAACTAATCCACAGACCTGTGATCTTTAATCTGTCATGTGCATTTCACCACACCCCTATAGTCTACCACATGCCCATAACCCACCCCTTCAGAGCAGGCCCCACCTCCTAACCACACACATGGTTCCACAGACAATGTGTAACATCCAAGTACAAGAGACTTTTGGGGACACTCCAGATCCAAACTGTAATAAATGGAAAAACTCGTGAGCCTGAGTTTTTATTCCCACTTTATGGATGAGAAAACTGAAATGGCTTTAATGAAAATTACTTCTTCCAAAGCTATGGGAGATAAGAAAACTGGAAAAATTGTAAAAAGATTTTTACATTTAAATGAAAAAAGATTAATAGACTTGCTTCTTAGGTCACACAATGTCTGCATGTCATTCATTGCATTTGAGTCTGAAATCTCTCATATTTGAGAGGTAATATCTTTGTTGGAAAAAATGCATGTATTTCGTCTTAAAGTAACACATTCTCCTACCGCATAGCATTGTGGTAAAGATCCCTGATACATCCTGAAATTCTGTTTCTCAGGGATAGAAGAGGGTCCAAGGCCGCCTTGGGCTACAAAGTGAGTTCAGGACCAGTCTGGGATACAGAATGAGCAAGTTGCTGTCTTAAAGAAAAAAAAAAAAAGGTGCTACGTCATGGCACACTGAGCCACAGTAATATGTTGTCTGCAACTGATTATATGTGTTTGTTTCTGGATTATAATGGAGAATGTAAATTCGGGATAGAAACCAAAAGTAACAAAAACAAAAATGCCGAACAGGAAAGATACAGAGGAATTCTGTCAATCTGTTGCAATTTGTTGTTGACGTCAGGGTCAGAAGGAGGGAGAGGGTTGCAGCTTGAACTGAGTAAAGGAGGGAAGAAGAAACATTATTGCAACCTGTTCCTGAAAAAGCTTTGGCCTTGCCTTAAATCTGAAGACTTTGGCAGCAGCTTCTGGCTTACTTCCCAGATCTCCACCGGGAATCCATCAGTCTCTGGTCTTTGCCTTGCTTTTTGGACAAAGATCTTGGCTAGGCTTGGCACTGGCTGTCCTGCAGTCTCAGACTCTTTGTCCTTCTAGCACGAGCCTGAGCAGATATTGGATCTTCTAGCTCTCACCTGTGTGTGCAGCCAATTGGGACTATCTCTTCCAAATAAATTCTCCAAATAAATTCCATGTTTGTCTGTAAATTCGATCAACTGACTCTCTTAGAACCCTAACTGGGCTGGAAGAGTGGCCTAGCAATTAAAACCTTTGCCTTGCAAGCTCAAATCTTTGAGTTCGATTACTCAGCACCACCCAAAGCTGGGTGTAGTGGCGCATGTCTATAATCCCAGCACCGGGAAGGCTGGTACCGAACAATTGCTGTGAGACCAACGCCAACCTGGGCTCCACAATGAGTTCAGGACCAGCCTGGGCTACAGAGGGAGATCCTGTCTCACAAAACAAACAAACAGAGTCTAGTACCAGAAGTATGGTCATAACTGTAACTTTACCTGACCATGTGGCTTGGAAGCCTTTGGAACTGGTTTGCAGGAGTTTGGAAAGATTTGAGGATGCCAGCTGGAGAAGCCTTAGGATACTCTCAGCCAAGTTTAATGGGAGATTCTGGTCAGAGCTCAGAAGGCCATAATACTGGGCTGGAAGAATAGCTCAAGGATTAAAGCACCTGCCTAGCAAGCTCAAGGCCCTGAATTTGATTCCCCACCATCACATAAGCTAGGCATGATGACACACACCTAAAATTCCAGCACCCAGCAATTGGGAGGCTGAGGCAGGAAGATTGCTCTGTGTTCATGGCCAGACTGGCTTACATACTGAGCTCAGGGCATGTCTGGACTACAGAGGAGACCCTGTTTCAAAAATAAATAAATAAATAAATAAATAGACCAGAACACTGATAGAATTGTGGATTGGAAAGGCTAGACTCAAAGTTTCAGGTGGGAAGAAGTGTATTGGCAAGTGGTCTAAAAACCATGTGCGCTATGCTCTGGTAGAAAGTTTGCTAGCATTTGCCCTTGTCCAGAGACTTGGCCCTGTGATACCATGCTGTGAGGATCTCTGTCTCTGGAGCACCAGCTCCAGCTCTGACTCCAGCTCTGGCCCCATCATGTGACTCCACCGTTTCCAGCACCCTACCCATAAATGGACTGAGACCTTCTGAAACTTTGAGCTAAAATAAATCCTTCCTTAAATTGTGGATTCCAGGTATTCTGTCCCAGCAACAAAAAAGTAACTAAGACAGATACTTATCCATCAACTAGTCAAATTAAAATTTGGATTTTTAATTTTTGAGACAGGGTCACACTCTGCAGCCCAGGCTGGTCCTTTACTCACTATGGAGCCCAGGCTGGCCTTGGACTCACAGCAGTCCTCCTGCCTCAGCCTCCTGAGTGCTGGGATTATGTGCGCCAGCATGGTCAGCTTTATGTGGTGCTAGGGAATCAACTCAGGGACTTGAACTTGAGAGGCAAGCACTTTACGCTAACTGTTGCTGTGCCATTCCTCTAGCCCCAAATATGGATCTTTTGATGTCATCAAATGATTTTTTTGGAGATATAACAATCCCAAGTAAATAACCTAATAATGCACCTTAAGATCCTAGAGAAGGGGCTTGTGGAATAGGTCAGGGCCAGCCTAGAATACAGAATTAGATCTTGCTTTTAGATAAATAAATGGAAGACCCTAGAAGAAATTGATAAATTCCTGGACTCATGTGAGATAGCAAAATTGAACAAAGATATAAATGTCCTGAATAGACCAATAACGACAGTCACCTGGTATTGTTGGCAGGTTGGTTGTGTCTGCTGGGCTCGTGTCTTGTGAAGACAAAGAATGAAATCACAATTGAGGGCGGCAAAGTAGCGGAACAGTACTTTATTCAGGAAAGTTTAGGACAGGGGAATAAAAGCTTCTATTAGTAAGAGCAGGGGCTGGAGGAAAACCACCATGGTTAGAGTGCTTGCCTAGCAAGTGCAAGACCGAGTTTGAACTCACTGTGTAGCCTAGGCTGGCTCTGAACTCATGGTAGTCCTGCTTCAGCCTTCCCGGTGCTGGGATTAGAAATGCTGGGATTATAGGCATGTACCAGTGCTGGGGAATCAAACCCAGGGCCTTGTTATATGCTAGGTAAGCACTCGATCTGCTAAGCAACACCCCCAGTTTGGGACAAGTTCTTTCTGACTGCACAGACTTGCCTTGAACTTGTGATTTTCTTTTTTTCATTTATTATTATTTTTTAAGACAGTGTCTCCCTCTGTAGCCTGGGTAGCCCAGGCTGGTCTTGAACTCACTGGTGAGTCCAGGCTGGCCTTGGACTCAGAACAATCCACCTGCCTCAGCCTCCCAAGTGGTGGGATTACAGGAATGAGTCACCACACCCAGCTGTATGTACTGCTGGGGAATTGAACTCAGGGCCTTGTGCAAGCCCTTTAATCACTGTACCATTCCTCCACCTATTAACTTGTGATTTTTCAACTGGGCCTGGTGGCACAGGCTTGTAATCCTAGCACTCTGGGAGGTGCTGGAGAACTCAGGACCTTGCACTTCCTAGGCATGTGCTTTAACTGCACAACTGTGCCCGGAGTCAAAGACTGTTTGGAAAACTTGTATCTCAGTAAACTGGCATGATGGTACAACCTTGTAATTCCAGCCCTCAGGAGTCTTGAGGCAGGACTGCCATCTATTTGAGGCAGTCTGGGCTACACAGTGTTCACAGTAAGATTGCCTCAAAGAACAAATATGAGGTGGATATGTACCCTAGTGTAAAAGCTCTAGGTTCCATTTGTTTTTCTTTTTTTGAAGGGGAGGTGGTGGGAGGAGGGAGGTGGGGGACAGGGTCTCTCTTCGTAGTCCAAGCTGTTCCTGAATGCATGGTAGCCCGCCTTGAACATGCAGCAATCCTTTGGCCTCTGCCTCCTGAGTCCTCCTAAGTGCTGGGATGAGCCACACTAGCCTAATGTTTATGTGGTGCTGGGTGCTAGACAAGTGCTTTAGCCATTGAGCTACACCCCCAGCTCCCTGGGTTCAATTTTTTTTTTTTTTTTTTTTTGAGACAGGGTCTTGCTCTGTAGCCCAGGTTGGCCTAGAATTCCTCTGGCCTCAGCCTTTTAAGTGCTGGGATTACAGGTGTGCACCACCATACCTGGTTTATGTGGGAGTGGGGAATCAAAAACTCAGGGCCTCGTGCTTGTTAGGTAAGTGCTTTAACCTCTGTACTACTATTCCTCCAGCCTTGTTAGGCAAGCACTTTAACCAATAAACTCCCATCCCTTGGGTTCCATCTCTAGCATTGCAAAAAATCAAAACAAAACAAAACAAAAAAAAACCTTCCAACTCTCCTTCTTTGGCCTTCTGAACAATTTTGGTAATAGAGACTAAAAACCCTGAATAAATGGTTCAGAAATTTGTGGAGCCACCAGGCTCAGTGGGGCAGGCCTGTAATCTCAGCATTTTGGGAGGTTGAGAGGATCAAAAGCTTGAGCCCAGATTCAGTATTTTATGTTTATTTTGTTTATATATTGGGTCTTGTTCATTTTAAATTCCCTTTCCTCTTCCTAGCTCCTTGCCTGCCCCATATCCCCTCATGTCCATGTCTCTTTTCCTTTTTTTTTTTTTTTTCAGACAGGATCTCGCTCTATAGTCCAGGCTGGTCCTGAACTCACTATGTAGCCAAGCTGGCATTGGACTCACAGCAATCCTCCTGCCTCAGCCTCCCAAGTGCTGGGATTATAGGTGTGCACCACCAAACCCACCTTATGTGGTGCTGGGAATTGAAATCAGGTACTTAGCGATTGATCTAGCACCTGCTAGGCAAGTGTTTTAACTGCTGAGCCATTCCGCCCCCCCCCCCCCTTTAAATAATCAGACTTAGTTACTTTCTAGTAGTTGTGAGTCAATACCCAACATGCTCAAATTAGGAAAGGTTTCAACATGGTGGAACAGAGACAAGTCTGGAAGGAGGGGTGGAACTAGCACACACCCTTCCAGGTCCAGTCCCAAGCACCTGCTCCCTTCCATCTAGGTTCCACTTCCCAACAGTACACAATATCCATAGGTAAATAAAGCTTTTGGGGAACACTCTAGATCCAAACCATGAAATAGGCCTTGCCTCAAACCAAAATGGGCTGGAGGAATGGCACAGTGGTTGTAAATCTTGCCTTACCTTGAGTTTGATTCCCTAGCACTGTACAGAGCTGGGCCTGGTGGTGCATGCCTATAAATCACAGCCCTCGGGAGGCTGAAGCAGGATGATTGCCATGAGTCCAAGGTTAGCCTGAGCTATGGAGCAAGACCCTACCTCAAAAACAAAACCAAAAACCAAACAACCAAAGAAATAAAGGAGGGAAAAACGCAAAACAAAACATAGAAAATTAAAAAAGGAAAAAGAAGATAGGCCCACTGACTCAGGCCTATAAACCCAGCATTCTGGGAGGTTGAGATGGCAGAATCATAAACTGAAGCCTAGGGAGCAGAGGAGGAATAGCTCAGCTTTTAAAGCACCTACTCAGTAGGACATAAGCCACCTATAATTCCAGCACTCCAGAGGCTGAGGCAGGAGGACTACTATTAGTTCAAGGTTGACTTGGGCTCCATACTGAGACCAGCTTGGAGTGATTCTAGCCTGAACAATTGACTTAGTGATACCATCTCTAAACTGAAAATATGTCATGGGAATGTAGCTCAGTGCAGTGGCTCTGGGCTGGATCCCTAGTACTGCAATCACATCTTTTTGCCACAAAGATAAAAATGAAACAAATCCCAGTAAGTTGTTTTGGCGCTGGGATGGAACGCAAGATCTTCACATTGAACCGAACTACTGACACAACCTTTGGCCTTTTTTTTTTTTTGAGACAGGATCTCATTCTATAGTCCAGGCTGCTTCTGTTCTGATCTCACTATGTAGTTCTGATCCTTGTTTCTGAAGTAATGGAGATTGAACCCATGACCTTCACACTGCTGTATCCACACTTTGTTTTTGGTACTGGGGATCAAGCCCTAGTGGTGGTATGGGAGATAAAACACACAACTTTGATCTACTATACCCCAAAGCCACCCCCGACCCTTATTTTTGAGACAGAGTCTTACTCTGTAGCCCAGGCTGCCCTTGGACTCATTGGCAATTCTCCTTCCTCAGCCTCCCAAGTGCTGGGATCACAGGCACGCGCCACCATGCCTAGCTTATGTGGTGCTGGGGAACAGAACTCAGGTACTGTTATGTGCACTTTAACTGCTGAGCCATTCCTCCAGTCCCCCTCTCCTTTCTATTGTTTGAGGTAGGGTTTTACTAAAATGTTAAAATGCCCAAGCTAGGTTTGATCTTATGATACCCCTGTCTCAGCCTCCCATAGCCTGTATCACTGAGGGCCGGCTCTATTTTGCAGTTTTGATTTAGAAACACGCTCTCACTAAACTGCCAATTTCCTACACTGGAAGTGAGTTTGTAATCCTCATGCCTTTGCCTATTAAGAATTCAAGAACTACTGGAATGTATCACAGGGGCCAGCTGAACCTCTTGCTTTAGTTCTCAAGGCCATCTGTGATGTTAACATTACTTACTCTCACTTAATGTATTTCTGCTAGGAATCACCACCTACTCATTAAAAAAAAAAAAAAAAGTCTGCCTCTACATTTACTTGAAAGCTTCCCATTGCTTTTTTGTTTGGTTTTGCAGGACTGGGTATTAAACCCAGGGTCTCTGCACTGAGCTACAACCCCATATATATATATATATTTTTGAGACAGGTTCTCTCTCTGTTGTCTTATTTGTTGTGGGGACAAAATACCCAACATCCATAACATATGGGGGGAAAGTTTTATTTAGCTCAGTTTCAGAAGGTCTCACATAGTCCAGTCACAGGCAGCCAGCACATTGGAAGCACATGGCAGAGGCCGATCAGGGCACTACAGAAATAAGCCAAGTGGAGCAGGAGCCAAGTGAAGAGAGGAAGAAGCTATAATAATGCTTCTTCCTTTAGTTAGTTCAAAGCTGTCGGTTGGGTCCCAGACACCTAGGGTGGACAACTTTTCCTCACTTCCTAGCCCACAAGTCAATAAACAAGCAGATAAAGCTCAGCCCTGGGCACCCTTCCCAGCAAGTCTCAACAAGCTGACATAGTTCCTTCATGTCAATTCCCAAAAACTCGTCCCTTCCAGCCAGGCCCTACCTCCCAACAGAATAGTTGGCCTACTATATATATCCAAATACAAGAGGCTCTTTTTTTTTTTTGAGACAGGGTTTACAGGCATGTGACACCATGCCCATTTTATGTGGTGCTGGGGAATTGGACTCAGTGGTGTGCACCTGCTAGGCACTTTAACCACTGTGCCATTCCTCAAGCCCCGTATGAGGCTCCTGAGGGACATTTCAGATTCAACCCATAGCAGTAGCCCAGAATGGCCATGAACTCAAAGCAATCTTCCTGTTTCAGCCTCTTCAGTGCTGAGATTACAGACCTGTGCCACAACACCTGGCTAACCTGCCAATTTTCATTTTTTTGGTAGTGGGAACAGAGTATTTTTTTTTTTTTTTTTTGAGACAGGGTCTTGTTCTATAGTCCAAGCTGGTCCTGAATTCACTATTAGGTCTCGACACAGCAATTCTCCTCCATCAGCTTCCAAGGATTACAGGGCCATCAAGCCTGGCTGGCCTTAAACTTGCCACCCTTCTGCCTCAGCCTTTCAGAGTGCAATGATTATAGGGAATCAGGCAGGCCTCACCATGCCTGGTTGGTATTCAACATCTTGGAGGCCAGATAACCCTCATTTATCCAGAAAAACTGAATACACGTTCTTCAATTTATGGAGTTATATACCAGTAAAACTATTATAAATTGAAAACATGGGGCCAGAGGACTAGGACAGTGGTTAGAGGGCAACCCTATCAAGTGCAAGGCCAAGTTCCATTCGTCAGCACTACATAAACAGGGTATGGTAGTACATGCCTGTAATCTCAACATTTGGAAGACAGAGGCAGGGCTGTTAAAAGTTCATGGCCAGCCTGGACTACAAAGCAAGACCTTGTCTCATTAAAAAAATAAATAAAAATAAAAAAATAAAGGTATCCATACCTAGCCTACAGCATGTAAACATTTATCTTAGTATCACAGTATTACTGTTTATGTAAGCTGGGCATAGGTATGCACACCTGTAATCCCAGCACTAGGGAGGCTAAGGATGGGTCATCTCTGAGATTATATAGCTGAATGCCCAACACCCTAAGATATTTTTTTTTTTTTTGAGTCAGGGTCTCACTCTGAGGCCCAGGCTGGCCTTGGACTTACTCCTGTCTCAGCCTCCTGAGTGCTGGGATTACAGGTGTGTGCTACCATGCCCAGTTTATGTGGTGCTGGGGAATTGAACTTGGGTACTTGATAAGCGCTTTAACTGCTATGCCATTCCTCCAGCCCCAAGAGTATTCTTTTTGAGACAGGGTCTCTGTCAACTAGATTGTTCTCAATCTCACAGCATCTTCCTGCCTTAGCCTTCTGAGTGATAGGATTACAGTCATGTGCCAGTATACCTGGTTTACTTGGTACTGGGGGATGAACTCCAGTAACTGCTGAGCTATTCCTCCAGCTCCATAGGAGTATTACACTACTATTAGTTACTAGCCCGGGAAAGGATCAATGTACATTTTGTATATAAAGTTCAAAAATTCTGAATCAAACCATTTTAAATCAGTTCTTAGTTCATACATGCAAACTTAAGCAAAATGAATCAGTATCAGCTATGGTTAACATCTGGGATAAAACTGGAAATAAAATTAATATGATCTTCTCTGGAGATTGGAGTATCCTACCAGCTTACTATAACCTTCTGTAAGAGAAGCTAGGCCTTGTGGCAGGAGGACCCCAACTTTAAGTCCAGTCTAAGGAACTTGGGGAGGCCCTGTCTTAAAATCAAAACCAAAAAATGGGAGGCTGAGTTGTAGCTCAGTGGTTAAAGAATTCACCAGGCAAGCACGAGGCTCTGGGTTCTACTCACCATCATCACATAAACTGGGTTGTGGTGGCAAAGACTTACATTCCTAACACTCAGAGATGGACTTCAGTCAGGAGGATTGCTGTGAGTTCAGATGAGCATGAACTACAGAGCCAGAAGACTGTCTCAACAATCAAACCACCTTCTGGGTCCTACCTTCCAAGATGACCAAAAAGAACAATGGTTATGCCAAAAAGGGCCTCAGTGACATGCAGCCTATCTGCTACATGAACTGTGCCTGGGTGCCTAAGGATAAGGCCCTGTACAAGTCTATCAATCAGAAACAGTTAATAGGCCATTGATATCAGGACATTTCTGAAGCTAGTGTCTTTGATGCTTACATGCTTCCCAAGCTCTATGAGAAGCTCCTTTACTGTGTGAGCTGTGCCATTCACAGCAAGGTGGTCAGGAACTGAACTTGTGCATCTCAAAAGGATTGAATACCTCCATGCTGATGTAGACCTGCAGGTGCTGCCCCATGACTACCTCTAAAGCCCATATAAAGACCTGAGTCTTTATGGGTTGAAGAAAAACTATTCTGGGGAAGAATAATAAAATGGAAATTATAGAGCTGAGAAAAAAGTATGTTGGTAATTAGTGAAATATGAGTAAATAAGATATGAAAGTTAAGGAATTCTGAAATAACTAAATTTGCCTTCACGTCTGTCACTTTAAGTATATTTATGTGGTATAGATTTGACTTCATTTAATGTAGCAATGTGATATAGTTTTAACTTTGTATTGTTGTAGCAATTCGCTTATCAGGTCACTAATGAAAGTTTATCCTAAGGAAACTCATTGATGTAAAGATAACCTTGTGAATGTACAAATATGTACCTTCCAGTATTCAGCTAAGGCAATTGAGTTTTATGTATCTATTTTTTCTCTTTCCCAAATTAACTAGTCTTTTGAACTACATGCTTATAGTTATTTTCTAATGGGAACTGGTGGGTAAGGCCAGGTGTAACAATAACAAAGATATAGGAAAATAAAACCTTTTGGTGAATATTCCAATAAAAGAATTGGTTGGATTCAGAGAAGAGATATCAAGATCTAACTACTGTGAACCCATTAGAGGAATAGAAAGCTGGGGTAGAGTGGTGACTTAAGTGCGGAAGATTAATATGTTAAACACTGGCTTCTCGGACTTGGAAAACCCAGAACACAGACATTCTTTGGAACCATACAAAGTGATAGCCGGAGCCGAGGGAAGGGACAGGGAGGGTAAAAAATGGGAAGGGATTGTAAAGTCGATGTGATACACAGATGTACGAAACACCCAAATTCATTGTAAATACTATGCATCACATCTGTATATTAATAAAAATAGTGGGGAAAAAATGGAAATTATACTTTAAAAAAAGGGAATATAGATGTTGCTCAATGTGAAAGCCCTGGTCTCAATCTCACACCAACCAGGCTAGGGAGATGTAATACCCTAGTGTAAAATCCCTGGGAAGTTTTCACAGTACCATAAAAACGAAACAATTTTTTTAAAAACAAGAGGTATAAAGTGGGTATTAAGGTGTGAAAGAAAGTACGCGGGGGAAATCTATCCTAAATCTGTTGTGGTCTTAAAATTAATAAATTACTAGAGAGGGGCTGGAGTATGGCACAGCCATTAAAGCACTTGCCTTATAAGCTCAAGGCCCTGAGTTGATTCCTCAGCACCACATAAACCTGGGCATGGTGGAGCACATCTGTAATTCCAGCACGTGGGAGGCTGAGGCTGGTGGATTGTCCTGAGTCCAAGGCCAGCCTGGCTACAAAGTAAGTTCAGGACTAGCCTGGACTACAGAGACCCTATCTCACAAATAAGAAAATTCTTAGAGACTTTACCATTTTTTTTAAAGAGGGGAGTAGAAAAGAGTGTACACTGAGTTCACCCAACAAGAAGCCATAACTTTATTAGTGATAGAAACAGTACAAATTTCAAACCAAGCTGAAGTTACCCTTTTGAAACACCAAAGAAAAAAAGTCCTTTTTTCAGATGGCTACATTGTTAATTCCTGAAAGAGAAAAAAGGTAATTGAGATGGTTACAGGTAAAAGGGATAATTCAGTCATAACCTAACGCAATTCTTAATAGGCTTTGGAATGAGGTTTCCTAACTGCCGAATATTAGGCAGAGAAAATAAAGTCATTCATAACTGGCCAGGGCAGAGGGCACTAAGGAACAGACTTGACTTACCATAATGGCATTTACAATATCATTACTGTTGTTCTTCAAGGCTCTGACTGCCTTTGCTCTTGATACATTTGCTTGTGACATAACTAATTCTATGTCCTTAACTTCTACACCTGTTTCATCAACCTGAAAGAAATGAGGAGAAAAAATAAAGTTATAGACAAGAACAACTTGTAAGCCAGGGGTGGGGGCATAGTTCACTGATTAGAGTGCTTGCCTAAGAAGTTTGAGGCTCCAGTTTGATTCCCAGCATAACATAATAGCTGGGTGTGGTAGTAGTGCACACTGGTAATCCCAGTAATAGGGAAGCTGAGGTGGGGGAATTGCTGTGAGTTTGAGTCCAGCCTGGTCTACAAAGTGAGATCCTGTCTCAAAAAAAGATTTCCTACTATACCTCTTCTTCTTCACTCTCCTCTTGTACAGTTGGAGTCTGTGTGTTTTCCTGAATGTTTGAGACAGCTTCACCTTGAACTTTGAATTTCTCAGCAGCTGCTAACTGTGCTTGTTGTGATAAGTCTTCAATCTGTATGGGAAATGATACATAAGATTCATGTGGGTAGATACAGAAAATAAAAATAAACCATGCATGTTCTCAAAACTCTCTAAACCCATTTCAAGAAACTTACTGTAAGCTGTATGCCCTAACTCAGAACATCACTGCAGAAATCAGTTTAAGTCTAATTTCTCAACTGTAGGTAATCCCCTCCCCACTCCCCAAATTTGGCAATGTACAGAGGATTTTTTGGCTAGCATAACTAGATGAGAAGCTGCTAAAATTAAATAATGTACGGGATATCCTTTCCACATTGAAAATTTATCTAACCCGAAATGTCAATAGTGCTGGTCTAGAGCAACTTCCCAGAAAATTTTAATCACCTTGGCTTCCCCGAACACTATGTAGGTATCTGAAGCTGGACTCTTGTAGACATCTGGTTTTGTGATGACAAAGAGGATATTCTTAGATTTCCGGATAGTGACTCTAGTTACTCCTGTAACCTGCCGAAGACCAAGTTTGGACATAGCCTAGAGAACACAAAAGAACATTACTCAGCTTTAGAAGCAGCTTCAGAAAACAAAGAACGTAATACCAATGTAACAAATACATCTCCTGGTTAAGAAAGTTCATACAGCCAGGTGTGATGGTGCATGCTTATAATCCCAGCACTGGCAGGCTGAGGCAGGAGGATCGTTGTGAGTCCAAGGCCAGCCTGGGCTACAGAGTGAGTTCACGACCAACCTGGGCACAGCGAAACCCTGTCTCAAAAGCAACAATCACCAACACCCGCAAAAAACATCAAAAACTGAACAATGGACTAGGGATAAAGCTCAGTCAGTGTGAAGGCTCTAGGTTCAATTCCCTGTACCCCATACCCCGAGAGATGTTTTATCACACTTGATTTTCTTCATTCTTAGCAGTTCTTAATCAAAGGTGTATACAAGATGACTCTTTTCCTTTGCACCTGTTCAATGTAGATGACGTATTTCTTTCTATAAACCTGGATCACTTTGCCAATCTTGTGACCTTTATAGCGTCCTCTACAACCTAAGTCTCATTATCCTTTCAGGTGGACATAGATCAAATGAGGTACTTCTGTCTCAGCTCTTTGGAAAGAGGTGAAGACATAATTTTCCTCCAAATATGGGACGGTGCATTGAAATGCCTTTTACGGTTCTTGCTTTGGTTTGAAGTCACAAAAAGATTGAACTTCACTTTGGCTAATGCAGCTCCAGCAATGGCCGCAAAACCGAAGAGCTATCAGTACTTTTAATACTTATTTATTTGTAACTTAAACTCTTACCTTTCGCGCTTTCTTTTCACTCCGACTCTGTTTTGCTTTACTGACTGGTTCTTCATCAATTTCAGCTGCTGCTGCCAGCTAAAGAACATACAACAATGAGTTAAATGGAACCTAAGAACTGGATACCATTACCTCCCAGGGATTTCCCTTTACTAACATTCACAGTTCTAAATATAAAAGTCACAGGAATACCCTGACTCAAAACAAAACAAAAAATAAATATAAAAGTCAGCTCTCATTAACCCTGATTTTCTAGTACTTCTACTTCCCAAGTGCTGGGATTACAGGCATATTAAGTCCTTGGGTCAAGAAAGTAGTAGAGAATCAAGACTGATGACAGCTGACTTATTTGTTGGTTTGAGACAGGGTCTTGCTGTGACTTTGGTATTACTTCCTTGACTCAAGCACTTATAATAGTAAAAGAAGACTCACCTGGGCTTGTTGTGTGGTAGCCTGTGTGGAGTCTTGTTCCTCGAGCTCTGGTACTGATTCATCACTGTCAGATTCTGTTCCAGAACCTACAATGACATGTAACTTTTTACTATTTTGCAGTAGAGATTTTAAGGATGTGCTCACATGGACTGGACTACAGGTCACTACAGTATGCTAGGCCTTACAATGTTAAATGGAAATCAAATAGTTTGTATAAAAACAGCTTGAAAACCCCCAACTCAGTCAACTAGTGTATATGCACCTTTAATTAAAGGGCCACCTCCAGAAACGAGGGATAATCATTAAATACCGCTGAGCAATATATATATAATTGCTTTGTTTCCTTAAAGGTTGTCATGTCTTTGTATAGGAATCTCCCAACAACCTTGGAACTCCTATAGCCCTATAACCTCAGAAAAGTTCAAGCAAAAGGTTATTACCAGATATACTCACATGAAGAAATAAAATCACATTAGAGGCCAAGCACACAGGGTGCTTTCCTCTCATCCTTTATTTATTGAGACAGTCTCACTCTGTAGCCCAGGCTGGTCCTGAACTCACTATGGAGCCCAGGCTAGCCTTGGACTCATGGCAATCCTGTCTCAGCCTCCTGAGTGCTGGGAAATCAAACCTGGGGCCTCAAATTTGCTAGGCAAGCGCTTATACCGCTGTGCCATTCCTCTAGTCCCTCTTCTCATCCTTTAAACAATCAGCAGCATCTCTGTAACCTGGGCTTACTTTCAAACTATTCACTCTACCAATTTGATCTAATCAACATTGGTGAAAGATTCTCAATGACATCAAATTCTAATAGCCACTTTCTCTATTAGTCTTGTGACTTCCCATTTCATCCAAAGGTTATTCACATTAAGTTTTCCTTAATTGAAAGGCCAAGCATCAATGGAGACTACTATGGGAAAAAAGCATGTACCTGCACCATTCTCAGGCTAAAAAACCAGGTTTCTACACTTTCAGAAAACAAAGTCCCTGGGCAACTGGTCATTACTAAGTCTACAAAGTAAAAATAAATCAAGTAGCTCCAGATTCTCCAATATTTTAGCAAATTCCAGGACCAGGGACAAGGTTAGTGACGTGGATTAGAGCAAATTAACGTTCTGGTAAGTCTTGGTTTTCAATGTCAAATCAGGTATAAAGGGTAATAGATTCAGTTTAGTCTGGACATTTATTATATAAGACATAAAGTACTATCTGAGGTGATGAAAACCAAGATTTAATTTCATATTCTTAAAGCTTTTGTACTTAAGATTATCATTCTAAGTACTATGTCCAAACTCAAGCAGATATACTGGAGAAAGCGGCATATCCTAGGGTTAGTACTGGTGGGTAGCCCCCCAAGAGGGGTGTGGGCAACACACCATGCACACGGCAAACCAAGGCAAATACCCTTCTTGTTCTTCAAAACAGGTTGCTTGGCAGAAGGGGATGGGGCAGGGATTCCAGCAGGTGTGGGAGTGGGCATGTTGACCAGGACGGACTGGAAAGGCAATCCCCCAGAGATTGGTTCCGGGGGAATCAGAGGCGGCAGCTCATCCTCATCATCAGAGGGTAGAGGCTTAGAGGGTGATTCCAGCACCAGCCCAGGTGAGGAGAGCAGAAATTGCTGTTTAGGAAGCAGAGGGGGAACTGGGGAGGGAGCAAGAGGCAGGGAGACTGGTGGGTTGGGTGCAGGAGAGACTGATGCTGATCCAGCTTTAGGTAGAGTCTTCTCAGTGGCAACTGCTACTACAGGCGTACGTGAATGAGACTCGGGAGGAGCAGCCAAGGGACTTTTTGGAGGAGAGGAATCTTTGCCTTTGGCCATCTTTGAAGAATCTTTCTGAATGGGGATTGGCAGTAGAGAGCCTGGAGCATTTGCAGAATGGGACTGTTCATTAACATTTTTTGCTAAAGGATCTGAGCACTTAGATGAAGCAGAACCTTTCTTAATCCCCACAGGAGCTGGGGTAACTAGTTCTTTAAGAGCCGTGGGGCCTCCTTTCTTTGCTGGGAGCCCTTCTGATGTCTGAGGGGCAACAGCCCCTGTGGTACAGGTGACTGACACTGGGGAAAGAGGGGTGCACTTGGTAGAGGAAGAAACAGAGGCTGGGTCCTTCACAGGACGGGGAGGAATAATATCTGGAGGAACGGGAGATCCTTTTGTAGATGAGTTTGCTCTGGCCCCTTTGGAGGATGCAGCTACTGAGGCTTTCTGGAGGGAGACAGGGGTCAAAACTGGAGGAGCAGGAGCCTCTCTGGAAGTAGTCTTTTTGGGGGACGAAGAAGCCTTGCCTGGGATCTCTCCAGGGACTACAAGCGCTGAATTTTTTCTCAGGGAGTCAGGAGCTAAGGATGGAAGAATGCAGGTTCCTTGGGGAGATGGGACTGCTGGTGCCTCTTTAGAGGGCGTCTCTGCTGGGGGAGTGGGAACCTCACCAAAGGACGGGATTACTAGGGCCTCATTGGGGGCTGCTGTTGCTGGGGCTTTGTTAGGGGAGGTAGGAGCCATGGCTAGGGGAGTGTGGGCCTTTTTAGAGGCTGGACCCTTTTTGGGGAAAGAGGGAGACTTTGGTGAGGTCTCTTTGGAGGCTGCAGTTGCTGAGGATTTTGGGGGGGAGATGGTAGTGTCAGCTGGTGGAGTGGGATCCCCATTATGGGATGGGACTGCAGTTGCTAAGGACTTTTTGGGGGAGAGGAGGGTCTTGGCTGCAGGAATGGAAGTTTCTTTAGGGGATGGGGTTGTGGGAGTCTCTTTAGGGACTGCACTTACTGGGGCATTTTTGGCAGAGGGAGAAGTCTCAGTTGGGGCAGTGGCATCCCCGTCAGGGAACAGGCCTGTAAGGGCTTCTTTGGGGGCTGCAGTTGCGGAGGCCTTTTTGGGAGTATTCACCTTGGTTGGGGGAGTGGGAGTCTCCTTGGATAATGGGGTTGCTGGAGTCTTTTTAGGAATGCAAAGAGTCTCAGCTGGAGTAGGAAGTCCTTTGAGAGTTCCAATTGCTGGGGCCTTTTTAGGGAAGGCCGAAGTCTCAGCTAAAGGAGTGGGGGCTCCCTTGGGGGATGGGGATGCTAGGATCTCTTTGAGGGCCACAGTTGCTGGGTTCTTCTGGAGGGAGGGAGGAGTGAGAGCTCCCTTAGGGGATGGGATATCTTTGGGGGCTACAGTTGCTGGGGCCTTTTGGGGGGAAGGAGTCTCAGTTGTAGTAGTGGTAGCTCCCTTGTGGGGTAAGGTTGCTGGGGCCTTTTTGGGAGAGGAAGGAGTCTCAGATTGACGAATGGAAGCCCCTTTGGACAATGGGGTCTCTTTGGGAGCTGCAACTGCTTGGGCCTTTTTTAGGCAGGAAGTCTCAGCTGGAGGAGTGGTAGCCTCCTTGGGGATTGGGGTCTCTTTGGGGGCTGCAGTTGGTGGTGCCTTTTTAGGGGAGGAAGGAATCTCAGTTGGAGTAGTGGGAGTCCCCTTGGGGGATGGGGTTGCTGGGGCCATTTTTGGGGAGGGAGGAATCTCCTCTGGATCAGTGGGAGCCCTGTTGGGGGATGGAGTTGCTGGGGCTTTTTTGGGGGAGGAAGGTATCTCAGCTGGAGGAGTGGAAATTGCTTTGGGAGATGGGGTCTCTATGGGGGCTGCAAATGCTGGGGACTTTTTGGAGGAAGTTGTTTTAGTAGTAGTGGGAGCCCCTTTGGGGGCTGCAATTGCTGGAGCCTTTTTAGGGGTGGAAGGAGTCTCAGTTGGAGTAGTGGGAGCCCCTTTGGGGGATGCAGTTGTTGGGACCTTTTTGGAGGATGGAGGAGTCTCAGTTGGAGTGGTGGGAGCCCCCTTGGGGGAAGGAGCTGTTGGAGCCTTTTTGGAAGAGGAAGGAATCTCAACTGAAGGAGTGGGAGCTCCCTTGGGGAATGGAGTTGCTGGGGCCTTTTTGGAGGACGGAGCAGTCTCAGCTGGAGGAGTGGGAGCCTCCTTCAGGGATGGGGTCTCTTTGAGGGCTGCAACTACTGAGGCCTTTTTGGAGGAAGGACCCTCCTTCAGGGATGGGGTCTTTTTGGGGGCAACTGCTGAGGCCTTTTTGGAGGATGAAGGAGCCTCAACTGGAGGAGTGGGACCCTCCTTCAGGGATGGGGTCTCTTTGGGGGCTGCAGCTGCTGTGGCCTTTTTGGAGGAGGAAGGAGTCTCCTTCAGGGATGGGGTCTCTTTGGGGGCTGCAATTGCTGGGCCCTTTTTGGAGGAGGAAGGAGCCCCAGCTGGAGGAGTGGAAGCCTCCTTCAGGGATGGGGTCTCTTTGGGGGCTGCAATTACTGGAGCCTTTTTAGAGGAAGAAATCTCAGCTGGAGCAGGAGGAGTCCCCTTGGGGGATACGATCTCTATGGGAACTGCAATTGCTGGGCCCTTTTTGAGGGATGAAGGAGCCTCAACTGGAGGAGTGGTACCCTCCTTCAGGGGTGGGGTCTCTTTGGGGGCTGCAGCTGCTGCGGCCTTTTTGGAGGACGAAGGAGCCTCAGCTGGAAGAGTGGGACCCTCCTTCGGGAATGGGGTCTCTCCGGAGGCTGCAGCTGCTGAGGCCTTTATGGAGGAGGAAGGAGTCTCCTTCAGGGATGGGGTCTCTTTGGGGGCTGCAATTGCTGGGCCCTTTTTGAGGGAGGAAGGAGCCTCAGCTGGAGGAGTGGGAGCCTCCTTCAGGGATGGGGTCTCTTTGGGGACTGCAATTGCTGGGGCCTTTTTAGAGGAAGAAATCTCAGTTGGAGCAGGAGGAGTCCCCTTGGGGGATAGGATCTCTACGGGGACTGCAATTGTTGGGGCCTTTTTGGGGGAGAAAGAAGTTTCAGTTGGAGGAGTGGGGGCTCCTTTGGGGGATGGTGCTACTGGGATCTCTTTGGGAACTGCAGCTGCTGGGGTATTTTTGAGAGAGGGTGGAGTGGCTAAGGGGGTGGGGGCCCCTGTAGGGGACTGAGTTACTGGAATTTCTTGGGAGGTTCCAGTTGCCTTTTTAGGGGAAGGAGGAGTTTCAGCTGGGACCTTTTCAGGAGAGGGAAGAATCTTATTTGGGGGAGTGGGGCCCCCCTTGGGGAATGGTGTTGCTGGAGTTTCCTTGGAAGCTGCAGCTGCTGGGGCCTTTTCAGAGGACACAGCATTCTTGGGTAGGGGAGGAGTGATTGCCTCCATGGGGTATGGAGCTGTTGGAGTCTTTGCTGAAGACGTTTTGGGGGAGGGAGGAGTCATAATTGGAGAAATGGGAGTCCCTTTGAGGGTTGGGGTTGCTAAAGTCTCTTTGGGTGAGGTAGAAGTCATGGCTGAGGCAGCGGGGGTCTCTTTGGGGGCTGTGGTTGCTAGAGACTCTTCAAGGGATGGGGAGATCAAGGAAGGGGGAGCAGGAGGATGTTTCTTGTTATGTGAGCCTTTGGGGCCTTGAAAAAACAGACTGGCCTCTGGAAGAAAGGAAGCTTCAATGGGAGAAATAGAAGTGAGATTTCCAGCAGGAGCACCAGTGACAGCGGAACCCTTCTTGGTTGCCCGTCTTTTAGTCTGAGGTGACTTACCAGCCCCTGAAGGAGAAACCCCAGCTGGGGGAAGAACAGGAAAGGGCTCAGGCTTGGGAATTTCAGGGGCCGGAGCCACAGGGCAACTTCTAGAGGCTAGAGGAACCGCAGGTAAAGTAGTAACAGTGCAACTATCTTTCTTAGTTGGGTGGTTTTTAAGAGCAGAAGTGACAGCTTCCTCTAGAAAAGGACTGGCTATAGTTGTGGCAGTGAAAGTGCCTTTGGCAGTTGCAGGAGCCACTTCTGCAGGGCCAGCACTTACCAAAGAAACTGCAGCCACTGTTGGGGCAGTACTAGAACTTCTGAGAAACAAACTAGCAGGGTTTGGGCTTGCATAAGAATCTGTCTCAACTAGAGAGATTGGAGAGTTAACATCCAGAGAATTAGTACCATCTGCTGGTACTAAGAGAGGCCCTGCAAGACCTTCCTTTGATAGAATGGCTTCAGGAGGAGTTATTTCCAAAGAAGCCGATATACTCTGGGGAGAAGTGAAATTTTTAGGGGCTTCCACAGCCAAAGGTAGTAGAATTGGATCTTTTCTGGTAAGTAGTCCTGTGTGGACTGGAGAAACAGGGGCTCTAACATTTGCCGATACTGAAGTGGGTAAAATTTTGAGGTCTTTGGGAGCTTGCAGAGGTGGTAATGGCACCCCTACAGTCGCTACCTGAGGAGTGGAAAGCTCCTCAGAAGTCACAGGCACCACACCCATGACTGCAGGTGAAGTTGGTTCTTTACTTCTTACAGGACCTGATGAAATTGGAGGAGACACACAAGTAGCTACCTCTAAGGTAGTAGGTATGGCAGAAGTTGCAGAGGGGTTAGATGTTACAAGCTGGGCAGTTCTAACAGAGGAAACAGTCGTTTCTTTCAAGCCTACTTCTGGAGAAGCAGGAATCTGGGTCACCCAAGACTGGCGATGGGTGGCATCAGATGAGCCTTTAAGAATGAAAGAGGCTGCAGAAGATAAAGAAGAGCTGGAGCCAGAAGGGTTATGGGAGGTTATGCTAGTGATGGCAGACGGGCCTTGGTCAATAGATACAACCACAGTGGAAGCTGAAGCCTCCACTGGAAGACCAGTCACATCACCGGCAACGAGCTCATTTCTTGGAGGAGAAATTACAGATTTCTGAGACAGGTAACAGGGTCCCATGGAAGAACGATCTACTGAAATAGTATTCACTACAGGATTTGAAAGAATATCAGGACTGGTTTGACTGAAAGGTTGGAGAGGTGAATCCAAAGAACTCTGTTGTAAAGGTACAAGATGAGTGGCCAGGGAAGTGGGGAAAACCAGGGGGATGCTTGGAGCCACTGTATTTTCAGAAGAGGTTACTGTCATAGCAGAACAGGCTGGAAGAGAAAAGGCAGCAGATGTGTTAACAGACCCTTTCAGGCTGGAGCTTAATGGGTTTTGTGACATCAGAGCTGGGGATATAGGGATACCTTTGGCCTGAGAAGTGATGGGTGGTATCTGAGGACAGGAAGCCATTCCAGATTTAACAGAGGCCAGAGGAGTCATAAGGTGGGAAGGAATAGCACTGACTGTACCTGGAGGATTTGAGGGGATGCCTTTCAGACCAGGGACTACCTGAGAGGAAACCTGAATGGGAGCAATGGGAGCAGACAGAGATGTCACTGACCCTAACTCAGCTACACCAATGGAACTCTTCTGAACTGAGTGGGGAGCCAATGCAACCAGAGCCAAGGGTGCTGAAGGGGAGTGGGCACCTTTCAGAGTTGGCCCTATCATGGGAGAGGCCAGAGCTAGGGCTGCTGGGGAGATAGGGGGCCCTATCAGGTGTGGTAGAAAAGTTGGGGTGTCAGGGAAAGTTTCCAAAGGCACAGTTGTTTCTGAGGGTGACTGGGAAACCTCAAAAGGAACTGAGGCACTAACAGAGGGAGAAGGGAATGGGGAAGGCTGGTTAGCAACTGCTAAAGGGTGCTGTTGGGGGGTCAAGGAGCAAGGAGGGGATGGGGTAGGTCCAGGCTGCCCTAGGGCAGCAGTGACATTCAAGGCTGAAGACGTAGGAAGCATAGCTGGAGGACAAAAAGCAAAAAAGGAGATAAACAGAAGAAGAAAAAAAAAGTGAGTTATGCAGCCCACTTTGGCACATGCCTCACAGAAACAACAGTTTTAGTCTGAGAATGAAAAGTCACCACAAAGGATCAGACAAAGGTGACAAGGAACCCCAACCTTTCCCAAACATAATTCGTTTCGTTGGTCTAACGAGAAGACATCCTCCTCATCTCCCACACTTTTCTGCAAGTTCTACCAAAATAAAATAAACCAACTATTTCAGGGTGGGAAAAACAATCCAAGAGCAGCCTATCCCTAAATGGGAGAGCAGAAGCCCAGGAATAAGTTGAGAACATGCTATCTACCCTTTCCCAGTTGTGTCCTTCCCTTCCATCCTGAAAAAAACCCATTCCCAGTCTCTTCTTAAAGCTGACAGAATTAGCACTGGAGTAGCTGTGCTACGTCTACCCAAGGATCACGACTAAAAGACAATGAAAACTGAAAAAGCAAGACGGCAGAGGTAATTATGAGGAATCAGAGGCGAATGAGAAACAGGCTTTTATTTTTGTCAGGGTTCTACTAAGCTAGGAAAAAAATGTTATAATAAAGCTTTAGAAAGGGGTGCTTGGCACAGTTCAGTTTTATTAAAGTTGAAATTCTTCAGAATGCTAAGTATCAAATAATAAGTTCCTCTAGCCTCCTGATGCCTCAGTTTACTTACTCAGCAAAACAGTAATAACCCCAAAAAATCCAACCACAAATGGGTTAGAACCTGCTCTTTGACACCAATCTAAAATGAATTAGACCTTCAGGGAAAAAAAGCCTCTTAATCACACAGCTAGGGACTGTATTATGAAACTCTAACCCAACCTGATTTGTCTGTCTTTCTTGAGACAGGGCTTCCCTCTAGCTCAGGCTGGTCCTGAAGTCACTATATGGCCAAGGATGGCCTTGAACTCTTGGCAACCATACCACCTCAGCCTCCTAAGTGGTGGAATTACAAGTACCTGCTACTATGCCCACCTTCTGTGCTGGGGAACTGAACCCAGGGCCTTGAGCTTGTTAGGTAAGCACTCTAGCCACTGTGCTATTCCTCCAGCCACCCTCCCCTCCACGAGCTTTTATTCTTTTGGTACAGGGGCTTAAACCTAAGGCCTTTGCGCTGAGCTACATCCTAGCCCTTTTTATTGTTTTGATTTTGAGACAGGATCTCACCAAGTTGCTGAGTTGCTCAGGCTGGATTGGAACATGATCCTTCTGCCTCAGCATCCCAGAGTGCTGAAATTACAGGCTTATGTCACCAGGCCTGCAGGGCCTTTTGACTGCTAGGCAAGTGCTTTAACCATTGAGCAACCACCCAGCCCTCTAATCCAACTCTGGAGAAACAAAGAGTCTGGATCCCTACCTCTTAATCTGAGTAAGTCTATCATTCTGTCAAAAACAAATATTTGACATTATACTGAAAATAAGGAAAATGTTTTCTGAATGCCAGGAAAGAGTGTGCCTGTCTGGGCTGGAGCAATGGCACAACGGTTTAAAGCATTTGCCTTGCAAGCCCAAGGCCCCGAGTTCGATTCCCCAGCACCTTATAAAGCTGGGTGTGGTGGTATACTCCTGTAATCCCAGCACTTGGGAGGCTGAGGCAGGTGGGTTGTCCTGAGGCCAAGGCCAGCCTGGGCTACATTAGTGAGTTCAGAACCAGCCTGGGCTACAGAGCAAGACCCTGTCTCAAAAAAAGAAAAAAAAGGTGTGCCTGTCATTCAGAAGACATCAGACAGATGCTCAATGTATGAGAATGTTGAAACTATTTAAAAAATAAACTATGACAGCATACAAACTATTAACTAGTTAGTAGGTCTTAGAGCATTTGAGTATAAAAAAGTCAGGCAGTTCAACCAGTTTTTCCTGTAGAAGTGGTACATCAAAGACTTATGACTATAGGGTTGGGGACATTTGCCCAGCACACCCAAGGCCCTGGTTGATTCCCCAGCACCACATAAAGATTGGAGGGGTTGGGGGAAGGGCATGGCACATGCCCGTGATCCCAGCACTCAAGAGCCTGACGGAAGAGGACTGCTTCAAATTCGAGGTCAGCCTGAGTGCCTGGACTATACAGCACTTTTTCTTTAAGAAAAGAGAGGCAGCCCATATTTCTGTCTCCCCCTTCTCACTAGCAGAAGCTTTACCCTCCTTTCCCTTCCTATATTTTTTCCCAGTAAAGTGTTCTCTTCACAACCTGGAAAAAAAAAAAAGAAAACAAAACACACAGGGACTTGTGGGCATCTCTCTGTGTGATTGGAGTGCTTGCTTAGTTACCAAGAATAAGCCTTGGTTTTGATTTCCCAGCACAATATAAGCTGGGTGTGGTAGAGGCCGAGACAGGAGGATTACCATGAACTTGAGGCCAGCCTGGCCTAGATGGGTTCAGGAACAGCCTAGACTATAGAGCAAGACACAGTCTCAAAAAAAAGAGCTCAAAACTTTAAACTTTGCGCTTACATCTATCAATAAAATGGGGGGAAAACAAAACACCCCAAATACCCCCCCCAAAACCCCAAAACCTGGAATACACTTTTTTTAATGGGACTTCAAGATAGGATAAGATCCAGATAACCTTTTTTTAAAAGACAGAATATTAC
Organism: Ctenodactylus gundi; assembly: GCA_004027205.1. Classification (NCBI taxonomy): domain Eukaryota; kingdom Metazoa; phylum Chordata; class Mammalia; order Rodentia; family Ctenodactylidae; genus Ctenodactylus; species Ctenodactylus gundi. The sequence goes on from PVKB01000799.1 coordinate 293,555, forward strand.
TCTGTAGTCCAGGCTGGTTCTGAGTGTACTATGTAGCTCAGACTGGCCTCGAATTCAGAGTAATCCTCTTGCCCGAGCCTCCAGAGTGCTAGGATTAAAAAGGTGCACCACCATGCTCAGTTTAAGTGGTGCTGGGTAATCAAACTTGGGTACTTAACTCTGAGCTACTCCTCCAGTCTCTAAATAACTTGTTTTGACATGTAACCAATTTTTCAAATTGACATCTTCACTCACTCCAGTCAAACTAATTATGGTTACAAAATTCTGAACTTTTACCAGTGGTACTTCTTTAAAAATGTGCAAGCTCAGTCTAATCAAGAATATATTTCAGACAGAGTCTCACTCTGTAGTTGGGGTTGTTCCTGAACTCCCTATGTAGCCCAGGCTGGCCTTGAATTCCTCCCGCCTAGTCTCCTGAGGCCTGGGATGACAGGCATTAGCGACCATACCCAGTTGATTTTTATGTGGATGCTGGGGAATTTGAACCTAGGGCTAGATAAGTGTTCTGACCACTGAACAACACCCCAACCCTCAGCCACATTCGTAAAATTGTTTACAATGAAACAATCTCTACAATGTTGTTTACTAAATTATAAGATTTTTATTGAGACCAGTCCTTTACTTTCCCCATTCCTTAAGTTTCTTGAGTTCAAGGATTCCATACTGCTCATTCCCACCCTCTCCCCAGTCAGCCCCCCTCCCTTTCCAGCAGCTGCATTAATCTCTTCAGCTGCTAAAATCAGACAGGTGGGAAGAACCTTAATGCTTTCAATGACAAACAACTTTAACTTGGAAAACAAAACAAAAAAATCTTTAACTTCTAAAGGAGACAGGGCTGGAGGAATGGCACAGCAGTTAGGTTAAAGTGCTTGCCTAGCAAGCTCAAGGCCCTGAGTTCAATTCCCCAGCACCACATAAACAGGTGGGCACAACGGTGCACGCCTGTCATCCCAGCACTGGGGAGGTTGAGGCAGGGATGCCATGAGTCCAAGGCCAGCCTGGGCTACAGACCCTGTCTAAACAAACAAACAAACAAGGAGACAGATACCACTTTAAGTAACAGATGAAGCAAGAGAAAAGCAGCTACAGGAAGCCACAGGCTTACATTCCTCCCATTCAGTTTAGCCCAACAGACCCACCAAGACTATCATTTTACATTTTTTTTTTTGCCACCACCTCTTAAGCTTGTAGTTCTACAGAAGTATCTTAACCAGAATCGAAACACACCTTTGTGCCAGGTTCTGTACTCATTATTAATTTCATCTTTTTTGTGGTAGTACTGGGGATTGAGCCTAGGCTTGTGACACTGAGCTATATCCTCAGCCCATTTTTAATTTTTAAGGGGGCTGGAAGAATAGCACAGCAGTTAGAGCATTTGCCTGGCAATCACAAAGCCTTGAGTTCAATTGCCCAGGAACACCGAAGGTGGGTGTGGAGGTGCATGCCTATAATCCCAGCACACAGGAAGCAGCGGCAGGAGGATGGCTATGAGTCAGAGGGCAGCTTGAGCTACATAGTGAGTTCAGGACCAGCCTGGACTAGAGTGAGGCCTTGTCTCCAATTATTTTATTTTATTTTATTTTATTTTATGGAAGGGTCTAGCTCAGTTGCCCAGGCTGGGCTTGAACTTGCCATCCTCCAGCATCACTTCAGAGTGCTTGTATTACAGGTCTGACCCATCAGGCCCAGTTTACATCCATTAATATTCACACCGAAGATCAAAGGAGGGACTTCAGTCCTGGGCTCTAGAAAATGGACCAGGCACTATTCCAGCACACTACAAATCCTCGGTACCAATCCCCTGAAATAAGTTAAATGACCTACTGGGACTTCGAGGCTTACGACACATTTACCAACAGCACCGATCTCATCCAGACATGTGACAAAGTCACGATGCCAAGCCCTGCTATCTAAAACCTTGATGCAACTCACTGGCTGGAACTTCACAAAAGCTCAGGTCTCCTTGGCCTGTGTGTCTTCCAGTTTCAGTTAAATAAGAATCACTGAGCCCATTCTCTGCTTAGTTTTCCTATGCGAGCTGTTGGTTCCAGAGCAGAGCTTCTTTTGAGGCAGTAAGCCTAACTCCCAAAGCAGGCTCAAGAACTTTTTGCTGCAGGGTCTTGCCCTGTAGTCTAGGCTGCACTGGAACTCATGGCAATCCTCCTGCCTCAGCCTCCTGAGAGCTGGGATTACAGGCGTGTGCCATTACACCCAGCAAATTTTCAGGTGGTGATGGGGAGCAGGACCCAGTGCCTTGAGCACGGTAGGAAAGCACTTTAATCACTCACAATGTTTAACATCCACAAACCTTAAAGATTTTATTCTACCTCCCAAAGAAGTCCCCAAAGGATAGCAGTTAATCTCGTAGCCTCTTCCTCCTAGGAAAGCTGCAGTCTCATTTTTTTTTTAACGTCAGCAAACTACACAACACCGAACTGTGTTTCTTCCATTTTCGCCCTTGCTACTTTCTATTCTTCTGGCTGGCAGTCCCCTCATCCGAAGTGTGTTTCTGGTCACTTTTACCCACAAAATGGTCTTGGGGCTCAATTTTAAATAACCGCCAGGGAAGTACGGGAACCTACCTGTCTCAGCCTGGGGCTGTGGCAACTCCTGCTCTGTAGCAGGGACGGTTTCTGTGGCTTCACCGGGCATTTCTGAGGGGAATAAAAAGGAGGCCTGAGTTCACTGGGATGCGGTCACCTGCCCAACCCGGCGTCAAGCGCTCCTGCGCAGAGCGATTAACTTGTGTGTGGAGCTCCTCAGAAAACAAATAGTGAAAGTGTTTGAGGGCAACTCTTCTGTCCCCCGCAGCGTCGGAGACGAGGTGGGAAAGACGCCGTACCCCACGGGTCAGCACCGGCCCCATCACCTCCCCGGGCTTCCGAAATCCGGACAGCGGATCTGCCAGCGTCCCGGGGCTCGCCGTGTGGCACACTCCGGATCCCACAGAAGCAGCAAGCGCCTCTCAGCTGTCAGCCCAAGGGGAGGGCCCGGACGACTCCTACCCCTCACGCCGCCCGGGCTGCGGCCCCGGGACCCCCTCCTGACGACCTCCGAGCGCCGGGACCCCTAAGCCCCAGCACTCCCCTGTCACAATAAGAACGCAATTGGGGTTCTAAGGCCGCGACGCTTTAGCCTCTTCCGGATCCCTGTGAAGCCGTCCCCAACAACAGGCACAGCCTCTGCTCCCCAACACCACAAACGCTGCCTTGTGCCAAACCCGGACTCCATTCCAGGCCTGCGGCCCTTACGCTCGACTTTCGCCAGGACACCAGCCACAGACACCATTTTGTCCGGAGGACGTGGGACATGTAGGAGCCCTGCGGCCTCGTAGGGAGTCCAACACTTCCTAAATCCTGCATCCCCAGGGCGGCTCAGTCCGCAGGAAAGGAGGATGGATGTGGATAAGAGTGGCGGCGCAGATAGCACTTACTGTGCGGAGAACGCGGGACCAAGATGGCGGCGGAAAGAGAGGGAGCAAGAGCGTGACCCACGCCTGTTGCAGAAGGAAGCCTGCCGTGGAAGAGGGAGGCGGGACCAAGATCCAATTCCGGGTCAGGAGCGGCCGCCGCCACTTCCTTTAACGAATGACCTGCCGGGCTGTTCCTAGGGAAGGGGTGTTGACGAGGTCTAAATAAGGGTAAGAAATCGGAGCAAGACGCGCTCGCCGGCGGCTGCTCTTCGCGCGGGGCCGCCCCGCGCTGCGGCCCAGCCGTCCTTTTCGGCGAACTTGAGCAAGCTCCGCCTACCGGCAAGCGCGGTACCACCAGTGGTTTAAAACGATTTTCACCTTTCACTTTCTACAATGCAGGAAAAGGAGACATTAGTAGCGAATGCCACAGAAATTGTAGTTACACCATTGGATAGTAGAAGCGCCCTAAATTAACCCTGAGTTAGTTTATTTTTGGAATAGAATGATTTAGAACGATGATGAAATTATTTTAAAGCTAGATAAAAGGGCATACGCATGAGCTTCGAGGAATAACAGTTTTTAAAACGCTTGCCTAGCCAAGCACAGGCCCTAGGTTCAGTTCCCTAGTACCACATAAACTGGGCGTGAGGGCGCACGCCTGTAATCCCAGCACGCGGGAGACTGAGGCAGGAGGATTGTCTTGTGTTCGAGGCCAGCCTTGATTACATAGTGAGCGCAGGACCAGCCTGGATTACAGGGTGAGACCCTGCCTCAGAAGAAACAAACCAGACAGAAACAACCTGGACTACAGAGCGAGACCCGGTTTCCAAAAAAAAAAAAAAAAAAAAAAAAAAGCATCTAAATTCCTGAATTACCCAGGTTGTGCTCAGCTTTCCGTTATGCTGAGATTACAGGATTGTGTGGGGTTCCTGTGCTGTATCTCCCATGTTGAATTTCCTGACCGTGGCCCCAACAGAGCTTGGCTTTCACTGTAAAACCTTGGTTTAGAGTTAGCTATTCCTGGGCTGCAGGGATAGCTCAGCAGTTAAATTGCTTGCCTGGCATGGGCAAGGCCCTTGGTTTAAGTTCCCCAGCACCACATACACTGGATGTGGTGGTACACATCTATAATCCCACCACTTGTGATGCAGAGGCAGGAGGGATGCAGAGGCAGGAGGACTGCTGTGAGTTCAAGGCCAGCCTGGGCTACATGGCAAATTCAGCACCAGCCTACACTATAGAAGGGAACCCTATCTCAAAAATAAATAAATAAATAAATAAATAAATAAATAAATCCCTTGTTCCTTCTTATCCATTGTAGCCTGACTTCTCTGGCCTTCACAACTTCGCAGGCCTTTGTTGGCCACTAGTGATGACAACCCTGATCCCCAGCAGGGGCCTCTCCAGCAGGGGCCTCTCTGTTTTAACCCAGAGTCCACCTGCCTGCTCTCCTGACCCATCAATTAACCTTGCTTTGTCCTTTTCCCAATCTCATGTGTCAGGTAAACACAGACAAATTTCCAACCCTTGCTAGCTAATCCACCCACACTAAAACTCTATTCACCCCATAATCAGAGCTTTATACCTGGACATCCTATTCAGGCATAGGGTCATCATGGGGCCTTATACCTGTTCTAAGTTAATCAGTGAATTGGGAAAGGAGGGGGTAGTCTTTGACCATATATTTCTTTTTTTTTTTGGTATTGTGGATGGCACTGAACTATATCCCTAGCCCTTTTTATTTTCTTTTTCAATTTTGAAACAGGATTTTACTAAGTTGCTAAGGTAAGTTTAAATTTTTTGTTTTTGTTTTTTTGAAACAGGGTCTTGTTCTGTAACCTAGGCTGTTCTTGAACTCATTATGGAGCCCAGGTTGGCCTTGGACTTATGGCAATCCTGTCTTGGCCTCCCATATGCTGGGATTACAGGCATGTGCCACCATTCCTGGTTTATGTGGTGCTGGGGAACTGAACCTGGGTATTTAGCATTTGACTGACTGCTTGCTAGGCAAACACTTTAACTGCTGAGCTATTCCTCCAGCCCCAAGGTGGTAGGTTTAATTTCTATTCCTCTTGCCTCTTTCAGAGTGCTTGGGATTATGGGCACGTGCCATGCTACACCTGGATACAACCCGTTTCATATTTTTAAACTGGTTTTCTTCTTTCCTTTTGTTTTTGAGACAAAGTCTTGCTATGTAGTCTAGACTGATCCTGAACTCACTGTATAGCCCAGGCTGGCCTCAGACTCATGGCAATCCTCCTGTCTCAGCCTCCTGAGAGGTGGGATTACAGGCATGTACCATCACGCTCAGCTTCTGTGGTGCTAGGGAATTGAACTCAGGACTTTGCACTTGCTAGGCAAGTGCTTTAACTGCTGAGCTACGCCCCTAGTCCTAAACTGGTTATTTTTTTTTTAAAGCTGTTTTCTTTCTTTTTTTTTTTTGAGACAGGGTCTTACTCTATAGCCCAGGCTGATCCTGAACTCACTAAGGAGCCCAGGCTAGCCTTGGACTCATGGCAGTCCTCCTGAGCATTAGGATTACAGGTGTGCGCCACCATGCCCAATCTATATGGTGCTGGGGAATTGAACCCAGGGCCTTGTACTTGCTAGCCAAGCACTTTAAGCAAGCACTTTAACTGCTGTGCCATTCCTCTAGCCCCTCTAAGCTGGTTCTTTATATAGACTAATTTTGTTTTTTTGGTGGTAGTGGGGATAGATCCCAGGATCTTCAATACTGAGCTATATCCCCAGTCCATTTTTATTTTTCATTTTGACACAGGGTCTTAGTCACTGTCTTAGTTACTTTCTTGATGCTCTTGACTCAATACCTGATATCCATAACTTAGGGAGAAAAGATTTATTGTAGCTTAGTTTCAGGTCTCAGTCCATTCACAGGTGGGTGGCTGGAAAATGATGGAAGCACATGGCAGGGCTGAAGCAGGGACAGGGCAGGAGCCAGGGCTCCAGTGGCAGAGATCCTCATAACATGCATGGTGGTGCAGAGGAGAATGGGAGGAAGGGCAGATCCAGCATAGCCCTTCCAGGTCAAGCCCCAAGCACCTGCCCCTTCCAGCCAGGCCCCACCTCCCAACAATACACAGTATCCATAGGAACATGAGGCTTTGGGGGGAAACTCCTGATCTAAACCATCAGTCACCAAGTTGTCCAGGTTGGGTACAAACTTCAGTCATTTTTGTTTTTAAGACAGGGTCTCAGTCTGTAGACCAGGCTGGTCTTGAACTCACTTATGGAGCTCAAGCTGGCCTCAAACTCACAGCATTCCTTCTGCCTCAGCCTCCTTGAGTGCATGGATAACAGGCATGTGATAGCATGCCTGTAAACTTGGATCCTTCTGTCTCATCCTTCCAGATTGCTGGGATAACAGGCTTGTGTCACTAGGCCCGGCTGTAAACTGGCTTTTTATATAGACTAATTCAGTTGTTCTCTGAGGGAAGAAGTTTGGAGCTACAATTACAAGAGTTGTATAAATATACTCTTGCCTTCTTATGTTCTTCTAGTAACTCGTATTTTTTGAAGTTTTGTTAAGTTGAGATGCCCAGTTCAAAATAATTTTGTTCTACTTTTTTGAGACAGGGTCTTGCTCTCTAGTCCAGGCTGGTCTTGAACTCACTATGGAGCCCAGGCTAGCCTCGGACTAATGTCAGTCCTCCTGCCTCAGGCTCCTGAGTGCTGGGATTACAGGCAAGCGTGACTGTATCCAGCTAGTATATGATGCCGAGGGACTGAACCTCAGGCCTTGTGCTTCCTAGGCAAGCAACCCTAATCACTGACCTATACCCACATAAATAAGAACCACATAAATTATTTTTTAAGAAAAGGAAATTTTGCTTTAAACATTAAAATACAACTGAGTAGCTGGATGTGGTGGTTTACACCTGTAATCCCAGCAGTTGGGAGGCTGAAGCAGGAATTCTACTGTGAGTTCTAGGCCAGGCATGGGCTACATAGTGAGTTCCGACCAGCCTGAACTACAGAGCAAGAACCTGTTTCATAAATACTCAAAAACCTAACTAAACCAAACCACAATTTGGGTTCAGTGGCACAGACCTGCAATACTAGCACTTTAGAAGGCTGGGCAACTTAGTGAGATCATGTCTCAAAATCAAAAATCAAAAATGGCTGGGATGTAGCTCAGTGCAGAAGCCCTGAGCTTCATCTCTAATACCAACTCCTCCTCCCCAACACCCTCCCCAAATCCCACACAACCATTAAGACACATACATTGCTCTGACTTATTTATTAAATGGATCTTGACGTATTTGATTCTTGGTCAAAAGTAGAAGGTATCTCCATGTTGGTTTAAGGAATGTTTTCTTCAGAAATCTTTCTGTAAATCTACAATAGAATAGATTTTTATAAATGTATAGCAAAGAAAAATAAACATGTTTATTTTCAAATTCTGATTTGATTCCACTAAATTCATATCATACATAAAGATTTGCTTTCACATTTGCTGAAGCCCACACTACAAGCTGAGCCAGTACTAGAGAGGCTTAAAGAAGCTTTTCAAGTTCAGAGGCATCACAGTTCATTCAACATGCACATATATACATGTCCACTATGAGCTAAATAATTTTTTTTTTTGAGAAAGGGTCGCATGCTGTAGCCCAGGCTGGTCTTAGACTCAGGACAATCCTCCAGCCTGAGCCTCCCAAGTCCTGGAATTACAGGCATGCTCCACCATGCCCAGCTTTATGTGGTACTCAGGAACCGAATTCAGGGCCTTGAACTTGCAAGGCAAGCACTTTAACCACTGTGCCATTCCTCTAGCCCCCTATTTTTTAAGACAGGGTCTTGCTCTGTAGTCCAGGGTAGTCCTGAATTCACCATGTAGCCCAGTATGGCACTGAACACAAGACTCTTCCTGTCTCAGCCTACTGAGTGCTGACAGTACAGGCATGTACTACCATGCTCAGTTTATGTGGTGCTAGGAAATTGAACTCAAGGCCTTGAGCTTGCTAGGCAAGTGCTTTAACCACTGACCTATTCCTCCAGCCCCTCAACCTTTTTTATTTTGAGACAGGGTCTTATTAAGTTGCTGGGGCTGGGCTCAAACCTGTGATCCTATCTTAAGTGCTGGGATTACAGGCATGAGCCCTGGCTGGGAATTAGAATTCTCACTGAAGGGATGGAGGAATGGCTCAGCAGTTAAAGCACTTGCCTAGCAAGCACTAAGTTAAGTGTTAAGTACCAGAGTTTGATACCCGAGCACCACATGAACTGGGTGTAGTGGCACACGCCAGTAATCCCAGCATGCAGGAGGCTGAGACAGGAGTTTTGCCTTTAGTCCAAGGCCATCCTGGGCTCCATAGTGAGTTCAGGACCAGTCTGGGCTACAGAGCAAGACTCTCTCTCTCTCTCTCTCTCTCTCTCTCTCTCTCTCTCTCTCTCTCTCTCTCTCTCTCTCTCTCTCTCTCTCTCTCTCTCTCATACACCCAAACAAACAAACAAAAAGAATTCTCACTGAAAGAAGTGTGGATATCACTTTTTTCATATAAATCTTCAGACCCAATTAGACCTCTCTCAACATCTTGTCCTTTGTTTTGTGGTACTGGATACTGAATCCAGAGCCTTTGCACCAAGCTATATCCCCATCCCTTTTATTTATTTCAAGACAGAGTGTCACCAAGGTGTTAAGTTATCCAGGTGGGATTTGAACTTGGGACCTGCCTGCCTTAGCCTCTCAGTGCTATGATTATAGAAGTGTGCTATCCTGCCTGGCTCTGTACTTTGTTCTTGACCAAGTTAGTACATTTTTTTTTTTTCTGGTACTAAAGATTGAATCTAGGGGTGCGCTACTACTAAACTATACTCCCACCTTTTTTTTTTGAGACAGGGTCTTGCTCTGCAGTTCAAGTTGGTCCTTAATGCACTATGGAGCCCACACTGGTCTCAAACTCATGGCAATCCTACTGCCTCAGCGCATAGGGTCCTGGGATTATAGGTGTGTACCACCATGCCCAGCTTTATCCCCACCTTCTTTCCTTCTTTTTATTTTGAGACAGGGTCTCACTAAATTGCCCAGTCTGATCTCTAACTTGTTATCCTCCTGCCTCGGCCTCTGGAGCAGCTGGGATTACAGCTGTGTACCAACATACTTAGTTTACCATGTTAGTTTTTAAGGACAAGAGGCATGGAATAGGATTTATCTTTTTTATTTTCCTTCTATGGTGGTATTGGGGATTAATCCCAAGGTTTTGCATATGTTGGACATATGCTGAGCTACATCCCTAGACCCCTTGAAAAAAATTAAGATAATTTTCTTGCTAAATTACTTAGGCTGGTCCCAAACTTATGATCCTTCTGTCTCAGTCTCCTGTGAAGCGGGATTATAGGCATGTACAACTGTGCCTGGCTCTGGAATTCATCTCTATATAACTGATCTTTCATGCTGAATAAACATTATGTGTTGAACTTAATTAAGAAAAGTCTTTTTCTTTTATTTATTTATGAGACAGGGTCTTGTTCTGTAGCTCAGCTTGGCCTTAAACTCACTGTGTAACCCAGGTTGGCCTTAAACTCACAATAATACTCCTGATGCTGGAATTACAAATGCATTCTCACTGCCCTGCTCATGTGGGTCCAGGAAATGGAACATAAGGCTTTGAGCTTGCTAGTCAAACACTTTAACCACTGAAGAATGCCCCAAATCCAAGAAACTCAATTTTTAAAAACATTGAAGATAGTAAGAGAAATAATGAATCTCTTTTGGAGGGCAAAGACTACAGCTCAAAAACTTTCTTTGCTGTATGTTTTGAATTACATATACTAAGACATATGTAAAAGGAAAATCATTGAGTCTTACCACTCTTCTTGAGAAGTTCTCCTTTTCGGGATTTATCTAGGTTTTCAAGAAACTGTTCAAATACTTTCACATAAGGTGCTAGACTGGTCTTCTTATAATCTAAATTATGAAGCATATACATTATAATTAGTCTGCTGGCAGCATGAATACCATAAAAATACAACTTTTTTTTTTTTGTAGTACTAGGGATTGAGCCCAGAGTCTTCACAATGAGCCAACATCCCCAAACCATTTTTTTTTTTTGTTTCTGATTTTGAGACAGGGTCTCACTAAGCTGCTAAGTTGCCCAGGTTTGGCTTTACTATATGATCTTCCTGCGTCAACCTCCCAGAGTGCTGGGATTACAGGTGCGTCACACTTAGACCAGCTGAAAATACAACCTTTAAGTTTCTTGTAAATTCTTGAAAAATAAAATTAAGGGGCTGGAGGAATGGCACAGTGGTCAAATCTCTGGCCTAGCAAGGAAAAGGCCCTCATTCAATTCCTCAGCACCACATATGCATGCTTGTAATCCCAACCCTTGAGAGGCTGAGGCAGGAGAACTGCCATGAGTTCAAGGCTACACAGTGTGAGTTCAGGACCAGATTGGGCTACAGAGTAAGACCTTGTCTCAAAACAAAACTAAAAAAACAAACGGAAACCAAATGCTCTACAGATGTGGATGCAGGTCAGTGGTGGAATACTTTATGGTATTCAGGAAGCTGTCAGTTTGATACCCATACATGCATGCAAAATTCTGTATATTAAAAAAGTTCTTTAGATAGTGCTATCCAATAGAAATATGAGAAATATGTAATTTTAAATAGTCTTGTAGCCCTATTGAAATAAAGTGAAACTAATATTTATGAGACATTTTATTTAGGGCTGGGTGCATACCTCATTGGTTAAAGCACTTGCCTTGCACATACAAGGCCCTGAGTTGAATTCCCCAGAACCACATTAAAAAAAAATTATCTGGGCACGGTAGCCTACATATGCAATCACAGCACTCAGGAGGACTGCTGTGAGTTCAAGGCCAGTCTGGGCTCCATAGTGAGTTTAGGACCAGCATGGGCTACAGAGCGAGACCCTGTTTCAAAAAGAAGAAAAAAAATACTGGAAAAACACCCATTGAACCAGAGGTGGCAATTCACTGAATTAGAATTACCCTCACCCTTGGAGAAGGTACTGCTACTTAATCAGAGTCAAAGGAAAAGAACCTTAAAGTGAAAGAACCTGTCTGCTATGGAACTTAAAACGAAAAACAAAGTGAAACAGGAGGGAGGGCGGGAGGGGTGGATGGGGGAGGGACCAAAGGAGGGGGAAAAGTCCTTGTCACCTTGACAAGATACGTAGGTGCATAAAATGCTAAACTTCATTGTAAACCTTAAATTTTGCACTTATATATATATCAATAAAATGGGGGGAAAATAAGCAAATGTAAAAAATAATAAAAGAACCTGTCTGCACATGCCTACTAAGACCTTAAGAATCACTACATTAAAAACACCTTGTGATGAAGGTTGTAAGACATGCGAGCATTTCCAGATAAGAATCCATGAGTGACTCACTGATTTACACAGTCCTTCTGAGACTGTTAAGCAGATTAGTTCCACTGAGCCAGGAATGGAAGTTGAAGTCACCATTACAGGTGTTTGAGGCAACTCTTCTAATAAATTGATAATCATTTGTTAAAAAAAAAATTCCCCAAAAACCACTGTGGTTCCATCTAATTCTAGTAAGAATGGCTGGTATATTCCTCCCTTAAAGAAAAAAGAAAGAGGGCTGGAGGAATGGCTTAGAGGCTAAAGCACTTGCCTAGCAAGTGATTAGGTAAGTGCTAAGTACCTGAGTTGATTCCTCAGCACCACATAAACTGGGCACGGTGACACATGCCTGTAATCCCAGGACTGCGGAGGCCAAGACAGGGAGATATGAGGGTTGCTGTGAGTCCAAGGTCAGCCTGGGTTCCATAGTGAGCTCAGGACCAGCCTGGGCTCTGGGAGACCCTATCTCAAAAAAATAAAAATAAAAAAAAAAATAAAAAAAGAGGGCTGGAGGAATAGTACAGTGTACAGTGGTTGAAGCACCTGCCTAGCAAGCCCAAGGGTCTGGGTTTGATTCTCCAGGATGACATAAGCTAGAGGTGGTGGTGTACACCTGTAATCCTAGCACTTAGGAGGCTGACTCAGGAGGACTGCCATGAATCAAAGGGTAACCTGGGCTACCTAATGAGTTTAGGAACAGCCTGGGATACAGAGTGAGAACCTATCTCAAAGAATCAAAAACAAAACCAAGCAAACAAGAACACCCAAAAAAAAAATCACAACTCCCTCCCCCAAACATGCTGGGCTCCACAGTGAGTTCAGGACCAGCCTGGACTACAGAGTGCGAGACACGGTCTCAAAACAAAACAAAACAAAACAAAACAAAACAAAAAAACAACAACAAAAAATCAAAAAAAGAAAGAAAGAAATTAGTTGTGGTATATTTACACAATGAAGTACTACTCTGCCATAAAAAAGACAAATTTGAGTCCTTTCTCAGAAAATGGATGTACCGAGAGACCATTATGCTAGTGAGATGAATCAGTATCTGCACAGGATAAATATCACGTGACTTCTTTAGTATGAGAAAACCAAATTATAAAAAAGGTAAGAGAGAGATGGAAGAAAGTAAGAGGATAGACTTTGTGGAGAGGGAAAGGGGATGTAGGGGGGGACTGAGAGGATATATTAATCAAAAAAAAAAAAAACTGAAAAAAAGGGGCTGGGGATGTGCCTTAGTGGCTGAGCACTTGCCTGGCAAGTGTGAGACTGTGGGCTCAATCCTTAGTATCGCAAACAAAGAGAAAAAGCATATAATTTAATTGGATAAGTAAGACTTAGTCATAGAAAAACTATGACTGAAGGCCAGACAAGTTATGTGGATAATTATAGAAGTCCATAGAATTGACCTATCAATATTGGCTGTGGTAGATGTGAGCTGGGCATGACAAATGAGACAATGAGTACATAAGAGGCTGGAGAACATTCCAGAATTTGAGAAACAGGAAGTAGCAAATGAACAAACGTATCACAGGGCAAGAGCGTAACAAAATCATAGAATTGAAAGAGATAACGAGCTGGGTGTTGTGGTGCATGCCTGTACTTCTAGACTGAGTTAGAGGCAGGAGGATCTTGAGTTTTGAGGCCAACCTGGGCTACACAGCAAGTTTAAGCTGGTCCAAGCTGAGCCTACTGGACATAGACCTGTAATCCCAGCACTTGGAGAGGCTGAGGCAGAAGGTTTACATGTCTGAGTTTAGCCTTGGAAACATAGTGATGTAGAGATCCTGCCTCAAAAAAAAAAAAAAAAAGCACAAAACAAAAACAAAAAACCCCAAGAGATTTTGTCCCCACCCCCCAAAAACACAAGAGAGGTAAAAAGGAACTAACATTTCACCCATTGCAAACTCCCACCACTACTAATGGTTATTAGCATAATTAAGAGTGGATTTTTTTTTTTTTGTCCTGAATGCACTATGGGGCCCAGGGTGGCCGACCCTTTTTTTCCCCCTGAGACTGGGTCTCGCTCTGCAGTCCAGGCCATTTCTGAACTCTATATGCATCCCAGGCTGGCCTCGAATTCATGGCAATCCTCCTGCCTCAGCCTCCTGAGTGCTGGGATTACAAGTAGGCACCGCCATGCCCAGTTTATGCGGTGCCAAGGAATAAAACTTAGGGCCTTGAGCTTGCTAGGCAAGAGCTTTAACCCCTGAGCTATTCCTCTACTCTTCTAAGCAGGTGCAATGATCAGCATTCCAGTTTAGTTTTAGAATTATGGAATGTTTCCCTTAATAATAAAAGTAGCCAAACTTGCCTTTTTTTCCTTATTCATTGGGGAATGAACCTAAAACCTCTGTGCATGCTAATCCACACTCCCAAACCTAAAAATTTGCTTTTAAAAAAACTCTTGGGAGCAGAGAAACAGCACAGTGGCTACAGAACTTGCTTAGCAAGTATAAGGCCCTGTTGTTGGTTCCCCAGCATCACATACATCACATAAACTAGGTATGGTGGTGCACACCTGTAATCCTAGCACTTAGGAGGCCAAGGTAGGTGGACATGAATTCAAGCCCAGAATGGGCTACACAGAGTTCAAAGCCAGCTTAGTTAAGATGGTAAAATTCTGACTCAGAAAACCAAAAAACAAACAAACAAACAAACAAAACAAAACAAAAATCTATCAAAAAAAAATCAAAAAAAATTTTGAGACAGGGTCTTGCTCTGTAGCTGGGGCTGGCCTTCGACTCACAGCAATCCTCATCGGGTACTTAGTGCTTGATATTTTAACGCTGGGCAATTCCTCCAGCCCCTAAAACCAAAATTTAAAAAACTCAACTCTGAATACACAAGTGTTGTTCTGGATGAAAAAGTCAGGCTGAGCGTAGCTCAGCGCAGATCCTTGGAGTATGCATGAAGCCCTGGGCTTGATCATCACATCTCCCCCCACAAAAGGTTCTGAAAGAGATAATATTCTCATATTCAATTGCTTTGAATCAAATTTTCATTTGATTGTGATGGGCTCTGAAAAGTTTTTCTATATAACTGTGACAACTTCCTCCTCTCTCTTTTTGGAGACAATTTCACTATGTAATCCACTAGGCACACTACCACTTTTGGCTTTCCTCCTTGTTTTAACTGTTTTGTTTCTGAAACTCTATAGGCAGGGTTTTTTTTTTTTTTTTTTTTTTGAGACAGGGTCTCACTGTAGCCCAGGCTGGTCCTGAACTCACTATGCAGCCTAGGCTACCCTGGGCCTTATGGCAAGTCTCCTGCCTCCCTGCCTCATTTTCCCCAGTGCTGGGATTATAGGTGTGAAACACCACACCCACTTTGTGTGGTGCTGGGGAATCAACTCAGGACCTTGGGCTTGCTATGCAAATGCTTTAATAGCTGTGCCATTCCTCCAGCCCCTGTACAGGCAGATATTATTTCTCCTAAACTAGTCCTCTACCCAGTCTTCCTTTTCCTTCTTAATCACTACCATGAGTGCTATGATTTGGATCTTGAGTGTCCCCAAAAAGCCTCAGGTATTTGGAACTGTGTGTTATTGGGAGGTAGGGTTTGGCTGAGTGGTACAGATTGGGGTTTGACTTGGAAATACTGTGTCAACTTGTGATTGGGGGGGCCCAGGACAGAGCTTTCACCTGTGGTCCAGAAAGGGGGAGGGGAAAGAGGGTGGGACAATTGGCAATAATTAAAGGAGGGAAGAAGAAACATTGTTATAGCTTCTTCCTGCCAGCCCTTTGGTTCCTCCTTCACTTGGCTTCAGTCTGGTATGAGGAGCAGCTCTCTAGTTCCTGCCATGGGATTCCACTGTTGCCAGTTATCTATGAATGGACTCCATGAGACCTTTTGAAAATATAAGCTAAATAAATCTTTCTGCCCTTAAGTTGTGGATATCGGGGACTTTGTCCCAGAAATGAGTATGTAAGACAACACTCATGATGCCTTTCTGTATTACTTTCTGGGGAATCTCAATTTTTCTCTTCTGTTCTATTGATCTTTTATTATGTTGACTGTGTTTGATTTCTAAGGACTCTTTCTTACTGCTTTTTAATAGAATCCTGATCTTGCTTCAAGGATACACTCACTATCTTATTCTCTAAGTATACTGTAGGGTTATTTTTTTTTTTTTTTGAGAAAAAGATTTCTTTTACTTCTTGCAACGACTGTTTTCCCCAAGTTCTTTAACCTAGTTTATTTTGTCTTTCATACTGGAGTTTGAAAAATAGAAAAAGCACTTTAAAGAAGGAATCCTTGTAATCACTCTGTATGTAAACATTAATAGTAGAATGCACTATATATTGGTTATTATGTTAGTGCTGGGACAGATAAAGTAATAGTTAAGCTTAGATTTCTATTATTTATTTAAAATTTATTTTTATTTTTTAGTTTTCTCCTTTTCTTATTTTATCAATGGCAGAACATCAAGTATATAATAACATAAATATTAGTTGCATCAAAATTCAAGTTTTCACGAGGTGATCTCTTTGATTCTATGGTTTTTTTAGTTGGAGACAGGGTCTCCTTAGCCTCAAGCTCAGATTCTCCTCAGTCTCTCAAGTGGGATTCTATGATTTGCCATCACTGAAAACATTCTGACTCATCCTGGTGACTTTCATACTGACACCACAGTACATTTTCTGAGTAATATTTTTCATAATTTCAAATAGGATAAAGTTATGAGATCCTGATGAGACTCTAATTGTTGGGCCAGAGAAGAAAGTGGATGCACAGCACACATGAAGCCCTGGGTTCTAGCCTTGGAATTGGGGAGAGGGAGAGATATTACAATTCCTAATTTTTTCTTTTTTTTTGGAGATAGGATTTCACTCTGTAGTCCAGCTGATGCTGAACTCACTATGGAGCCCAGGTTGGTTTCTAAATCACAGCAATCCTGCAGTCCTCCTGCCTCAGCATCCTAAGTGCTGGGATTAAAGGCGTACATTACCATACAGTTTATGTGGTTATAGGGAATTGAACCCAGGGCCTTGCACTTGTAGGGCAAGTGTTTTAACTGCTGTGCTATTCCTCCAGCCATATAATTTTCTTAATAAATTCTATGAAGCTAGGCTTGGTGGCACATGACTTGTCTTGGTCACTTGCTTGTTACTGGGACACAATACCTGACACCCATGACGAAAGGAGGAAAGGTCTGCTTTAGCTCACAGTTTTAGAAAGTCCACTCAAGGGGGACCTAAAACTGTAGATGGGCACAGCAGAGGGACGTGCTAGAGAAGTCATGGCATGGCAAGCAGGAAGCAGAGTCAAGCTTGATTTTTTTTTTTCTTTTTTTGTGATTGTTGTTTGGTTGGTTTTTGAGACAGGGTCTCGCCCTCCAGCCCAGGCTGGCCTTGGATTCAGGACAATCCACTTGCCTCAAGTGCTGGGATTACAGGTGTGCATCACCATGCCCAGTGTTACATGGTGCTGGGAAATCAACTCAGGGCCTTGTGTTTGCTAGGCAAGTGCTTTAATATCTGTGCCATCATCTAGTCCCTTAATTTTTTTTTTTTTTTGAGACAAACTCTAACTCTGTACCCCAGGTTGGTCCTAAACTCACTATGGAGCCCTGGCTGGCCTAGAACTCATGACAATCCTCTTGCTTCAGCCTCCTGAGTGCCAGGATTACAGGCATGTACCACCAAGCCTAGATGAATCTCTTGAATTTAATCAATAGTTTAGACATATATTTACCATCTACAAACATTAAAAACAGAGATTAAAAATATTGTACATATCATGTTAAGTAAATAGCTTTTGAATCAAAGACACTGAGATTCAAATAATTATAAAAATCAATTGACAATTTAATCTTATAATACATATCTCAGCATTTAGAAATTGATCAGTAAATGTATTTAGAATCAAACTGGATTCAACAATCCCACCTGGGCAACTCGCGTGGTAAGTGCAAGGCCTTGAGGCGCAGGCCTATAATCTCAGCACTTGCTGAGGCTGAGGCAGGACAACTGCTGTGAATTCAAGGCCATTGCAGGCTACAATAGTGCCTTTAAGACCAGCCTGGATACAGAGAAAGACTCTGTCTCAGAAACAAACAAACAAAACAAACAAACAAACAAACAAACTAAAAAACAAAAAAACAAAAAGAACTAAACTCAAACCAACCAATCAAACTACAAGTATTGTTAAGAACATTATTTGTTATTGAATGGAGAAACAAAACAAAACAAAAAACAAAAACATAAAAATGGAGAAACATTATTAAACCAAGTGTGGATTTCAGGATAAACACTGAGTACAGACAGATAATCTATTTAAAAAAAAAAAAAAGCTGTGTTGTTGGCCATGGTGGTGCACATAATCCCTGCACTCAGGGAGGCAGAGGCAAGAGGACTGCAAATTTTGAGCCCAGATCGGGCAATTTTCTGATTTACTCAAAACATAAAACATAAAAAATGCCTGGAGATTAGTGTGAAAGCCCTGGGTTCAGTTCTTAGTACCATGGGGGGGAAAAAGCAGAACCAAAAGCTTGTATTAAAGAGAAGCTTCAATATAACAACCTATTGGGGCTGAGGCCATAGTTTAGTGATTAAAACATGTGACTAGCAAGTGCAAGGCCCTGAGGCAGGAAAACTGCTGTGAGTTCAAGGTCAGCCTGGGCTACAGAGACCTGTAAAAAAAAAAAAAGTATTAACCCACCTCTAGTTCTCTGTTTGATATCAGATTCAGCTTCACTTTCTTCTTTTTCCTTTTCATTAGTAGAAATGACATCTAGTTCACGGCAAATGGAACTATAAGTAATAGAGTAAAAGGGATTTTAAATTTCGTTCCCAGTCAGTATTGCCCAGAATATGCTAATATGTAAATCTCTTAAGATTTTCTGTGAAAAAAAAATCATGTGGCCACATTCAGAGTATGGCTATTGATAGTAGAGAGTACCTGCCTATATGACCTAGGTTCAGTTCCTATGATACAAAAATACCCAACAAAAACAAAACAAAATAACACATGGTCAACAAAACAGGATATTTTATTTATTTATTTATTTATTTATAGACAAGGTCTCATTCTGTAGTCCGGAGTGGCTCTGAACTATGTAGCCCAGGCTGGCCTCGAACACACAGCAATACTCTTGCCACTCAGGTACACAGTGCTTGGTAGGCAAGGGCTTTAGCCTCTGAACTATTCTACCCAGGCCCAAACAGGATATTTTAAAAGCTATGGTTTCAGTTTGTATTTTTTTCATACACATTATTACATTAAAACCTGGCAAATATTACAGCAAACCAACATTTATTTATTTACTTATTTCAATGCTGGAATTGAATCAGGGCCTTGTATATACTAGACAAGCACTCTACTACTGAGATACATCTCCGGCTCTAAAGAAACTAATACTTTGTTTAAACTGGTGTTTTGTAGACATTACTTCTGGTACTAGGGTTGGATCCACAGTTCTTATCATTAGGTTATACCTTGTACATTCCCAGACTTTCTTGACCTTAAAATCTTTTTCTTGCAACATAGTTTAAAAACTTATTACTTATTGGGGTATCATAATCTAATCAAGTAGCACTACAACCAAATAACCATTCCTGTGCAGTTTTTTTTTGAGACAGGGTCTTGCTCTGTAGCCCAGGATGGTCCTGAATTCACTATGGAACTCAGGCTGACCTTGGGCTCATGGCAATCCTCATACTTCAGCCTCCCAAATGCTGGTATTACAGGCGTGCGCCACCATGCCCGGCTTATGTAGTGATGGGGAATTGAACTCAGGGCCTTGTGCTTGCAAGGCAAATGCTTTAACTGCTGTGCCATTCTTCCTGTTCCCTCCTGTGGGGCTTTCTAAGAAGGGATTTACTTTAAATTTATGTTCACAAACAAGGAAAAATCAACGCTAGGGAGCATACCTTATTGTTGGAACAGCAAATGGGTCAAACTGATCCACTTTCTGTAAATCAATAGGTACAGAAATGCGACCTATAAGAACCATAAGGTATAAACTGATGAATGTGAAATACAAATCATTATAGGCTATCTTCTGAGAATAATTTTTGGTTAAAAATTTACAAAGGGTTAGAAATGTATCTTGTTAAGACCATATTTAGAAATACAAATTGCTTTCACACTAGCTGTGCCTCTTGTTACTCTTGAAAACCAGTAACAACAAAAAACCAATATGAAGAATGTTATTTCTCAGTTGCTCTTATTGTTATTTCTATATTCAGAAATAAAATAGTACATCCAAAAAGTTGAAACATTTAAAAACTACTTGCTCAACTTAGCTTGGAGAAACCTGAGAGCTCCAAGAAGTGAAAGGAGGCCAAGGAAACATTGGAAACCCTGCAGATGCTTCAGAGGCTGAAGAATACACCAGCCTGGCAAGCCCTCTGAGGCTGCCTGTAAAGAAGCATGAGCCAGGACCTGGAGTCTGGAGCCGAGGGAACTGGCAGGAGCTGGCAGCTCCAGCCTCCAGAAATGAGCTTGTAGGTAGCGCAAACTGCAAATGCACTGCAAGCTCTTTCTTGGAAAGGTCTCCTTGTGGCTTAGTCGACCAGCCTGGCAGAAGTGTTCGTGGCAGTCATACTATGAAGTGGCATAGATAGAAGCTGTTTTGAAAAGAATCCAAATCTGAACTGTTTAGGATAAAAGAAGCCACAGACAGAACACACCCCAGGGATACTGGGGATACTATTAATCAGTGCCTAGGAAGGAACTGATACAGGAGACAGCTGCAGAGAGGGGAGAAGGGCTGCTGACCTTCTGAATAGTTGAGGTGGTAGTGAGAGAACCTCAGAGGAATGGCTCAGTGGTTAAAGCCCTTGCGTAGCAAGGGCTAAATCGTAGAGTTCGATTCCCCAGCACCACATAAGCTGGGTGTGGTGGTGTATACGAGTAATCCCAGCACTTGGGAAGCTGAGACAGGAGGAAGGAGGATTGCTGTGAGTCCAAGGCCAGCCTGGGCTACACAGCAAGACCCTGTCTCAAAACAAACAATAACAACAACAAAAATCACACCGTGGAAAAAATGGTCTCAACAGTTATCTACAGAGTATTCCAATGTTAACAGATTACACCTTTTTCTCAGCAGCATATGGGACTTTTTCCAAAACAGACCATACTGTTTGATATAAGAAAGACATGCTTAAATAAATACAAAAGAACTGAAATAGTTCCCAGCATACTTTCACATCACAGTAGAATGAAAGCAAAAATCCACACCAAAAGAAAGCAATAGAAACTACATAAATACATGGAGATTGAATAATACATTGTGAGGATGAAAGAATAGCACAGCAGTTAGAGCACTGGACAAGCAGAATGCCCTGAGTTTGATTCTCCAGTACCACATAAACTGGGCGTGGTGGCACATGCCTGTAATCCCAGCATTCAGGAGGCGGAGGCAAGAGGACTGCTGTGAATCTGAGGCTAGACTGGGCTCTATATTGAGTTCAGGACGAGCCGGACTACAGAGTAAGACCCTGTCTCAAACCAAACCAAATCCCAAGCAAACAAAAAATTACTGAACAAGCAACTGATCACAGAAGAAACCAGAAAAGAAATAAAAAATTTCCTAAAATGAAATGATAGTTGGAGTACATCATTCCACAATCTACAGGATACAAATGGAGCTGTACTAAGACAGAAACTTATAGCTATGAATGCACATATGAAAAAAACAGAACAATGTCAAATAAGCAATCTAATGATGCAGCTCAAAGCCCTAGAGAAACAAGAACAAGCCAAATTCAAAAGCAGCAGAGGGAAAGAAATTATAAGAATCAGAGCAGAGGGGCTGGAGGAAGAGTATGGCGGTTAAAGTGCTTCCTAAGCAAGTACAAGGCCTAGGGTTTGATTCCCCACCACCTCATACACTGGTGGTGCACACCTGTAATCCCATTACTCATGGAGGCTGAGGCAGGAGGGCTGCCACAAGTTCAGGGGCAGCCTGGGCTTCATAGTGAGTTTAGGACCATCCTGAACTACCAGAGTGAGACCCTGCCTTGAAAAAAAAAAAAAGAATCAGAGCAGAGATTAATGAAATTCAAACTATAAAAACCATATAAAATATCAGTGAATCAAAGAATTGGTCATTTGAAAAGATAAACAAGATTGATAAACCTCTAGTCAAACTCCTCAAAGAAAAGAATTTATATCAATGCAATTAGAAATGGAAAAGGTGATATCATAAGACACTGTTGAAATCCAGAAGACTCGAGTAGTAAGCAGAGATGAAATGGATGCAGTAATAAAGGGTGCACCAACGAATTCCAGGATTCGTAGAGGTCTACCAGAACATTAGGGAAATATTAGCATCAATGCCTCTCAAATCCTTCTACGAAATTGAAGCAGAAAGAACACTGCCAAACTTCTGCTTGGAAGAGAGTATCACCTTGGTCCCAAATCAGAAAAAGACCAAAACAAACAGCTAATGAACAATTTTCAACCTTTTTTTTTTTTTTTGAGATTGTATCTATAAGTACAGGCTGGTCCTATACTTAGCATGCAGCCCAGGCTGGCCCCAAACTCATGGCAATCCTCCTGCCTCAGCCTCTTGAGTGCTGGACTACAGGTGTGTACCACCATGCCTGGCTACTTTTTATGTGGTGCTGGGGCCTTGCGCATGCTAGTAAAGTGCTCTCATGTTTGAGCTACACCCCAGCCCATTTTTAACATCAACTTTTAATGTCACACACATATGTATCCATACCTAACAACACATTTACTAAAACAAAAAATAATGCTTCTTTTTCTTAGTTTCTTTACATTATACCTGTTTTAGGATGAACACTGAAAGGACTCTTCAGTAAATGATTGATTCCTTTACTAACATTGATGTCCAACCGTGGAAAACAGTATTGGAGCACAATCTCCCACTCCAGCCAGGGTCCACACTTGTCATTTTTGGTGTTCTATAAGCAGATGCAAAGCCAGTATGAGAATCAGAGGGAGCTTTGGAGTATTTCCTTAAAAGTTAAAAAATGATACTCAGGCACCTTTAGTTGATCAAGCAAAATAATCAGAACTTAATTAGGAAATGCATCATTATACCTATAAATACAGATTCAATTGAAAATACCTGACATGTACTGATAATTCTCTTCAAATGCTCCCAACGCTGAAGTGAACTGTGAGACTTCCGGAAGTTTTTCTGCAGTTCTTCATGCATTGGTGATGTGTCATTAAGGACCATACTCATGTAGGGCACATCAATGAACAACTTTTTAGAATGTATTATCACTAGGATATCTAAAGCTCATACATATTTAGAAAGTTACTATTAATATCTTTTAAAAAGCAAGTGTTAAACATATCTCCTGGGGTTGTAGGAATAGTTTAGCAGTTAAGGTGCTTGCCTAGTACCACATAAAGCTGGGTGTGGTGGTGAACACCTGTAATTCCAGCATTTGGGAGGCTGAGGCAAAAGTATTGCTTTGAGTTCAAGGCCAGCCTGGGCCACAGAGTGAGACTGTTGTTTCAAAAAAAAAAAAAAAAGAAAGAAAGAAAGAAAGAAAGAAAGAAAGAAAAGAAAAGAGAAAAGAAAAAATACAGTAGGTTGGGCTGGAGGAATAGCTCAATGCTTAAAGTGTTTGTCTAGCAAGCTCAAGGCCTTGAGGTGATTTACTAGGACCACAAAAACTGGGTGTGGTGGTGCATGTAGGTAATATCTCGAGCAGAGGCTTAGGTGGGAAGACTGCAGTGAGTTCAAGGCCAGCCTAAACTCCACAGTGAGAAGCTGTCTCAAAAAACAAAACCACAGTAGGTGATTTACTTATTTATTTTTGGTGGCACTGGAGAACCAATTCAGGGCCTTCATAGTAAACTACATCTTCAGCCTTTATTATGCTTTATTTTGAGACAAGGTTTTGTTAAGTCATTAAATTGCCCCAGTTGGGCTTGAACTTGTGATCCTCCTGTCTTAACCTCCTAGTGCTGAGACTGTAGGCCTGTATCACCAGGCCCAGCTACAAATATATACAAGTTATATATTAAAAAAGAACGTTATTAATAAAATAATACAATATAAACAAAAATAATATAACGTATGATGTAAAAACTTCCATTTAGAGAAATTTATTTAGAGAAATGATTCATTCTTCTTTAGCCATTAATTCTAAGACCAACTTCCAAGACGAGGAAGCTAATTTATAAAAGTTTCATTTCTTATTATATTCTAGGACGGGGATAAAAAAACATAGAAATGCCATAGATATTTTATATAAAAAGCTTAAACTTACATGCAAGCAGAACATATGCATAACATTACAGATTTATTGAATTTGCTCACATAATGGTTATAGGGAAGGATATTTTCAGGAACGAGGGCTAAGATCTTATCCCAGCTTTCTTTATTTTCAAGAATATCTTGATCAACCAAAGCATATTCTTCAAAGTAATTTTTAATTATGTTTATAGATTTTCTGCAGGAATGACATCAAAGTCCCATTTATTAGCAACATGTGTAACTTTACTATTGCCACTGGGTAGGAGGCTACTGCTATTTCTCCTGAATTTCTAGAATTTAGGTAAGATGGGAATATTGGAATATTATACCTTTGCCAGTGTAGGCGCACTGTATTCAAAAATGTTCAAGTCTTAAACTCCACAACCTAGAAGTTTAGCCGCATCAAAAAATGCAACAGGGTGGAAAGCACCCACTCAGGACAAGGCATCAGTGGTGGGATGTGGCAGCTTCCTAGATTCTTCTCTGAAATGCTTGCTTTACTATCTCAAGCAGACAGTGCTTGCACTTTGCAAATATATTTCACATCTACTGTTTCATTTAATCTTTGCCACAACTCCGGCAGGCAGAACAGATGCTGTTTTCCTCATCGTGTGGATAAGGAAGTTGGGCTTCCTCATTTTATCAAGGTCATAGTGGGTGGCAGAACAGGGATTCTTAATCCTACTGTAACGCTCCTTCCATTGTTCTAGAAAGGTAGTGAGTTCAACGGAAAAAACATGGGCTTTGGAGTTAAGACATGCAGGACGCGAATGCTAAATGTAACAGCTGTTATGTGACGCCAAGCAGACTATATAATCTCTCTAAACTCACTTTTCTCATTTGTAAATGGAGATATGGCTATGAAGTGGTCGTGAAGCAAACTGGAGCAACTCTGGAACCTGTCAGGAATTCTGCAGCATAAGTCAGCCACTCAGTTAACTCCAGCTATCATTACTATAAAATACTATCAAGCGGTGAACACTGATAGCAAGATAATTCTGAAAGCACATGCAAGCAAATCAGAGGTAGCTTAAATGGCATGAAGACTTTTCCAACAGACCTGACGAAAGGGTGAATTTTTTCACTTAGGTGAACTTTCTTTTTAACGTCCTGACCACCCTGAAAAATAAACCATCAAAAGAGAACTTATGAATATTATGTAACAGATTAAAAGATTTCTTTAATGTGTTTTATTACATTTAAAATTATACAACTTTAAAGATACTGACTAAATTCTTTCTTTTTTTCTTTTTTTTTTGTTGAGACGGGGTCTCACTCAATAGTCCAGGCTGGTTCTGAACTATCTATGTAACCCAGACTGGCCTTGGACTCACGACAATCCTCTGTCTCAGCCTCCTGAGTGCTGGAATTACAGGCGTGCGCAACCACACCCAGCTTATGTAGTGCTAGAGAAGTGAACTCCGGTACTTAGTGCTTGTGTAGTGCTTTCTAGACAAGCGCTTTAACGACTAAGCTATTCCTCCAGTCCCACTGACTAAATTCCATCAAAGGATAGAATCTTGGATGCATTTTATGTCCTTTTTTTGGTATCAGGAATTGAACCTAAAACCTTTACACTGAAATATACCCCCAGCCTGAACTAAACAGAGATCCCCCCCCCTCTCTCAAAACAGATATCCCCAGACCTTACTATTTAAAATTTTTTTTTAAATCTTTTTTTGGTACTAGGGATTGAACTCAGAACCTCTCTCATGCTAGGAAAGCACTCTAGTGCCCTGAATCATATCCCCAACTCTATGTATTTATTTAGAGACAGTGCTTTTGTTTTCTAAGTCCAGGCTGGCCTTGAACTCATGGCAACCCTCCTGCCTCAGTCTCTCAGGTGGTGGGAATATAGGTGTATACCACTGCACCTGACGAATTTTAAAATTTTGAGACAGGATCTTGCTGAATTGCCCAGGCTGGGCTCAAAATTGAAATCCTCCTATTTCAGTCTTTCAAGTAGCTACTTGGGTATAGGCCACCTGGCTTCTGCCTTGTCTTGTGATGGGTTTTGCTATGTTGCCTAGGCTGGCCTCAAATTCATGATCCTTCCTCCTCAGCTTCCAGAGTAGCTGGAGTTACAGATGTTGCACTGCTTCCAGCAGGACAGTTTAATTTTCTGTGACTAAGCATACTAGGTTCAGTAACATCTAGTAAACAAAGAAATGTAAAATATAATTGAGAGGTTCTTACCTTTACAAGACTCAGGTACTCAACTATGCCAGAACGTACTGTGGAGGACAGTTTTCTAACTGAATCATCGCAGACCCAGCAATGAACGCCTCTCCTTCCAGAATATACCCAGAGACAATGCTTAAATCCAAAGTCCTCTGATGAGAGGGGAAATAATAGATTTTAAATATACATTGATAAAGTTCTATTCTAGTTCTTGCTTACTTCCTTAGTTTCTTATTTTTACCTGCTGTTTACAAATACTCATCTTTTTTTTTTTTTTTTTTTGAGACAGGGTCTCCTTCTGTAGCCTATGGAGCCAAGGCTGGCCTTGGACTCACGGCAATCCTCCTGTCTCAGTCTCCTGAGCGCTGGGATATACTCTCATCTTAACCATACTAAATTACCTGTACTTCCTGTGTCTCTCATGTTTTTTCCTTTCATGCCTTTACCTATCCTGGTCTCTGCCAGGAATCCATGTCCAGCATTTTCTTCTGGCACTGACCAATGGATGTCCCTTAAATATAAACTAGCGATAATAAAAGAGCTATACATTTAAAGTTTCTAGGACAGTGCTTGGTATATAATAAGCCTCTACATAAGACTCAGGTATCATCATCATTTCTAGTAAGCTTTTTCTCAATCTGTTCTCTCTCTCTCTTTTTTTTGTAGTGATACTGGAGATTGAACACAGGACCTCTGTACTGAGTTATATTCCCAACCCTTTTTAACAGTTTTTATTTTTTTATTTTTATTTTTTGAGACAGGGTCTCACTTTGTAGCCCAGGCTAGTCCTGAACTTACTATGTAGCCCAGGCTAGACTGGGACTCATGACAATCCTCCTGCCTCAACCTCCTGAGTGCTGGGATTACAGGTGTGTGCCAGCAGGCCTGGCTTTACGTGGTTCTGGGAAATCAAACTCTGGGCCTCGTGCTAGCTAGGTGAATGCTTTAAACGTTGTGCCATTCCTCCAGCCCAATTTTTTTTTTTTCTTTTTTTGATACAGGGTCTTGCTCTGTAGTCTAGGCTAGTCTTGGGCTCACTATGCAGTCCAGGCTGGCTTAGAACTCGCAGAATCCTCCTGCCTCAGCCTCCCAAGTGCTGGGATTGTAGGTAGTGCCATCATGCCCAGCTTGGGTGCAAACTCAGGACGTTATGCTTGATAGGCAAGTACTCTAATGGCCACACTATTCCTTTAGGGTATTTTTTTGTTTTTGTTTTTTGAGACAGGATCGTTCTCTGTAGTCCAGTCAGGTCTTGAACTCAGTACAGAGTCCAGGCTGGCTTTGGACTCATGGCAATCCTCCTGTCTCAGCCTCCGTGCCCAGCTTTATGTGGTGCTGGGACTGGACTCAGGGCCTTGAGCTTGCAAGATAAGCACTTTAACTTCTGTGCCATTCTTTCAGCCCTAGCATTGTTGCTCAGGTTGGGTTTAAATTTGTGATCCTACTGCCTTAGTCACTGGAGTGTAGGGATTACATGCATTGCCACCGGGTACAACTGTATCCTTATCTTTTCCTCTCATATATTTCAAGGAAACATATTAGAAATTTATAAGATTTGATTATAAAATAGAGACTAACATCCAGAGGAAAAGAGATTCTCACTTTTGACCCCCCTCAGGGTCTGCTGATACTTGCCTTTGAGGGCTCGGTCAATGATGCGTATGGCCATGGTCATGAGGGTCCAGCATTTGGAGCATATGTCTGCAGAACTGAAGCACAGTCCTGTTACTCACTGGCAGTGGCATTACCCACCCCGTCCCCCCCACAACAGCATAGCTCATGGTACTTACCTACAGCATCTTCTCACGTCATCATAGTCTGTCATGTCGATGTCAAACACCAGTTCTTTCTCCTGGGCCTGGAAAGCTCCTAGCTTCACTGTATTGTGCTGGCTGGGCTACAGATACAGAACACTGATCAGTTTCTGTAAGAGCTGCTGTGTTCTTAAGTCTGCTTATTTTATACCCCATGGAAAAGTAACCAAAGAGAAACAATGAAACTAGGATTTTAGGTCTCTAAATTCATTACTCTGGAGCCCCTATGTGCAGAACTGATGAGTTTTTTATCTAATTAAAATAGTTTGATGAATACACAGCCATTATAAATATGTTGGCTGATGGGTTTCTGATAAGGAAGTCTATACAAATAATGACTCACTGCAAGGGGTTCTAAGGAGCTTTAGTCATTAATGTACATACAAATGACAAATATGAATTTATTTTAAAATTTTTAATTTAGATTTTCCCAACAAATTTGAACTGAGACTTTATAAGTGCATGTGTGTGGTCCAAAACTGAGATTACAGAAACAAGAAGATTAGCTCAACGTCCAAGCAGTTAAGCCTCCATGATTCCTACTGTTCCTTTCAGAGAGATGTTACTGCTCTTAATGCTCTGACATTTCCCTGGCAGAAGACATTTGAATTATCTGGAAAGCATAAAACAGGTGTCTGGACCAGTGGGGAAAAAGGCACAGTTGAAAACGGCTATATTGAACTGACTTTTGTTTTGAGTCTTGCTCCGTAGTCCAGGCTGGCCTTGAACTATGTAGCCCAGGTTGGCCATGGACTCAGGACAATCCTCCTGCCTCAGCCTCCCAAGTGCTGGGATTACAGGCATGCACTACCATGCCCAGCCTTATGTGGTGCTGGGGAATCGACCTAGGCCTTGGGTTTGCTGGGCAAGCACTCTAGCTGCTATGCTACTCCTCCAACACTGCTGCATTGTCTTTTAGTTGCTTTTACTTCTGTTTCTCCCCTCATCTTTCATATTAGGAGCATGTCTCATCTCTTTATTATTTTCCTGTGGCTTGTATTTAAAAATGGATACGAAAAAGCTGACTAGAAGCTCTGTTTACAGGGCTGAGGTTTCTTCTCAGCAGGGTGATCTGGCTGGGCACAATTTTTTCAGGAATCTAAGTCAGTTTCTATATATTTAGAAAGAAAACTCCACTAATACTGAAACCTGAGCCTCCAACAATGCGTAGTACATCTGGTTAGATTCTTCAAAGAGGAATCTTCCAGCCTCCTGCACGGCTGGCAGTGGGAAGGGAAAGACGTAAGGAGAAGAGGGACTCTCAACATTCACATGTAAGTGTCTCATGAATCCCCTAACTTCAGGACAGTAGGGGCGGTGAGTTCAAGGTTAGTCTGGGCTACAAGGTAAGTTCAGGAGCAGCTTGGACCAGAGAGAGAGAGAGAGAGCGCGCGTGTCTCAAAAACAAACAAACAAACAAAAACAAAAAGCAAAGCAAACTACCATCCAAAGTCCTCAGAGATAAGACATGTTAATGAAAACGACAGACTACTGTAGCAAAAAAGTTCTTTGAAATAGCAGAAATGAAAATCTGAGGAAGTTCCTCAAACAGAAAGTAAATGACTTTATGATTTTTAAAGAGACCAGAGGAAACAGGTTAAGCAGGTTAAGATTTTTTTTTTTTTTTTTGCTAAGTGAGCTGGGTCTAGTGGCACATGATTGTAATGCTAGTACTCTGAGAGACTGAAATGGGAGGCTGGTAAACTTGAGTAGGACCTGTGCAATTTAGCAACTTGCTAATACTAAAAACGGCTGGAGATGGAGCTCAGTGTGAAGGTCTGTCCTGGTTTCAATCTCCAGCATTGCCAAAAAAAAAAAAAAAAAAAAAAAAAAAAAAAAAAAAAAAAAAAAAAAAAAAAAAAAAAAAAAAAAAAAACCACCAACAACAAAAATAAACCTAGATTTGAGGGACATGAACTTGTTTTAAGTGCCCATCAAGTATCTAGTACAATAGCTTTAACCACTGAGCTATTTCTCCAGCAACATCCTCACCCCCCCTTTTCTTGAGAGAGCACTTTATTGGGAAACTTACAGAAGGGGAAAGATAGGAGGGTAAAATTTCTGCTAGTCAGAAGGGGGACCTGGAAATGTGAGTTGCCCTGCCCCCGACTTTTCTTTTTGAGACAAAGTCGTGCTCTGAATTCCAGGCTAGTCCTGAACTTACTAACTAGGTAGCCTAAACTTGCCTCAAACTCGTCAATTCCCTTGCCTTAGTCTCGTGAGTGTTGGGATTATAGGCATATGCCACTGTACCTGGCTAATTTTTATATCGTGTTGAGTAAGCAAACTCAGGGTCTTGCACACGCTAGGCAAACACTTAAATCACTAAACTGTCCCCAAACCCCTCACTCACTTTCTTGAGACATTTAATACAATTTTTCTTTATGTTTATTGTTTTTCAAACAAGAGTATTAACATAGTTTTAAAAATTATTTAAAAAATTTTAGTTAGCATTAGTCTTTTTTTGAGACAGGGTCTTACTCTATAGCCCAGGTGATCCTGAACTTGCTATGAAGCCCAGACTGGCCTTGGACTCAGCAATCCTCCTGCCTCAGTCTTCCAAGTGTTGGGATTACAGGAGTGTGCCACCACACCTGTTTTATGTGGTGCTGGGGAATCAGGTACTTAGGGCTTAATAATGCTTTAACTGTTGAGCCATTCCTCCAGCCCCATTAGTCTTTTTTTTTTTTTTTTTTTTGAGACAGTCTCTTGTTATATTGCCCCGGTTAAGTCTCAAACTCCTGAGTCCCAAGGTACTCCTCACTAACCTCCCGAATCTTGAGATTACAGGCAGGTGCTACCACACCTGGCTCTGACCATAACTGTTAATCTGACAAAAATCAGATTAAGAGCACGTAGAAACAAAAAGCCTTTATGCGTGGGGAGAGTCAGATCCTCACCTGCCAAAGTGAAATATCAGTAGATAAGGCTTACAACAGAAAAGTAGAAGGAATACAAGCATGTTCCTTGGAGACAAGAAGATAGATGCCATAGGAGGCCAGGGAATATAGCAACTTGAGAGACCCCGTCTCAAAATAAAAATAAGCTCTGTGCAAAGGTCCTGCATTCAATCCCTAGTTCTGAAAAACCCAAAAATCCAAATCAAAGCAAAATGAAAGACTTCACAAAAACGTAAGAATTAGCTAAGGTAGTGGTTGCTTCTGGGCAGCAGGAAATGGCTGAAGAGGTAGTTTGCATTTTTCGCCTAACAGAAGTATTTGACTTTATAAACTGTATGTGTACATCTAACCGATAAAAGCCACAAACAAAACCCAAACAGAAACAAGTCTGTGGATGCTTCTGTCTTGTCCAAATAAGAGAAAAGAAAAGAAAAAAAAGCCAGGCAAGGCTGAAGCAGTAGAGTCACAAGTTCAAATCCAGCCTGGGCAATTCAGTGAGAATCTGTCTCAAAATAATAACCAAAAAAAAGGCCTGGTATGTAGTTCATGTGTAAGAAGACCTTGAGTTCAATCGCCAGTACCACACACACAAAAAGAGAAGCTGAGGTGTGGGGGTGCATGCCTATAATCCCAGTGCTGTGAGGGGCTGAGGCCAGAGGATTGTAAATTCAATCTCAGGCTGAGCAATTTAGAGACCTGTCTCAAAATGATAATAAAAAAAGGGCTAAGATGCAGCTCTGTGCAAAGGCCCTAGGTTCAATCCCCACACCTCCCGCAAACACACCCAGAGATTCTAGTATTAGGGAAAGAAAGGAAAGAGGCTCTGGTCTGTCTTTAATTCCCAACCTCTAGAGAGGAGTAAACTTCTTCAAGGCATTTTTCTTGCTTGCCTTTTCTTATCCCTTCTCCCCTCCTTTGATGATGGGAGATAAATGTAGACTTAGAGTCAGAGAAACTGGACTCAAGTGCTAGCCATATCATTTAAAAGTTACGCGATCTTGGGCAAACTCAGTTCTCCAGGCCTCTTTTCTCCTTTGCATGATGCAAGAGGCCTGATAGGAGGACCCAGCGACATAGACTATGGAACATTCCACCCACAGGCTGTTCTCTTACACATGCATTCTGTTCCACCCAATATTTATAATTTTAAGGAGGGTAAAAAGGCAATTTTGGTTTGTTCATTCACTCAACAAAAAATATTCCTGGTGTGTTTCTCTCTGCTAGGCACTATTCCAAGTACTTGGACAGACTTGTGGCAGGTGACAGCAATGTTGTTTGAACAGTCCTGAAAGAGGTGAGGGAACAGATACCTGGGGAAATAAGAAGAGCCTGATAGACAATGTTGCCTGAGTGGCCTGAGCGAGGGGGAGAATTTTTCGTGTGAGTGAAATTAACCATTAGCATTTGGTTTTGAGCAGAGAAATGACACAATCTGAGTTGTTTCAAAAGGATCACTTTGGATTTTTTTTTTTTTTTTTTTTTTTTTTTGTGGTTCTGGGGATTGAGCCCAGGGGCTTCACACTGAGATACATTCCCAGCCCCCAAATTTTTCTTATTTTGAGACAAGGTCTCACTAAGTTGATAAATCGCACAGGCTGGGTTCAAACTTGTGATCCTCCTGTTTCAGCTTCTAGAGTGCTGCATTATAGGCCTATGCCAACAGGCAGGGCTCGGCTGATGTGTTGAAAATGGGCTCCAGTGTCTACAGGAGCAAAGTATTAGCTTTTTTTTTTTTTTGTAGGTCTGGGGAGGGGAGGTTATTGAAGAATGAACCAAGAACAAAGGACCTTTGCACTGCACCCTGCCTGCCTCCTCCTCCCTTTTAAAGTTTTGAGGAGGCAGGGTTTCAGTAAGTAGCTAAATTACCCAGGTTGGCCCTGAATGCAAATTGTGATTCTCCTGCTCAGTGTCCCAGAATGACAGTATTACAACTGTGTGCTGATACACTTGGTTTATTATTAGCTTTTCAGATTAATTCAGATGACAGATGATGGTGGTAGCATTAGTAGTACTGGCTGGATTGTGGATATGTATTATGGGAGAGCTGGCCTCTAATTCATGGCCATCCGCCTGCCTCAGCCTCCCAAGTGTTGAAATCACAGATATGTGCTACCATGCCCGCAGTTTATATGGTGCTGGGAATCAAATTCAGCGCCTATTAAGCGCTTTAACTGCTATTCCTCCAGCCCCTTATTTCCCCCTCTTAAAGTAGAGTTTCTTACTGATTTTTTAGCCAGATACTCAGTTTCTGTGTTTGTTAGTAAGAATGCAACTAATTCACTCTAAAATGATTTCTAGTCAACAGAGTGTCAAACCATAAAAAGAGATCACAATAAACTTAGAAAAATGGTTTAAAATGTGGATCTTCAACCACAACTGTAATCTCAAGGCTCTGATCACCAACCCATTCTAGGTTTGCAAAACAAAACAAAAAATACAAAGAAAGATTGCTTACTCTGTGGGAATACACCGCTCCAATGTCGATCTTGTATGGGTTCATTTTCTGCATTTCCTTTTCCAAATCACTCTGGTTGTTGAAGGATTGGTAGCGAATGTAAATATCATCTTTCAATGTGAATGAAAATTCACGATTTTGAAAGTAATTCTTTATCACTGCAAAATAATCGTGCATTTTAAAATTAATAAGTTTATTCAGTTTAGGGAATTAGAACATTTGTCAATGGAGTTTTTATTTTTTTTTAAATAGGCCCGTGCACAACACTGTCTGGACACGTAAAGATAGGTCAGTCCCTAATATGAAGGAATTTACCATTCCATATTTACTAGGAAAAAGTAAAAAAAAAAAAAAAAGAAAATGCGTAGATACTTAGAATATGTAATACTACCTCTCTCTCCTCAGTGGGCAGCAACAGATTCGGATGTGAGGAAACAGCTAACTTCTCTCTCAGAAGCCCCTAGGACCCTGACGCAGACCAAATCTCTGCAGTAGTATGCCATGATTTGGGAGTACCCGAGGTCGGGGCGCCATGGCCTGGTCATTAGATCCACTCTCAGCCCTTTCACACCTCAGAAGTGGGAGGGAGGGATGAAAATAGCGCTTGAAATCCCGGGCACGGTGGCGCACGCCTGAGATCCCGGTTACTCGGGAGGCTGAGGCAGGAGGATCCTATATTCCAGCGCAGTCTGGGCAATTTAGCGAGACTGGTAACAAAACAGTAAAAAGGGATGGAAATGTGACTCAATGGTAGAGTGCTTGCTTAGTATGCGAGAGGCCTGGGGTTCCCTCCCCAGTACGGCAAAGAAAACAGCCCACGGCGGCGCCCACCAGGACACCCGGGCTAAAATCTGACTTCGCTCCCGACCCGCAGTCCACCCCGTTCCCAGCCTCCATCACCTCCGCCGTAGTTGAGCCAGCGGTAGTACTGGGCGTAGGGAAAGAGCCTCCGGTAATAAAGCTTGAGGAGTTCAGGCAGCTCAGCAGGATCAAACGTCTCCATTGGGCATTGAAAACCCCAACAGGAACACTGCAAGAAGTGGCGGGAAATACACAACCGAAGGCCCCGCAATTGCGCAGGCGCGTTGAGCCGGTAGCGCGCCGTCTGCCAGGGATGCCGGGAATTGTAGTTCTCAGGGTCCCGAGGAGTCGACGGTCTTTGCCCACCTGCCTAGGCAATACATAGCGCTGTTGAGTGCGGGAGACCATGTCCACGCCAGGAACAGGGTCTTCTCCGGGATCTATTGATGTAGGTTAGTAAGATTAATTTAAAAGTATGCTCCATGCAAACTATGTGAAAGCACGCCCAGCTCATATGGTGTTGGGGAATCGAACTCCGCTACTTAGCGCTTCGCTTAGCGCTTGCTCAAACGCTTTAACCGCTGAGACATCCCTCCCTCCCTCCTTCCCTCCCTCCCTTTTTAATTTTTATTTAAATCTGAGACAGGGTCTTGGTCTGTAGCCCAGGCTGGTCCTGGGCTCCGGACAATCTGCCTGCCTTAGCCTCCAGAAAGCTGGGATTACAGGCATGTTAACCTGGCGCTGGAGAATCAAACTCAGGGGCTGGCTCTTGCAAGGCAAGTGCTTTAACTGCTGTGCCATTCCTCCAGCCCTACTTGGCTCAATGGTGGATTTCTGGGCTTCCTAGTAGCTGCCTTTAGTAACTGACTTTTGTTCTTCAGAATTACCCAGTTTACGGTTTGAGAGTATAGCTCAGTGGTTGGAGTGCTTGCCTAACAAGCACAAGGACCTGAGTTTGATTCCCCAGCACTATATCAGGTGGGTGTGTTTGTGCATGCTGGTAATCCCAGCACTTGGGAGGCTGAGGCAGGAGGATTGCAGCAAGTTTGAGGTCATCTTGGACTATAGAGTGAGTTGAGGACCAGCCTAGACAATATAGTAAGAGTCTGTCTCAGAAAAACCAAACCACTGCTTCTTGGCCTTTTGGCTAAAATCAAGTATATTATGATAAAAACTAAACCAAAACCAACCCAACCCAACCAACCAAAAAAACAAAAACAAAAACAAAAACAAAACAGAAAAGTTTTTGCTAGGCTGTAAGAACAGAGGAATACCTTTCCATTAGCTGGAAGGGGGCTCAAAAGTGGGTTGTTGCCTAGCTTTCTTATCCAGGGGGTTTTAAGAACCCAACATTTAAACTGTCTTTATCCCTAACTGCTTATGTGACCAATACCTCCTGTCTATTCATGAATAAGAGCGTAATGAGGCTGCAGATAGCTGCCTTCTCCTGCCACATGAGAACACAGCTGGAAGGGACTGTATACAAACCATGAAGCAGCCTCTTACCAGACACTGAGTCGGCTGCACCTCAACCTTGGAGTTCAGCCTCCAGAACTCTGTATTTGTGTATGTGTGTGTATGTGTGCATTTTTTTTTTTTTTTGACACAGGGTCTCATTCTGTAGTCTAGGTTAGTCCTGAACTCACTATGTAGCCCAGCAGCCTGGCTTTGAACTCACTGCACTCTTCCTGCCTCGGCCTACCAAGTGCTGGGATTATAGGGGGGGGGGGTGCCATCACGCCCAGCTCATTTTTATGTGGTGCTGAGAAATTAAACCCAGGTGCATGCTAGGCAAGTGCTTTAACCATTGGGCTACACCTTCAGCCCCTTTTTTGTTGTTTGTAAACTAACTTATTCATGTTGTTGATTACAACAGCCTGAATAGACTACAACAGTGCTCAATTTACTTAACATTAGTTTTCATGTAAGGATAAAGAGAATACTGATAATTAAAATTTATATAGCATTTGCCTTGCCATTAAGTATTATTTTTCCCCAAGGTGCAAGGAATGTACTTTATTATGAAAACAAGGTCAGGGGGTTAAAGCTTCTCTACCAGGAAGGGGGCTGTCCTAAGTACTACTTAAAGATTATTTTTTTTTCTTGTGAGAGAACTATGGTAGATACTAACATCGTCCCCTAATTTATATATGGAGAAATGGGTTCAAAGCCATTTGCCTAGTAAGTGTAAGAGACATTAAGTGGAGAATCACAGCCTGGCTACAGTGCCTGTGTGTTTAACCCTTACAGTTCATTCTCTTTCTCTCCCTTTCTGTGTGTGTATAAATCTAATCATTATTAATTATTACTATTTTCTGCACTGATTATGGAGCCCTTGGCCTTGCACCTGCTAGGCAAATGATTACATCACCAGCCTTGTGTGGGGTTGATATGGAGGTGAAAGGAGACAAGCTAAGGAGTGTCCTACACACACACACTTTCTGACCAAGCCCGCTCAGTCAGTCAATGAGAATGCGAGAAGGGGAGTGCGGATTGAAGAATACCAGACTCTTGCAAGGGTCGCTGCAAAAGACGCTTTATTATCTACTGTCTTGCTTTATACCCTCCTTGCCTTCCCACTAGTTAACAGTCACGTGTTTCCACACCTGATCCAAACTTCAAACGGTCAAAACAATATGTGACTTGAATTTAGTAAACAAGCAACACCTGGAATTTCGAACGGTCAAAGCAACACGTGCAAACGGTCAGACCAACATGTGACTTAAATTGAGTAAACAAGCAACACCTGGAATTTCACACTGTTCAAACGGTAAAGGAAAAGGAACGTGGCCAAGGTCAGCAATGTTGAGGCTCTCAGGCCCTGAGGGCCCCAACAACTTTCTAATCTAGAGCTGTGCCTGTAATTTTAGCAGTCTGGGAGGCTGAGGCAGGAGGAGCTCAAGTTCAACCCAATCTAGGTAAATTAGTGAGTTGGCAAGACCTTCTCTCAAAATCAAAAACTGAAAAATGAGCTGGAGATGAAGCTTTTAAAAAACAAAGGAAAACTGAAACAAAAAACCTGGAATTATTAACTCAATGTGAGAAATCTATTTCCTACAACTGCTTCCTCATGGAAGCTTTTATTCTTATGGCCACGAGGAGGCAGTGTTGCCATTCTTTTTTAAAAATTGCAATTTTATCACAGGTCAAAAGATCAGCAGTTCCACGTAAGTCGTACCTGTCTCATAGTTGGTGCTGCTGACAAAATGCTCAGCAGTTCATCGTGTTGCCATTCTTTTTGTTTCCATTATGATTTCATCCACATGGGGACAATACCCCTTTCTTCTTCAAGCCGTCTACTTCCTGGCTGTGACACCCTCTAGCGCTGTTTGGGTGTATCTTTTATCCTCAAGTCTAAGTTCCTAGCAGACATGGAAACCTAGTTTATGAGCTTTTATTCAGTTCAGTTGCTATTGTTATTCTCGATCTTTTAGTATTTATCAGGGTGATCTATTCTGGGTAGGAATGGTGAGTCCAGTTCTTTTTAAAAAATTTATTCCATATATAGTTAATGATTATTTTTTCCGGAGACAGGGTCTTGCTCTGTAGTCCAGGCTGGTCCTGAACTCACTATGGTGCCCAGGCTGGCCTCAGATTCAGGGCAATCCTCCTGCATCAGCCTCCCAAGTGCTGGGATTGCAGGTGTATGCCACCACACCCACCTTATGTGGTGCTGAAGAATCAAACTGGGTACTTAGCACTTGCTAGGCAGGCACTTTAACCGCTGAGCCATTCCTTTAGTCCTTAGTTAGCTTTCTTGTCTCTGTGGCCAAATAATTTGGCACATACAACAACTTAAAGAATGAGAGGTTTATTTTAGCTCATGGTTTCAGAAATGTCATTTCGTTGTCATTGGTTGGTTCCAAGGTGGAAGCGTCTACTGGAGATGTGTGACAGAGGAAAGCTGCCTAACTCACAGCATTCAGCAAGCAGAGAGCCAGGAGCACCGAGCGGAAGGGATGAGGGACCCGACATAGTTCCCATGGTCATGGTCATGCCCTCATGACTCAGTCCTTCCAGCAGGCTCCGCCTCTTAAAAGCCAATTTAGCTGTGACCTCATCCGTGGGGTTAGTGGCTTTGCAATCCAGTCAGCTCTCCTGGAGTTTCTTAATCCAGTAAAGTGGACAGTGCTTAGTCATCACTCACCGGGCTGTGTGCCACAT